>CP136055.1:444444527-445012027 GCA_032464435.1 Aegilops umbellulata | reverse complement strand
CATCGCAGAGCCTGGGCGCGTGGGCTGGAGGTGTACGTCAAGGTCGTCCGCGAGATTCTTGACGACGGTGAACTTGTCGAGGAAGCCGACGAGGACCTCGTCGAACAAGGAGACGAAGCTGTCGTCCAAGCGGCCCCTCGCCCTGGCGGCCTCAAGCACTACTTGGAGACGTTCCTCGGTGCTGGGCCGCAGGCCAGCGTCGTGGACCATCTGGAACAGCCGGCTGATGCTCGCGCTCATCGCCTCCATGGGTCTAGCTTCTAGTCAACTGATCTTGCGATTGGAGTGATCACTCTTGCCGTTGGGTGCGTAGGATTTCGTAGATTGGACTGGCGGGAGCCTTTATATGGGAAGTGCAGACTGCGATGAATTCACGTGCGTGTTCGCCATCTACTCCTCACCACTCTACTGCACCTGCCTTTGGCTGTATGACAGGTTGGCCAGCCACCCGCTGGACCCACGTGTCATATACCCCAAAGGCAGGTGCAGTAAGTCAATGAAGCTGCGTCCCCCTCCATGTTCGTGCATGCTTTCAATGACTTGAGACTGCCAAACATCACATATGGTGGTTAGTTCATTGCATGCAATCCTATTAAGTAGCAAAAAGATATTAAGTTACCTCGCTGATAGGAATAAAACAATACACCATGTATTTATTTACAGAGGGAGTAGTACATTTTTGTGACATGCATTACTAGATATTGCTAGTCAAATACTAAATCCAGATGGACGTGGTAGTACTACTAAATCCAGACGGTGGTGCTAGTACTACTAGTAGTAGTACTACCAATATAGTAGCATTGTACTACTCGTTGGTCAAATTATTACGTGCTGCTCCTCATAGTGAAGTGACAAGACCCTATGCCAGAGATGACACCTGAGTATAGGCGCCGTGTTCGGCATACCATAGTCAACCTCACCGTCTGCAGTCACTATCATAGTGGTTGTAGACCTAGCCTGCTTACAACTAGGCATGCTCGACATAATTTCCCATGTGTAGATGCCTGTGCGTTCCACAGAACACCAAGATTGGGGGGTGGACGGTGCCGACAGCGGCCATCGCGCCAGATTTTTCCATGGGCTTCTAGATGTGGTGGGGATAGATAAGGCTGATTGGGAGAGACACGGAGTTGTTTGTAAATAGGGAACAAGTGCGGGCATCTTTTTTGCAAAACTGGAGAAGTTTGGTTTGTATGCGTCAGATCTAGATCCGACGGCTATTGGTGAAAGATGGCAGGCACAACATCATCACCAACTCAGGACCTGTTTGATTCGCAGGATTTTGAAAACGCAGGAACAGGACACGGCAATATTACAAGTTTCAAACTGATTTTACAAATGTTAGGAGTGATGCTGCACCTATGAAGAGGGAATTACTAGGAAGTTTACGTAAGAACTTTTGTTACTTTAGGTGGATGTAGCATTATCGTACAAACTAAAATCCACCGCCCTGACAAGTCACTAATGGGGAAATAAGTTTTCGAGTCTCTGGCCACTTGATGTTTCAAAAACAAATTCAGCTTCTGCGGAGACTTTGTCATTAAGGCTTAGACGCTTGCGGTGATCAGCACGCCATTCATTGTTGCACCAGAGAACGCCAAACCTCATTACCTTGAGCACACTTGCCTCCAGAACAAAGAACCTGGCCAATTTAATCTCAGATGTGCTGCCTTGGTAGTCGATCAAATCAATTTATGTAAGATGGAGATCAAGGCATTCAATGAGATTGTTATAGTGCAGCACATTTTTCACTTTCGGGTCTTTTTTTATCTCCAAAAGAAGAGAACATATTAGAGCAGCTGGCTATATAAGATTGTCGTGTCATCAAGAGGTACCAATATCATTCGCTCATACGATAGGGTTGGCTGGCTAGTGATATTTTTTCACTCTCTCTCTCTCTCTCTCTCTCTTTCTCTTTCCTCTCGTTTACCTAGGAGTACGTGAAGAGCTTGGGCATTTGTTGCCTTCCACTATGTGGCCGATGCCATAATACGCATCGATGTCAAATCAAAAGATTTTGGCACCGCTCTCGCGATGTGAGAGAGTTGGCACCGTTGTGCACACAGACCCACATGTATAAACAAATCAATCAAACCAACAACACCAGCCTCTCACTCTCCCAAACAAGTGTTTTTTTATTGCCTCGGTCCTCTCTCTCTCTCTCCCACGCAAGTGTTTTTTCATTGCGTGAGTTAATTTGGCACCGGAGCAAAGTAGGTGATCAGCTTGGGGCACCAGGTGAGCAATGGAGGGGCATCAATGCCAAATGCATCACAAGTGAATTTGGCACGTGTTTTGGCCTACATAGTGGAGGGCCGTTATAGCCCACTTTTGTACTACCTCTTATTTAGTATAAAATGTTGACCATATATTTATGTAAGAAAATGCCAATGCATCTCACTAAAAATTACACCATTTGAAATTATGTTCAAATGCAAATCCAACGATATAGTTCTTAGTGACATGCTTTAACATTTTGTCAGTTAAATCTATGGTCAAATTTTGATACTACAAAATAGGAAGAGTAAACCAAGACGGAGGTAGTACTTGCTCTTAGGGTAACCATAGAGTTACTGGAGTAGTCTAAGTTACTTTCGACTATGACTAGCCTAGGCTAGTATAGTAGTACAACAAAAAATGATGCAGGTGATCACATGAGAAAAAAAATACTAAAAACATTTCTCTCGGTGCAGTGCGTAGATGCAGTTTTGAACACTACACTTGTCATCGTAATTTGGGAAAACTATGAAAAATTTGAGCTACGTTGTGATTACTGTTTACTAATAGGAAAGAAGTTTCACCTTGATGAGTAGCTTCTCCGTGCACGGAAAGCATGTAAGGAATCCAACAACTTGATCCAGATTGGGGCCGATAGATTTTATTGCCAAGATCTTCACTGTGCGCATAGACTGGGTCAAGCTTGTGGGAATCATTTTCTGGAAGACGTTCGTAAATACATCAAGAAGAAATTTAAAAATGTGAATTTCAAGAAGACGGAGAAGAAGATGAGTTCTATACCTGAATGATTACGAATCCAATAAAGAGTTCGGAGAATTTGGCAGACGGGTGCACCAATGCTGTCAATTTCGGTGCGTCAATGACCCTGATTTTTGTTGGACCTTCTAGATCCGATACAAGCAATCTCTCAAGGAAAGGCGCATTCTCAATGACCATAACGTGGAATAGCTGGAGTGATCTCTTCCCAATTGATGTCTTGTTGCGGGGCCAGCAAGACACATAAATCCATCGGAGATTCGTTGAGGTGATGTGGAGGCTAATGAACCCATGGATCTGCTCAAGACGAAGGTACTTGAGCACAGTACAGCTGCGGAGCAGGTGTTCCATAGCCTTCTTCGATATGACAACGTCGAAGAGGTCGAGCTGCTTGAGTTGAGGGAGAAGAAGGGCGGCCGCGACATTAATCTGGGGATGATAGCAGGAGCTGAAGCTGGCGCGGCGCAGCGCTTGCGCGAGGCGGAGCACGGACGGCGGCAGAGAGCGACATCGTCCAGCTTCAAAGCTGAGCTCCTCGAGCTGATCTAGGGCGGGGGATAAGAACCACTCGTCGAACTTGGGTTGGACCTTGAAGTTTGTACTGAACATGCGAATGTCAAGTCATCTGGCTGGCCCAGGGTGCCATGAAAGGATCTTGGAGACTGCAGCCATGCGTTTGCAATCCCCGTCGCAGCGGCAGTTGTCGACGATGAGGTTGAGGGGGACGCGGCACCAGAGGGGGCGCCACCGCCGGGAGAGCAGGGTGGTCCGAATGGTAGATTTGGTGGGAAGGAGGCCGATGATGACGAGAAGCATGTCGTCGGGGAGGCTGCTGATGAAGTCCAGGCTCGCCGGATGCGGTTTTGGCTCGACCCGCCTCCGCTTGTTGGCTGCCTCGCTGTCCATCTCAACCGGCGGCGATGCTAGTGTACACGTGTGCTGGTGTGTGTTGTGTGCTGGGTATGCACGAGTGCGTCCTTCTATGCATGCCGCCGCGCAATGGTGAATTGTGCGCGAGTGCGTCCTCCACGCGGAAGAAGTGTGTCCTCAATGCGCCCTCAATTTACTAGCGTGCGGGGTGCTACCCCGAGTGGTTTCAACTTTGTTTACTTCACCGTCTGTCAAATGGGTCTCTAGTTTACTTATGTTCACCCACTGCCACATGGCCCAGCACACGGAGATACAGAGCATGAGCTGACAAAGCAACATGTGGATTGGTTGACCGGTCAACTAAACAATATAGGGAGCATTACGCTGACACAGTGAGCGTATAATCCGTCGGTATAGAGTGTTCGTGTGAGAGGGGAGTCCCGCGAGAGATAGCAGAGAGAGAGAGAGAAAGAGCTACTCCCTCCGTTCGATAATGTAGTTCCAACATTTTTTTAAAGTCAAACTTTTGAAACTTTGACCAAGTTTATAAAGAAATTACTTATATCTACAATACCAAAGATAAATGATAGTATGAAGTAAGTACATGTTGTGATGAATCTAATGATCTTTTCAGATGTAAATGTTTTTCTCCACATATACCTGGTCAAACTTTTCTGAGGTTTGACTTTTCAAGACATCCATATGCTTATGGACATGAGAGAGTCCCTAACTAGAGAGAGAGAGTGAAATAGAAAGAGTGGGAGAAAAAAGTGTGTGTGCGTGTGTGAACGAGACATGGAATTCACTCAATAAAAGTCGAGAAAAAACGTGTGTGTCTTATGCAAACATATCACACATGCATCTTCGACAACGGAAGCAAGGTGAGGAGATAGTGTGTGGTCGTTTGCAACCGAGAGAGCAAGACCCCTAGCACGTGGCCAAGACCGGTCTGACAAACAAGGGAGAGAGGTCGAGAGAGACGTACAGAGAAAATGTAGACATGGGGAGGAGAGAGTGTATGTTTTTCATAGAGAGATCCCCTGGAGATCGTAATGGGACTACATGGGTGGGAGATCGAGTGACAAGGTGTGTGCGCGATAGAAGATACCACAAGAGATATCGAGATAGACGTATGGATGGAAGGAGACAATATGTGTGTTCCTGATGGCTTGTGAGAGATAATCATACTTAGGGGGGGAGTGCTTGCGCCTATGATGGAGTGAGGGATTATGGTACTTATTAGGGGGGTGCGTGTCACATAGAGAGAGAACAAGGGTGGTGAGTGTTGGATGGGTCTATATGTATAGCGCGAGCGAGACATGTGTATGTGTGAACCAGGGAGACATAAAGTTTGAGAGAGATTGAGGAGCCCCGATAAGGCTGAGTGGTGCGTCAGATAGCTGAGAGGAGGAAAGAGATATTCCATCCGCTCGATAATGTAGTGCATGTAATTCTTTTAGAAGTCAAACTTTGGAAACTTTGATCAGGTTTACACAAATGTTATTTATATCTTGAATACCAAAGATACATCATACAAACTACATCTCATGGTGAATCTAATGGTATATGTTTGCCGTTCCAGATGTAATTGCTTTTCTCCACGTACATGGTCAAACTTTGTGATGTTTGACTTTTTAGTAAATCAATATGCTATGGACCGAGGAGAGTTCCTAAGTCGAGAGGGATCAAGTGCGTGTGAAGGAGAGTGAGTAAGTGTGCAAAAAGAGTATGTGTGTGAAAGAGAAAGTGACAACAAACGATAAATTAGAGAGAGTGTGTGTTTTTTCGTTTCTTAGGCGAACATATCACGCATGCATCTCCGAGATAGAAAAGCAAGGCAAGGAGATACACGAAGATAGCTAGAGTGTGATTGTTTGCAACGGAGAGAGACACCCCTATAGCACATGTCTAATAGAGGTCTGGCCAACAAGGAACAACGGTCGAGAGGGACACATGGAGAACATGGACACATGGGGAGGGCGATAGGGTGTGTTTGTGATAGAGAAACCCCCTCGAGATCGTGAGGGGACTATATGGGTGGGAGATCGAGGGAGGTGCGTGCACGATAGAAAGATGCCCCGAGAGAAATCGAGATATACCATGCACATGTTTGTGATGGAGACTAAGATTAGCTCGTCATATACATATAGGGGGGACTGCGTGTGCCTACAATTGAGTGAGAGGCCATCATACTTGGCTAGCTAGGCATAAGATTGTGTGTGTGTGCATGTGAGTAGGAGAGAGAACGAGGGAGAGAGATAGAGTTTTAGATGGGCCTATCGAGTGCGAGTGAGATATGCATGTGTATGTGTGACCCAGGTAGATGGAGAGTTTGAGAGAGGGGGGGAAGAGCTCTGAGACGACAGAGTGGTGCATGAGAGAGTTACATGCAACGAGCCAAGGAATTTGTGTGCGTACGATGAGTGCACCTAAGATATCTAGCTTGGACTAGAGAATCATCCATAGTATGCGAGAGAGACCCCCCCCCCCCCCGCACACACACAAAGAGAGAGAGAGAGAGAGAGAGAGAGAGAGAGAGATTGAGAGAAAGAGATAGGACCAACAAGGTTTGTGTGTTGGATGCGTGCGATAGAATTGAAGATTGCCGGAGAGAGAGAGAGAGAGAGAGAGAGAGAGAGAGAGAGAGAGAGAGAGAGAGAGAGAGAGAGAGAGAGAGAGCAGGAGTCCGGGAGAGGGGGAGGTCGCGTTTTATGCATCAAAGACTGATATAAACCATGTTTCGATATAAACTTGCATTCAAATATTTAAATTGGAGAACATGTTGTCTGCAATCCACACATGAACGGATATATGCGTATATCAAACAAGTTCATTAGTTTGACTTTCAACATGTTCATGGAATACTATAATACTGTACAACATGCTATTCGATTGAGGTGTTCAATTTTGGATTTAGTTCACTATTTTGACCTGGTTAACGAGCTATTTCATTGAATCGAGATATTTCATTTTGGGTTTGATTCCTGTTTTTGAGTGGGTCAACTATTTGTCATATAGTAAATCGCTAGCAACGAGCATGTAAAAACACATTACTGCCAAGCATCATCTCTCCATCTAAAAAAGAAGTGGCAAGCTAATGTTTCTAAATTTGATTCGAATCGACTTGGTAAGGTAGATGTGGATGCTCATTCTCCGAAATTTTGAACGAACTGTTAAACATCCTCTGCTCGGTGGAATTCACCCAAGCAAATAAATGGGAGACACGAAATTACCGTCCTATGTGGGAGACGCATTAATTGGCCCGTTGTGCATCGAGGGTAGGTTCGTAACTTCATCCAAGCACGCCTTCTCCTCGGCCGAAATGACATGTGCCGAATAATTCATAAACCATGGTCGGTAAAACACACTCTCCTCGCCCGAGATATCTCGCGCCCACTTTTCCAAAACACGCTCTCCTCGCCCAAAATTGCGCGCCCCCACTATATTTCAAAACACGCCCTCCTCGCCCGAAATCGCTCCCGCCCACTATTTAGGGAGAAGCAAAGTTACTCTATTATCCCCGACCCTCAGTACACAGACCCAAGCCGAGAATCCTAAAGGCAGGGTTAGAACTATAACTCCCCCTCACATTTCAGACAAATGCGTCCGTAAAACATGGTTCCACTCCCCTCCCAATCCCCCCCATTCATACCTTGTGGGCGCCAAATCACCTTCTCCCCGGAAGCTCCCTTCTCCCGAGCCATGAAACCTCAGCCCCTCCTACATGGCGCCCCCACAGCACCAATTTCATAGCCGCCCTCCTCCCTAATGCCGGAGACGTTGTCCACTTGCCGTCGTACACTGGGCCGTGTGCCTCTTACTTCGTGCTGCTGGAGCTGCCTCGACGACGGCGGCGTGAACTGTACCGGAGCCGATTCACCCCCGCCGTTGTTCACGGTGCTGGAGCGGCTCCAACTTCGGATCCGTCTAGAGTCCCGGGCTGCTTCCCCGTAGCCGTCGACCGTCGCAACATCGCGGTTTCCCTACCGCTGGTGGCCACCGCAACCGCGCCGGCCTCACCGACTCGGCAGCTGGACCTGCCTACTTCACCATGCCGCCAGATAGGTCACACCCTTATCTCAAATCACTTTATTTAGGCGTCAGTTGCCTGAATTTTTATTCTGGGCCAATCGATTCCCAATGGGAAGCAGCACCCCTTGAGGCGGCGGAGCTCCTAGGCTGCCGGTTGGCTGGTCTCTAACATAAGGGTGCGGGGCCGCAAGTTCGCCGCAGTAGCAGCGCTTAGATGGCTATCTTAGAGTTGTGTGGGTTCAAGGTACTGCCGCCACCGGATCTGGATGACGGGGAGTCTTTGTGGATTGGCCGGGGGGCAGCGCAACCACGGCGGTGCGGTGGGGCGGGGAGCGGGGTTTTGACCGGGGCCACGGAGAGCGGAGGCAAGCTGCTCTGCCGTTGGTCGCTGGCTCTTCGGGAAAGATTCCTAAGAGTGTCAGCCGGGAGGTACATGACGACCATCAAGCCATCCGGCGTAGATCGGACAGTACCAAAATAAAATAAAATCGTGTGACCCCAATTTAGTCTCAGTAAACAGACGTGTGACCACTCTCGTACCTTGCTGTTGATCTCTTAGTGTATTTCTTCATATCAAAGAGATGTGTCGTTCTTAACATTATGTGTTATCTGCATCTTCAGCCACACCGTCTTCCGACTCACCGCAGCTGCTCCAACAAGGGAAGCATACACCATAAGGGAGCTATAGTCCCCACTCAACAGTTCCCTACATCGAATGCGCGTGCCCTACATGGACAGCCACAACAACTGCAGGGCCATCGACAAGTCAGCACATGATGCTCAGTCCTATGGATGGCGGCCAGATAGGTTGTACCCTCATCTTACTTGTGTGCAACACTTATGGCTTTGTTATTCATCTAAGCATGGAAAATAGATTATCACATTTCACTCTATATTCATGCTGATCTCTTAGGGGTCTTGTTCAGGAGTTAACGTTGTTCGATAGTTCAGCTAAGATACTTGTTCTTTAGGTAACGTTGTTGCATAGTTATCATCCATCAACCAATGCTATCCCACAGGCTGGTGATTATGGTATTATACCACTTCTAGTATTACCTATGTTGTTCTTTAATACTTTTGTGTGCCATCTAGTTAATCTCGAGTACAAACGATACATATTCTGTAGCTTTCATCTGTGTTCTCCCTTTAGTTTTTGAGACCTGTTGCTGCTAGTTAACCCCATTCCTACTATTTATGTCGTCTCCTATAGGCACTCATTACATAAATCTAGCTACTAGTTGTCTTCCATGCATGTCAGATATAATTGCACACACTGATATATCCGCAAGAACCTCACGAAGCAATGTAAAGGCCAATAAACCTGATGTCAATGATACCCGATATGATGGAACATGTAAAGGCAGTTCTTCAGAAGACATGCAGAAAGATGTTGAATGCTCTTCACCCCACAAGGTCCTTGCTCTAACTTGGCCCGTGACATGGGCACAACATGCATATAATGTCCTGGAGTGTATCTACTCTGTTGCAATGCCATGTGCTTAGCATGCTGATCATGCATGTAAATATGTCACGCCTTCCTATTTTTCAGTACCTATTCCATTCATGATAACATGTTTTCAAATTCAAGTACTGTCATTCTACTCTATCGCAATGCCATCTGGTTAATTTGGACATCATGCTTCCGAATATCTTATGCATTGTTATTCATCAGTACATACTTCATCTGTCTACCATACCATGTTTTTTTTACATTGAAGTGTTGTTCTAGTGCTCTGTTGCAATGCCATCTTAGTTTCCCAATCATACACATGTATGCTGCCTTAGTTTTTTCTATTCGTATTCCGCTAGCATACAGCTTTACATTCAACTAGTGTTTTTTTACTGTGTTGTCCTATCGTATCCCTAGCTCTTACACCATACTCCCTCCGTCCGGATTACATGTTGCCGAAATGGATAAAAAAGGATGTATCTAGAACTGAAATACGCCTTGACCCATCCATTTTTTCGGATGGAGGGAATACATGTCAATATGTCAAGCCTTTCTATTCTTCAGTATCTATTCCATCTCTCTGTTGTAGCATGTTTTATAACTGAAGCACCATTCTTCTATACAAGGCATGCAAGGGGAAGACGACTATGTTAGAATTTGAAGGGTTACAAACCAGGTCTTTGCAAAAGATCCAAATGCCAGGACATAATAAACCAACTCCAGTTTTTATAGATACTGCTCTAGCACAGAGAAACCCAACTCCTACAGATAATAACCAGATTCCAGTGGCCAAAGAACTAGTCCGCTCCATGTTGGGGAACGTAGTAATTTCAAAAAAATTCCTACGCACACACATGATCATGGTGATGCATAGCAGCGAGAGGGGAGATTGTTGTCCACGTACCCTCGTAGACCGAAAGCGGAAGCGTTAGCATAACGCGGTTGATGTAGTCGTACGTCTTCATGATCCGACCGATCAAGTACCGAACGCACGGCACCTCCGAGTTCAGCACACGTTCAGCCCGATGACGTCCCTCAAACTCCGATCCAGCTGAGTGTTGAGGGAGAGTTTCGTCAGCACGACGGCATGGTGACGGTGATGATGTTCTACCGACACAGGGCTTCTCCTAAGCACCACTATGATATTATCAAGGTGGACTATGGTGGAGGGGGGCACCGCACACGGCTAAAATATCAATGATCAATTGTTGTATCAAGGCAGGAGAGGTGCTACCTCTTGAGCACTGCGTTGGATTTCCTTGAAGAGGAAAGGATGATGCAACAAAGAAGCGTAAGTATTTCCCTCAGTTTTTGAGAACCAAGGTATCAATCCAGTAGGAGGCTACGCGCGAGTCCTCGTACCTGCACAAAACAAATAACTCCTCGCAACCAACGCGATAAGGGGTTGTCAATCCCTTCACGGTCACTTACGAGAGTGAGATCTGATAGATATGATAGGATAATATTTTTGGTATTTTTGTGATAAATATGCAAAGTAAAAAAGCAAAGGAAATAACTAAGTATTGGAAGATTGATATGATGAAGATAGACCCTGGGGCCATAGGTTTCACTAGTGGCTTCTCTCAAGAGCATAAGTATTTTACAGTGGGTGAACGAATTACTGTTGAACAATTGACAGTATTGAGCATAGTTATGAGAGTATCTAGGTATGATCATGTATATAGGCATCACGTCCGAGACAAGTAGACCGACTCCTGCCTGCATCTACTACTATTACTCCACTCATCGACTATTATCCAGCATGCATCTAGAGTATTAAGTTCAAGAAAACAGAGTAACGCTTTAAGCAAGATGACATGATGTAGAGGGATAGATTCATGCAATATGATAAAAACCCCATCTTGTTATCCTCGATGGCAACAATACAATACGTGCCTTGCTGCCCCTACTGTCACTGGGAAAGGACACCGCAAGATTGAACGCAAAGCTAAGCACTTCTCTCATTGCAAGAAAGATCAATCTAGTAGGCCAAACCAAACTGATAATTTGAAGAGACTTTCAAAGATAACCAATCATACATAAAAGAGTTCAGAGAAGATTCAAATATTGTTCATAGATAATCTTGATCATAAACTCACAATTCGTCGGTCTCAACAAACACACCGCAAAAAAGAAGATTACATCGAATATATCTCCACGAGAGAGGGGGAGAACATTGTATTGATATCCAAAAAGAGATAAGAAGCCATCTAGCTAATAACTATGGACCTGAAGGTCTGAGGTAAACAACTCACACTTCATCGGAGAGGCTATGATGATGTAGAAGCCCTCCGTGATGGATGCGCCCTCCGGCGGAGCTCCAGAACAGGCCCCAAGATGGGATCTCGTGGGTACAGAAGGTTGCGGCGGTGGAATTAGGTTTTTGGCTCCGTATCTGGTCATTTGGGGGTACGTAAGTATATAAAGGAGAAAGGAGTACGTCGGTGGAGCAACAGGGGGCCCACGAGGGTGGAGGGCGCGCCTGGGGGGGGGGGGGGTAGGTGCGCCCCTACCTCGTGGCCTCCTCTTTTGCTTCTTGACGTAGGGTCCAAGTTTCCCGGATCATAATCTTCCTAAAAATCACGTTCCCGAAGGTTTCATTCCGTTTGTACTCCGTGTGGTATTCCTTTTCTACGAAACTCTGAAATAGGCAAAAAACAACAATTCTGGGATGGGCCTCCGGTTAATAGGTTAGTCCCAAAAATAATATAGAAGTGGATAATAAAGCCCAATAATGTCCAAAACAGTAGATAATATAGCATGGAGCAATCAAATATTATAGATACGCTGGAGACGTATCAAGAGGCGGCCGACCAAGAGAGGGGCGTGCTAGGAGGAGTCCTACTGCCACCAGGAGTAGGACTCCCCCCCTTCCTTGTTGGCTTGAGAGAAGGGGGAAGGAGGAGGAGGATAAGAAGGAAAGGTGGGGGGGCCCCTCATTGTCCAATTCAGACTAGAGGGGGAGGGGGCACGCGGCCTGCCCTGGCCGCCCCTCCTCTTCTCCATTAAGGCCCATGTAGGCCTATTAAACCCCCCCAGGGGGTTCCGGTAACCCCCTGTACTCCGATATATATTCGATAACCCCCGGAACCATTCCGGTGTCCGAATATAGTCGTCCAATATATCAATCTTCACGTCTCGACCATTTCGAGACTCCTCGTCATGTTCGTGATCACATCCGGGACTCCGAACTACCTTCGGTACATCAGAAAACATAAACTCATAATATAATTGTCATCGAAGCTTTAAGCGTGCGGACCCTACGGGTTCGAGAACTATGTAGACATGACCGAGACACGTCTCTGGTCAATAACCAATAGCGGAACCTGGATGCTCATATTGGCTCCCACATATTCTACGAAGATCTTTATCGGTCAAACCGCATAACAACATATGTTGTTCCCTTTGTCATTGGTGTGTTACTTGCCCGAGATTCGATCGTCGGTATCTCAATACCTAGTTCAATCTCGTTACCGGCAAGTCTCTTTACTCATCCTGTAATACATCATCTCGCAACTAACTCATTAGTTGCAATGCTTGCAAGGCTTAAGTGATGTGCATTACCGAGTGGGCCCAGCGATACCTCTCCGACAATCGGAGTGACAAATCCTAATCTCGAAATACGCCAACCCAACAAGTACCTTAGGAAACACCTATAGAGCACCTTTATAATCACCCAATTACGTTGTGACGTTTGGTAGCACACAAACTGTTCCTCCGGTAAATGGGAGTTGCATAATCTCATAGTCATAGGAACATGTATAAGTCATGAAGAAAGCAATAGCAGAATACTAAATGATCGTGTGCTAAGCTAACGGAATGGGTCAAGTCAATCACATCATTCTCCTAATGATGTGATGTTGTTAATCAAACAACAACTAATGTCTATGGCTGGGAAACATAACCATCGTTGATCAACAAGCTAGTCAAGTAGAGGCATATATACTAGTGACACTCTGTTTGTCTATGTATTCACACATGTACTATGTTTCCGGTTAATACAATTCTAGCATGAATAATAAACATTTATCATGATATAAGGAAATAAATAATAACTTTATTATTGCCTCTAGGGCATATTTCCTTCAGTCTCCCACTTGCACTAGAGTAAATAATCTAGATTACAGAATAACTATTCTAATATCCATGGAGCCTTGGTGTTGATCATGTTTTGCTCGTGGAAGAGGCTTAGTCAATGGGTCTGCAACATTCAGATCTGTATGTATCTTGCAAATTTCTATGTCTCCCACCTAGACTAGATCCCAGATGGAATTGAAGCGTCTCTTGATGTGCTTGGTTCTCTTGTGAAATCTGGATTCCTTCGCCAAGGCAATTGCACCAGTATTGTCACAAAAGATTTTCATTGGACCCAATGCACTAGGTATGACACCTAGATCGGATATGAACTCCTTCATCCAGACTCCTTCATTTGCTGCTTCGGAAGCAGCTATGTACTCCGCTTCACACGTAGATCCCGCCACAACGCTTTGTTTAGAACTGCACCAACTAACAGCTCCACTGTTCAATCTAAATACGTATCCGGTTTGTGATTTAGAATTGTCCGGATCAGTGTCAAAGCTTGCATCGACGTAACCATTTACGACTAGCTCTTTGTCACCTCCATAAACGAGAAACATATCCTTAGTCCTTTTCAGGTATTTCAGGATGTTCTTGACCGCTGTCCAGTGATCCACTCCCGGAATACTTTGATACCTCCCTGCTAAACTTATAGCAAGGCACACATCAGGTCTGGTACACAACATTGGATACATGATAGAGCCTATGGCTGAAGCATAGGGAACATCTTTCATCTTCTCTCTATCTTCTGAAGTGGTCGGGCATTGAGTCTTGCTCCACTTCACACCTTGTAACACAGGCAAGAACCCTTTCTTTTCTTGATCCATTTAGAACTTCTTCAAAACTTTGTCACGGTATGTGCTTTGTGAAAGTCAAATTAAGCGTTTTGATCTATCTCTTTCATTGAAAAACTCTTATTCAAGTATCCCTTTATGCTATCCAGAAATTCTATATCATTTCCAATCAGTAATATGTCATCCACATATAATATCAGAAATGCTATAGAGCTCCCACTCACTTTCTTGTAAATACAGGCTTCTCCAAAAGTCTGTAAAAAACCGAATGCTTTGATCACACTATCAAAACGTTTATTCCAACTCCGAGAGGCTTGCACAAGTCCATAAATGGATCGCTGGAGCTTGCACACTTTGTTAGCTCCTTTTGGATCGACAAAACCTTCTGGTTGCATCATATACAACTCTTCTTCCAGAAATCCATTCAGGAATGCAGTTTTGACATCCATTTGCCAAATTTCATAATCATAAAATGTGGCAATTGCAAACATGATTCAGACGGACTTAAGGAGGTCTCATCGTAGTCAATTCCTTGAACTTGTCGAAAACCTTTCGCAACAAGTCGAGCTTATAGACAGTAACATTACCGTCAGCGTCAGTCTTATTCTTGAAGATCCATTTATTCTCAATGGCTTGCCGATCATCGGGCAAGTCAACCAAAGTCCACACTTTGTTCTCATACATGGATCCCATCTCAGATTTCATGGCCTCAAGCAATTTTGCGGAATCTGGGCTCACCATCGCTTCTTCATAGTTCGTAGGTTCGTCATGGTCAAGTAACATAACCTCCAGAACAGGATTACCGTACAACTCTGGTGCGGATCTTACTCTGGTTGACCTACAAGGTTCAGTAACAACTTGATCGGAAGTTTCATGATCATCATCATTAACTTCCTCACTAATTGGTGTAGGTTTCGCAGAAACCGGTTTCTGCGATGAACTACTTTCCAATAAGGGAGCAGGTACAGTTACCTCATCAAATTCTACTTTCCTCCCACTCACTTCTTTTGATAGAAACTCTTTCTCTAGAAAGATTCCAAATTTAGCAACAAAAGTATTTCCTTCGGATATTTGATAGAAGGTGTACCCAACAGTTTCTTTTGGGTATCCTATGAAGACACATTTCTCCGATTTGGGTTCGAGCTTATCAGGTTGAAGCTTTTTCACATAAGCATTGCAGACCCAAACTTTAAGAAACGACAACTTTGGTTTCTTGCCAAACCATAGTTCATAAGGCGTCGTCTTAACGGATTTCAATGGTGTCCTATTTAACGTGAATACAACCTTATCTAAAGCATAACCCCAAAATGATAGCGGTAAATCAGTAAGAGACATCATAGATCGCACCATATCTAGTAACGTACGATTACGACGTTCGGACACACCATTACGTTGTGGTGTTCTAGGTGGCGTGAGTTGCGAAACTATTCCGCATTGTTTCAAATGAAGACCAAACTCGTAACTCAAATATTCTCCTCCATGATCAGATCGTAGAAACTTTATTTTCTTGTTACGATGATTTTCAACTTCACTCTGAAATTCTTTGAACTTTTCAAATGTTTCAGACTTATATTTCATTAAGTAGATATACCCATATCTGCTTAAATCATATGTGAAGGTGAGAAAATAACGATACCCGCCGCGAGCCTCAACGTTCATCGGACCACATACATCTGTATGTATGATTTCCGACAAATCTGTTGCTCGCTCCATAGTTCCGGAGAACGGCGTTTTAGTCATCTTGCCCATGAGGAACGGTTTGCAAGTACCAAGTGATTCATAATCAAGTGGTTCCAAAAGTACATCAGTATGGAGTTTCTTAATGCGCTTTACACCGATATGACCTAAACAGTAGTGCCACAAATAAGTTGCGCTATCATTATCAACTCTGCATCTTTTGGCTTCAATATTATAAATATGTGTATCACTACTATCGAGATTCAACAAAAATAGACCACTCTTCAAGGGTGCATGACCATAAAAGATATTACTCATATAAATAGAAAAACCATTATTCTCTGATTTAAATGAATAACCATCTCACATCAAACAAGATCCAGATATAATGTTCATGTTCAATGCTGGCACCAAATAACAATTATTCAGGTCTAAAACTAATCCCGAAGGTAGATGTAGAGGTAGCGTGCCGACCGTGATCACATTGACTTTGGAACCATTTCGCACGCGCATCGTCACCTCGTCCTTAGCCAATCTTCGCTTAATCCGTAGTCCCTGTTTCGAGTTGCAAATATTAGCAACAGAACCAGTATCAAATACCCAGGTGCTACTGCGAGCATTAGTAAGGTACACATCAATAACATGTATATCAAATATACCTTTGTTCACGTTGCCATCCTTCTTATCTGCCAAATACTTGGGGCAGTTCCGCTTCAAGTGTCCAGTCTGCTTGCAGTAGAAGCACTCACTCTCAGGCTTAGGTCCAGACTTGGGTTTCTTCTCCTGAGCAGCAACTTGCTTGATGTTCTTCTTGAAGTTCCCCTTCTTCTTCCCTTTGAAATTTTTATTGAAACTAGTGGTCTTGTTGACCATCAACATTTGATGCTCCTTCTTGATTTCTACCTCCGCAGCCTTTAGTATTGCGAAGAGCTCAGGAATCGTCTTATCCATCCATTGCATATTATAGTTGTCGGGGTAAATGACCACGGGTAGCCTAGCCGGCTCCCCTTGGCACTTCAGAAAAAATTACGAGCAGATCCGGCCTCCATGAAACCAAGATGTGGGGCCGCCTTCCCCCTGCCGGCTGCCTCTCAGACCGACTGTCGGAAGGCGGCCCGGCCTTAACCCTC
Organism: Aegilops umbellulata; assembly: GCA_032464435.1. Classification (NCBI taxonomy): domain Eukaryota; kingdom Viridiplantae; phylum Streptophyta; class Magnoliopsida; order Poales; family Poaceae; genus Aegilops; species Aegilops umbellulata. The sequence continues at coordinate 444,995,003 of CP136055.1, read as the reverse complement.
ATGAAGAAAGCCGCGGGAGGGCCGGCTCCGAGAAGCCGGCCACGATAAGGCCGACTCCAAGAAGCTGGCTCCCACGATGCGGTCAAGATCATACCCTCAAGGCCCGCATCCACATAACGGCGATGGGACGGGGCGTGGCTACAGTAAACCTGCCACCCCCCGAAACCCGGAGCACGCCTGGCACAGTGCGCCGTACGGGGTAGCCCTGACCCGTCCGGCGCGGCACTGTTGCCATGATAACTATGACGCAATCCACGGCGGGCTGTCAGCGCGGCCCACGGGCGGTGGGCCCCTTCGGGCAGAGAGACATCCAAAGGCGGCCAGGCCTCCCCTAGTCGGCCCAAGGCATGGCCGGCTTTCCCAAGCCGGCTCGCTCCTTCCCTCGAAGAGGGCGCCCCATTAAGAAGACAAGACGACGTGAGGCTACAGCGATCGCCCGCCAGGCGGCGGCGCTGTAGCCACGCTTACCTCGATAAAGCCCTCATCATCAGGATTGAGGCAATAGTAACCAGCCACCGACAGGGCCCTAGGCAGTAGGGCCTGCTTGTCGACCAAGAGGCCGGCAGCCGGCGGGGCCCACTAGCCGGCGGGCCCCAGCAGCCGGTGCGGAAGCCGGCGAGCGTAGACACTGACGGCTGGGACCCGCGTCTAGCCGGATTAACATTGTACCCCTGGGGGGTAGGTCTATATAAACCCCCCGGGGCACCCATGCAAAGGGTTGATCTCATCTAGGTTTTACTACACATAGAGCTAGCCTGGCCCTTCTTTTTCCTCTCGCCAAACAACTCGAGGAGCACCTTGTAGCTACTTGTTCATTGAGTGATCATGCGGAGACCCCGCAGAGCAGCAGTAGGGGTGTTATCTCCACGGAGAGCCCCGAAGCTGGGTAAGATTCGCTGGCGTGCATGTCTTCGCCTCATCCCGCTTCCAGGCACCGGTGACATCTTACTGGCTCCCACCCAGATAAGCCACCTATTGGCATATGTCGCACCAACCCCCCGACAATAGTTCATCACGAAGCTCTTGTAGATTGGTGGCAGTGATTGAAGAATTCTGTCAATGATGCTATCATCTGGAAGATTAACTCCCAGTTGAATCAAGTGATTGTTATACCCAGACATTTTGAGTATAAGTTCACTGACAGAACTATTCTCCTCCATCTTGCAGCTGTAGAACTTATTGGAGACTTCATATCTCTCAATCCGGGCATTTGCTTGAAATATTAACTTCAACTCCTGGAACATCTCATATTCTCCATGATGTTCAAAACGTCATTGAAGTCCCGGTTTTAAGCCGTAATGCATGGCACACCGAACTATCGAGTAGTCATCAGCTTTGATCTACCAGACGTTCAAAACATCTGGTGTTGCTCCTGCAGCAAGTCTGGCACCTAGCGGTGCTTCTAGGACGTAATTCTTCTGTGCAGCAATGAGAATAATCCTCAAGTTACGGACCCAGTCCGTGTAATTGCTACCATCATCTTTAACCATTGCTTTCTCAAAGAACACATTAAAATTCAACGGAACAACAGCACGGGCCATCTATCTACAATCAACATAGACAAGCAAAATACTATTAGGTACTAAGTTCATGATAAATTTAAGTTCAGTTAATCATATTACTTAAGAACTCCCACTTAGATAGACATCCCTCTAATCATCTAAGTGATCGCGTGATCCAAATCAACTAAACCATGTCCGATCATCACGTGAGATGGAGTAGTTTCAATGGTGAACATCACCGAGGCCATATCTGTTATATGCTAGGCTCGTCAAGTTTAACCTGAGTATTCCGCGTGTGCAACTATTTTGCACCCGTTGTATTTGAACGTAGAGCCTATCACAACCGATCATCACATAGTGTCTCAGCACGAAGAACTTTCACAACGGTGCATACTCAGGGAGAACACTTATACCTTGATAATTTAGTGAGGGATCATCTTAAAATGCTACCGTCAATCAAAGCAAGATAAGATGCATAAAAGATAAACATCACATGCAATCAATATAAGTGATATGATATGGCCATCATCGTCTTGTGCTTGTGATCTCCATCTTCGAAGCACCGTCATGATCACCATCGTCACCGGCGTGACGCCTTGATCTCCATCGTAGCATCGCGTTCGTCTTGCCAACTTATGCTTCTATGACTATCGCTACCGCTTAGTGAAAAACTAAAGCATTACAGGGCGTTTTCATTCCATACAATTAGTCCTGGCCATATCAGGCCCAGCCCTGTCGGCCCACCCAGGCCCGGCCCTAAAATCCAGGGCCTAGGCCCGATGGGCTTGCCCGTGGGCCGGGCTTGGGCCTGAGTTTTGAGCCCATCAGTAGGGCCTGGACGGGCTTGGGCTTGGCATATTGGCATTTTAAGGAAGAGGCCCGGCCCATGGCCCTGAGCCCTAAGGGCTTTTCAGGGCTTTATACCAAATGGGCCGGGCTTGGGCTTGAAAAGTAGGCCCGATGGTAGGGCCTGGGAGGGCCTGGGCCTTAGCTTTCTACCATGGGCTTCTCCAGGCCTGGCCCAAGCCCGGCCCGGCCCGGCCCATGGCCAGATATACATACAATAAAGCGACAACCATATGGCTCCTGCCAGTTGCCGATAACTCGATTACAAAACATGATCATCTCATACAATAAATTATAGCATCATGCCTTGATCATATCACATCACAACATGCCCTGCAAAAACAAGTTAGACGTCCACTACTTTGTTGTTGCAAGTTTTACGTGGCTGCTACGGGCTGAGCAAGAACCGTTCTTACCTACGGATCAAAACCACAACGATAGTTCGTCAAGTTAGTGATTTTTTAACCTTCTCAAGGACCGGGCGTAGCCACACTCGGTTCAACTAAAGTTGGAGAAACTGACACCCGCCAGCCAACTGTGTGCAAAGCACATCGGTAGAACCAGTCTCGCGTAAGCATACGCGTAATGTCGGTCCGGGCCGCTTCATCCAACAATACCGCCGAACCAAAGTATGACATGCTGGTAAGCAGTATGACTTGCATCGCCCACAACTCACTTGTGTTCTACTCATGCATATAACATCTGCGCATAAAACCAGGCTCGGATACCACAGTTGGGGAACGTAGTAATTTCAAAAAAATTCCTACGCACACACAGGATCATGGTGATGCATAGCAACAAGAGGGGAGAGTGTTGTCCATGTACCCTCGTAGACTGAAAGCGGAAGCATTAGCACAACGCGGTTGATGCAGTTGTACGTCTTCACGATCCGACCGATCAAGTACCGAACGCACGACACCTCTGAGTTCAGCATACGTTCAGACCGATGACGTCCCTCGAACTCCAATCCAGCGGAGTGTTGAGGGAGAGTTTTGTCAGCACAACGGCATGGTGACGATGATGATGTTCTATCGACACAGGGCTTCATCTAAGCACCGCTACGATATTATCGAGGTGGACTATGGTAGAGGGGGGCACTGTACACGGCTAAAAGATCAATGATCAATTGTTGTGTCTTTGGGGTGCCCCCTGCCCCCGTATATAAAGGAGCAAGGGGGAGAGGCGGCCTGCTAGGAGAGGGGCACACCAGGAGGAGTCCTACTCCCACCGGGAGTAGGACTCCCTCCCTTCCTTGTTGGATTAGGAGAAGGGGGAAGGAGGAGGAGGAGAAGAAGGAAAGGGGGGCGCCGCCCCCCTCCTTGTCCAATTTGGACTAGAGGGGGAGGGGGCGCGCGGCCTGCCCTGGCCGCCCCTCCTCTTCTCCATTAAGGCCCATTAAACCCCCCGGGGGGGTTCCGGTAACCCCTGGTACTCCGACATATATATTCAATAACCCCCGGAACCATTTCGGTATCCGAATATAGTTGTTCAATATATCAATCTTCATGGCTCGACCATTTCGAGATTCCTTGCATGTCCGTGATCACATAAGGGACTCCGAACTATCTTCGGTACATGAAAACGCATAAACTAATAATATATCTGTCATCGAAACTTTAAGCGTGCGGACCCTGCGGCTTCGAGAACTATGTAGACATGACCGAGACACGTCTCTGGTCAATAACCAATAGAGGAACCTAGATGCTCATATTTTCTCCCACATATTCTACGAAGATCTTAATCGGTCAAACCGCATAACAACATACGTTGTTCCCTTTGTCATCGGTATGTTACTTGCCCGAGATTCGATCGTCGGTATCTCAATACCTAGTTCAATCTCATTACCGGCAAGTCTCTTTACTCGTTCTGTAATACATCATCTCGCAACTAACTCATTAGTTGCAATGCTTGCAAGGCTTAAGTGATGTGCATTACCGAGTGGGCCCAGAGATACCTCTCCGACAATCGGAGTGACAAATCCTAATCTCAAAATATGCCAACCCAACAAGTACCTTTGGAAACACCTGTAGAGCACCTTTATAATCACCCATTTACGTTGTGACGTTTGGTAGCACACAAAGTATTCCTCCGGTAAATGGGAGTTGCATAATCTCATAGTCATAGGAACATGTATATGTCACGAAGAAAGCAATAGCAGAATACTAAACGATCGTGTGCTAAGCTAACAGAATGGGTCAAGTCAATCGCATCATTCTCCTAATGATGTGATCTTGTTAATCAAATGACAACTCATGTATATGGCCGGGAAACATAACCATCTTTGATCAACAAGCTAGTCAAGTAGAGGCATACTAGTGACAGTCTGTTTGTCTATGTATTCACACATGTATTATGTTTCCGGTTAATACAATTCTAGCATGAATAATAAACATTTATCATGATATAAGGAAATAAATAATAACTTTATTGTTGCCTCTAGGGCATATTTCCTTTAGTGTCCCACTTGCACTAGAGTCAATAATCTAGATTACACAATAATGATTCTAACACCCATGGAGCCTTGGTGCTGATCATGTTTTGCTCGTGGAAGAGGCTTAGTCAACGGGTCTGCAACATTCAGATCCGTATGTATCTTGCAAATTTCTATGTCTCCCACATGGACTAGATCCCGGATGGAATTGAAGCGTATCTTGATGTGCTTGGTTCTCATGTGAAATCTGGATTCCTTCGCCAAGGCAATTGCACCAGTATTGTCACAAAAGATTTTCATTGGATCCGATGCACTAGGTATTACACCTAGATCGGATATGAACTCCTTCATCCAGACTCCTTCATTTGCTGCTTCCGAAGCAGCTATGTACTCCGCTTCACAGGTAGATCCCGCCACAACGCTTTGTTTAGAACTGCACCAACTGACAGCCCCACCGTTCAATGTAAACACGTATTCGGTTTGCAATTTAGAATCGTCCGGAATAGTGTCAAACCTTGCATCAACGTAACCATTTGTGACTAGCTCTTTGTCACCTCCATAAACGAGAAACATATCCTTAGTCCTTTTCAGGTATTTCAGGATGTTCTTGACCGCTGTCCAGTGATCCACTCCTGGATTACTTTGGTACCTCCATGCTAAACTTATAGCAAGGCACACATCAGGTCTGGTACGCTACATTGCATACATGATAGAGCCTATGGCTGAAGCATAGGGAACATCTTTTATCTTGTCGCTATCTTCTGCAGTGGTCGGGCATTGGGTCTTGCTCAACTTCACACCTTGTAACACAGGCAAGAACCCTTTCTTTGCTTGATCCATTTTGAACTTCTTCAAAACTTTGTCAAGGTATGTGCTTTGTGAAAGTCCAATTATGTGTTTTGATCTACCTCTATAGGTCTTGATGCCTAATATATAAGCAGCTTCACCGAGGTCTTTCATTGAAAAACTCTTATTCAAGTATCCCTTTATGCTATCTAGAAATTCTATATCATTTCCAATCAGTAATATGTCATCCACATATACTTTCAGAAATGCTATAGAGCTCCCACTCACTTTCTTGTAAATACAGGCTTCTCCAAAAGTCTGTATAAAACCGAATGCTTTGATCACACTATTAAAACGTTTATTCCAACTCCGAGAGGCTTGCACAAGTTCATAAATGGATCGCTAGAGCTTGCACAATTTGTTAGCTCCTTTTGGATCGACAAAACCGTTTGGTTGCATCATATACAACTCTTCTTCCAGAAATCCATTCAGGAATGTAGTTTTGACATCCATTTGCCAAATTTCATAATCATAAAATGCGGCAATTACTAACATGATTCGGACAGACTTAAGCATCGCTGTGGGTGAGAAGTTCTCATCGTAGTCAATCCCTTGAACTTGTCGAAAACCTTTCGCAACAAGTCAAGCTTTATAGACAGTAACATTACCGTCATTGTTAGTCTTCTTCTGGAAGATCCATTTATTCTCAATGGCTTGCCGATCATTGGGCAAGTCAACCAAAGTCCAAACTTTGTTCTCATACATGGATCCCATCTCAGATTTCATGGCCTCAAGCCATTTTGTGGAATCTGGGCTCACCATCGCTTCTTCATAGTTCGTAGGTTCGTCATGGTCAAGTAACATAACCTCCAGAATAGAATTACCGTACCACTCTTGTGCGGATCTTACTCTTGTTGACCTACGAGGTTCAGTAACAACTTGATCCGAAGTTTCATGATCATCATCATTAACTTCCTCACTAATTGGTGTAGGTGTCGCAGAAACCGGTTTCTGCGATGAACTACTTTCCAATAAGGGAGCAGGTACAATTACCTCATCAAGTTCTACTTTCCTCCCACTCACTTCTTTTGAGAGAAACACCTTCTCTAGACAGATTCCAAATCTGTGTTGTCCTGTCGCATCCGTAGCTCTTACATCATACTCCCTCCGTCCGGATTACATGTTGCAGAAATGGATAAAACTGGATGTATCTAGAACTGAAATACGCCTAGACCCTCCATTTATTTCCGTATGGAGGGAATACGTGTGAATATGTCATGCCTTTCTATTCTTCAGTACCTATTCCATATCTGCTGTAGCATGCTTTATAATTGAAGCACCATTCTTCTATATAAGGCATGCAAGGGGAAGAGGGCTATGTTAGAATCTGAAGGGTTACAAACCAGGTCTTTGCAAAAGATCCAAACGCCAGGAGATAATAAACCAACTCCATTTTCATAGATACTGCTCCAGCACTAAGAAACCCAACTCCCACTGATAATAAGCAGATTCCAGTGGCCAAAGAACTAGTCCACTCCAGTCCAGCAAAATAATGTCAACTCCATTCTAAGAAGCGTGTGCATATCCTCGCATCATGAAATTTTATAGCATTCTGATAATTTTTTCTACATGTTTCTTACCCATCTCTCTTTTAGAAAATAAGGTTAAATGATAGAAGATTTCCTTCATTGGGATTGTATTCGAGGAAAACATCTTGCGGGAATTCTCTGTGCTCCAATGCTGATGTAAGTACCTATTGTCTATCACTATATTTTTACATCCGCATGTATTTTGTTAATCGGCATGAATCCAACCTTTGTCTGATCTAAAATTAGTTGTAGCAAAATGTTAAAGGCGCCAATGTTGATTTTTGTAAAGAATACTGCCTTGTAGTTTTGCATATTGAGCTGCATGAGTGTACTATCTCATATCATGCACATTCCTGAATTGTAGTGCTGCTCTGGTTGCCCATTCATTCATTGTGTAATTGTAGCTTTCGTATTACCTTACCTGGCTGATGATAGATGTGCCATATTGTGTTAATTTGGTGTTGGCTAGTTGCCAAAATGTTCGTTGTGCCAATGTTGCTTTCCTATTATCTGACTTGGCGAATGATAGCAATGCTAGTGTCTTAATTTGGTGCCGACTACTGAAGATAAGAAGACAAACTCCGAAAACAACAAGGCAACCCCACTGTTTTTTTCCAATAAATCTAGGCCAGGTAATATGCCAATAACTCATGATTAATTTGTTTGGTTCCCCTCCTAACTTATGTTATGATGCAGTGGTCGAGACACTCTCCACTATCAATAATACAGGCCTGCCAAAATCGCCATCTGAATCTGTTCAGTATCCTCTGTTTGGAATGCAACGGAAAAAATGTATGTTTGTGAACCAATTAATGGCTGAAGGAATGATGGAAATGGTGGAGGAATCAGAGGTGCAGAGTCGTGCGACACAACAACGGATCAGTGTTTTCAAAGACAATGTAGCAAAGCAGCAAGAACTTGCACACATGCTTATGGGCGTCATCCGTGCTGATGTTGCAGATTGTGACGTTGTAGATCATTAGGTTCTGTTCATTTATTTGCACTGGCATCAATCTTTGATTGCCCAGTGGATGTAATTTCCTGTAATATATGCTGGAAGTGCAACATTTATCTCTGTATGACGTACCTTTGCTTGATCGGTTTTGGTCCTGTGCATAATTGCTCGTCGTAATGGGCTCAAATTATCTAATTTGGCCTAAAGACATGTATGAACTTTAGTGGGCCCATTAAGTTAATGGGCCATTACCAGGCCGAAAGTTAATGCCGGCCCTCTTAACTCCTGGGTCGTTAACAGGCTGACATCGAAGCAGGCAACACGTGGGCCCAATTGATTTCACGGGCCGTTAACAGGCCCTTACTAAGTTCGGGCTACATATGGCCCAACTATACTGTGGGCCTTTAGCAGGCCGAAAGAGACAGTGAGCTTGTACTGGACCATGAAGAGCATGGGCCACTAAGAGGCCGAAAGTCAGTTCGTATTGTAAATGGCCCAACTGTGTTGTGGGCCTTTAGCAGGCCGAAGAGAAACCGGGCTGGTATTGGACCATGTAGGGCATGGGTCGTTAGGCCAAAAATCAGGTCCGACTACAAATGGTCCAACTCATTTATGGTCTGTTAATAGGCTGAAAGGCACACGGTGCCGGGAATTGGCCCAACAATTAAATGGGTCGCTAAAGGCCAAAACTCAGGTCCGACTACAAATGGCCCAACAGATATACGTGCCGTCACCAGGCTGAAAGACACACCGGGCCAGAAATTGGCCCAACACTTAAATGGGTCACTAAAAGGCCGAAACTCAGGTCCGACTACAAATGGTCCAACTGATTTATGGGCCGTCAACAGGCTGAAAGACACACCGGGCCGGAAATTAGCCCAATATTTAAATGGGTCGCTAAAAGGCCGAAAGATGTACATTGTGAAAATTGGCCCATCAACTGAATGGGCCGTTAACAGGCCGAAATCTCATCGGGCCGATATTGAGCCCAAATATATAGTGGGCTGTTAACGGGCTCGAACTGACGATGGGCTGCAATGATGTTAAATCTTTAACGGACCGTTGACGGGCCGAATTGGCACATCTTGTATGGGCCGTGGGCTTAAATGGACCTGACACAAGTAGGCCTTGTATGGGCCGGCCTGCTATTTTTTACTGGGTCGGCCTTTTTCACCGGAATGGGCCACTGTTGGGCCATGCCACGTGTCGACCTATCATAGGCGCCTCCTGTCCAATGAGTGGATGACATCTGTCCCAACGGTGAGGCAACACATGTTTCCTCCGGCCAATGATGATTTTACACATGGAAAATCCCCATTGGTCCAGGCTGTTAACGGGTTATCGGATCCAAAACTGGACCCGATAGCTTAACAGCGTTACGTTACGGTGGATGCCACGTGTCGATCACCCTTAACGAAAGCACTTTTGTGACGCGCGATTTATCATCATAGAAGTGGACACTTCCGTGATAATAATTTTGGTAATGTCATGGAACACCTCTACGACAGCACATGTATGACTATGTTGATTATGTCATAAATTTGTCATGGATGTACATGCATGACAGAAAACGTGACCTACTGTGACAAACAAGTATCATCACGGAAGTGTATTTTTTTGTAGTGCCTCTCCTTGCCGCACCCCTTGTGGCTGGCTTCCTCCTCTCTGTCCTTTATATACGAGGGCAGGGGCACCCCTTGGAGACACACCAATTGTTCCAAGCCGTGTGCGGCGTCTCTGAAGGAAATATGCCCTAGAGGCAATAATAAAGTTGTTATTTATATTTCTTTATATCATGATACATTTTTATTATTCATGCTAGAATTGTATTAACCGTAAACTTAGTACATGTGTGAATACATAGACAAACAAAGTGCCCCTAGTGTGCCTCTACTTGACTAGCTCGTTAATCAAAGATGGTTAAGTTTCCTAGCCATGGACATGTGTTGTCATTTTATGAACGGGATCACATCATTAGAGAATGATGTGATGGACAAGACCCATCCGTTAGCTTAGCATTATGATCATTTAGTTTATTGCTATTGCTTTATTCATGACTTACGCATGTTCCTATGACTATGAGATTATGCAACTCCCGAATACCGGAGGAACACTTAGTGTGCTATCAAACGGCACAACGTAACTGGGTGATTATAAAGATGCTCTACAGGTGTCTCCGATGGTGTTTGTTGAGTTGGCATAGATCGAGATAAGGATTTGTCACTCCGTGTATCGGAGAGGTATCTCTGGGCCCTCTCGGTAATGATCATCACTATAAAGCCTTGCAAGCAATGTGACTAACGAGTTAGTTGCGGGATGATGCATTGCGGAACGAGCAAAGAGACTTGTCGGTAACGAAGTTGAACTAGGTATGAGGATACGGACGATCGAATCTCGGGCAAGTAACATACCGATGACAAAGGGAACAACATATTTTGTTATGCGGTTCGACCGATAAAGATCTTGGTAGAATGTGAAGGAGCCAATATGGACATCCAGGTTCCGCTATTGATTATTGACCAGAGAGGTGTCTCGGTCATGTCTACATAGTTCTCGAACCCGTAGGGTCCGCACGGTTAATGTTCGTTAACGATATAGTATTATATGAGTTATGTATGTTGGTGACAGAATGTTGTTCAAAGTCCCGATGAGATCACGGACATGACGAGGAACTCCGGAATGGTCCGGGGATAAAGATTGATATATGGGATAATAGTGTTTGTTCTACGGAAGGGTTCCGGAATTCACCGGAAGGCGTTCTGGATGTTTCCCAAAATGTTTGAGTACGAGAACACTTTATTTTGGGCCAAAGGGGAAAGCCCACAAGGTTTTTGGAAAGCACAAAAGGAAGTTTTGCGGAGTCCAGGGGCCAGACGGCAGAGTCTAGGTCCAGATGATACGCCTCCAACGTATCTACAATTTTTTATTGTTCCATGCTATTTTATTATCAATCTTGGATGTTTTATAATCATTTTATATCATTTTTGGTACTAACCTATTGACATAGTGCCAAGTGCCAGTTGATGTTTTTCCATGTTTTTTACATCGCAGGTAATCAATATCAGACGAAGTACAAATGCCACGAAACTCCACGATGATTTTTTATGGGCCAGAATGAAGGTAATGGGCCCTAGTTGCACCTGGGGGTGCCCCGAGGGGGGCACATCCCACCAGGGCACGCCAGGAGGCCCAGGCATGCCCTGGTGGGTTGTGCCAACCTCGGGTGCCCCCCGGATTGCCTCTTTGCTCTATAAATACCTAAAAACTACCAGAACCCTAGAAGCATCGACGATATAGTCATCCAGCCGCCGTAGAGTCCAGAACCACCAGATCCAATCTAGACACCATCACAGAGGGGTTCACCACTTCCATTGGTGCCTCTCTGATGATGCGTTATTAGTTCTTTATAGACCTTCGGGTCCATAGTTAGTAGCTAGATGGCTTTCTCCCTCTCGCTGAATTCTCAATACAATGGTCTCTTGGAGATCCATATGATGTAACTCTTTTTGCTGTGTGTTTGTTGGGATCTGATGAACTTTGAGTTTATGATCAGTCATATATGTTTATATCCATGGAAGTCATTTGAGTTTCTTTGATCTCTTATATGCATGATTGCTTATAGCCTCGTATTTCTTCTCTGATATTTGGGTTTGTTTTGGCCAACTTGATCTATTTATCTTGCAATGGGAAGAGCTGCCCGGTAGTGGGTTCGATCTTACGGTGCTTGATCCCAGTGACAGAAAGGGAACCGACACGTATGTATCGTTGCTACTAAGGATAAAAAGACCATATCTATATGTACTTCCATAGATAAACAGATCTTGTCTACATCATGTCATCGTTCTTATTGCATTACTCCGTTTTTCAATGAACTTAATACACTAGATGCATGCTGGATAGCGGTCGATGTGTAGAGTAATAGTAGTAGATGCAGGCAGGAGTCAGTCTACTAATCTTCGACGTGATGCCTATGTAATGATCATTGCCTGGATATCGTCATAATTATTTGAGGTTCTATCAATTGTCCAACAATAATTTGTTTACCCACTGTTTGCTATCTTTCTCGAGAGAAGCCACTAGTGAAATCTACGGCCCCGGGTCTTCTTTCTCGTATATTTGCTTTGCGATCTATTTAGTTTGCACTTTTTATTCAGATCTATTAAACCAAAAATACAAAAATACTTTGATGCACTTTATTCTATTTGTGATCTATTATTTCAATCTATTACGACTATGCCCCGTCCACGCGACGTTTATGGCGTCGTACCCCGAAAGGGATTGACAACCCATTTAACACGTCGGGTTGCGAGTGTTGTTATTTGTGTGCAGGGGCTGTTTACGTTGTGTTGCTTGGTTCTCCTACTGGTTCGATAACCTTGGTTTCATTTCTGAGGGAAATACCTACCGCCGCTGTGCTGCATCATTCCTTCCTCTTTGGGGAAATACCACATAGCTTCAAGCGACGTCAAAAAGAATTTCTGGTGCCATTGTCGGGGAGGATCTTCAACATATACCAGGTTCCTAATCACAAATATCATCTCCTCACAATTTACATTATTTGCCATTTTCCTCTCGTTTTCCTCTCCCCCACTTCACAAAAATTTCTCGTTTTATTCGCCTTCTTTTTCGTTTGCCTTTTTCTCGTCACATCTCATGTTTGCCTCTGTTACCATGTGTCTTCTATTTGCTTGCATCTTCGCTTGCTAAAGATCTATTGATATGGATCCTCATCCACTTTTTAATCTTTTCAAAAGATCCAATTATGATGAGCCCATTGCTAGTGAATTGAGTTCATTAGATTATCTTTATGAAGTTTTGCTTGAGAATCGTGAATCTGAAAATTGTGATGAAGAAATTTATGAAGTGATTCATGATAGCTCCGTGAATGAAAAACATGATTGCAATAATTTTACTTTAAATTCTATTAATGTCAATTGTGCTAATAATATGCAAAACCCTGCTTCCTCTTGAGCACTGTGTTGGTTTTCCCTTGAAGAGGAAAGGGTGATGCAGCAAAGTAGCGTAAGTATTTCCCTCGGTTTTTGAGAACCAAGGTATCAATCCAGCAGGAGGCCACCCGCAAGTCCCTCACACCTACACAAACAAATAAGAACCTTGCAACCAACGCAATAAATGGGTTGTCAATCCCTTCACAGCCACTTGCAAAAGTGAGATCTGATAGAGATGATAAGATAATATTTTTGGTATTTTAATGATAAAGAGTAAAAGTAAAGATTGCAAAATAAGAGTAGATCGGAAACTTATATGATGGAAAATAGACCCTGGGGCCATAGGCTTCACTAGTGGCTTCTCTCAAGATAGCATAAGTATTATGGTGGGTAAACGAATTACTGTCGAGCAAAATATAGAATTGAGCATAGTTATGAGAATATCTAGGTATGATCATGTATATAGGCATCATGTCCGTGACAAGTAGACCAACTCCTGCCTGCATCTACTACTATTACTCCACACATTGACCGCTATCCAGCATGCATCTAGAGTATTAAGTTCATAAGAACGGAGTAACGCTTTAAGCAAGATGACATGATGTAGAGGGATAAACTCATGCAATATGATATAAACCCCATCTTGTTATCCTCGATGGAAACAATACAACATGTGTCGTTTCCCCTACTGTCACTGGGATCGAGCACCGCAAGATTGAACCCAAAGCTAAGCACTTCTCCCATTGCAAGAAAGATCAATCTAGTAGGCCAAACCAAACTGATAATTCGAAGAGACTTGCAAAGATAACCAATCATACATAAAATAATTCAGAGAGGATTCAAATATAGTTCATAGATAATCTGGATCATAAACCCACAATTCATTGGATCTCAACAAACACACCGCAAAAGAAGATTACATCGAATAGATCTCTAAGAGAATCGAGTAGAACTTTGTATTGAGATCCAAAGAGAGAGAAGAAGCCATCTAGCTCATAACTTGACCCGAAGGTCTGAGGTAAACTACTTACACATCATCGGAGAGGCTATGGTGTTGATGTAGAAGCCCTCCGTGATCAATGCCCCCTCCGACAGGACACCGAAAAAGGCCCTGTCGGTGTCAAAACCGGCAGATCTCGGATAGGGGGTCCCTAACTGTGCGTCTAGGCAGATGGTAACAGGAGACAAGGGACATAGTGTTTTTACCCAGGTTCGGGCCCTCTCGATGGAGGTAAAACCCTACTCCTGCTTGATTAATATTGATGATATGGGTAGTACAAGAGTGGATCTACCACGAGATCAGAGAGGCTAAACCCTAGAAGCTAGCCTATGGTATGATTGTTGTTCGTCCTATGGACTAAAACCCTCTGGTTTATATAGACATCGGAGAGGGCTAGGGTTACACAGAGTCGGTTACAATGGAAGGAGATCTACATATCCGTATCGCCAAGCTTGCCTTCCACGCCAAGGAAAGTCCCATCCGGACACGGGACGAAGTCTTCAATCTTATATCTTCATAGTCCAAGAGTCCGGCCAAAGGTTATAGTCCGGCTATCCGGACACCCCCTAATCCAGGACTCCCTCAGTAGCCCTGATGAGGACATGACTACCTTGGATACGACCAAAAATATTGCATACATGCATATTTGTTAGGTGATTTCTAGTGTCTACTATTTAATAATCTATTTATATTATCCAGAACAAAAATACTTCACACACTTTTGTGTTTTGTCTAATTGCAGGTGTATGGGACATTTGTACAATCCACATATGAAGATAGGGGAAAAGGAGAAGTTTAAGTTCTGTTCAAAATGTCCTCTCACGTCACTTTTGGGCCAAGAGAAGATAGAGTCCAAGTCTGTCACGTTCTGGATTCAGATTTGGACTGCACAGACATACCTGACTCCAAACGGCAATAACTTTTTTCATACGGACTCCGAATTGGGTGATTCTTTTTTTGTTGGAAAGTCGATTTCATCCTCTTTCCAACCCAATTGAATTCACCTTGAAATTCGTCCAGAGCATTGAGATATGGATGAAACAATCTGACGCTACAGTAGAATCCGAGTCGAACAACAAGTCCAAAGGTGTTGCATCACCTCCACTTGGGCCCATGAGCCTTGTATGACCTAGGGTTGGTTTTAGGCTGCCTTGGACGTCCTCCCACCTCCTTGGCCGCCACCCCTTGCTCCTATATAAGTAGATCCACCAAGTAGCTTTTTCCTTGGGATTTGTTTAGTTAAAAGTTAGCCATCGCAACTTCGTGTACTTCGTTTGTGTCCAACGACCAGACCAAGACCGCTTACGGATCCCCACCTTTATCAATACTTCATTTATATTCACAATATTCAGATTGCATTATCATATTCTTGCTTGTTCTTCGATTGCTTGTAGGGATAGACCTTCGTGGTCAGGTTGATTGTGTTGCGGCGTGGTCAATAACCTCTCGGAGTTGGTTTAGCGATTGCTAAGGCGCAACGTCATGCATGTTTGTAGTCGGATCGTCAAAGTCGTCTCCACCAAATTGATAGTGATTATCTCATCGAAAGATCGGGACAGCCCGCCTCTATCAAGTGGTATCAGTTTTCAGGTTGCTCGGTGAGAATTTCCAGTTTCCCCTAGATTAGATTTATTTTCTTACCTATTGTCCAAGAAAAAGCCACAAAAAAGTTAGATCTATTCATCCTTTTTTCCAAGCCAGACTGAGCCTTTGCAATTTTCTTTTCATTGTTTGCATTATTGATTTATCGGTTGCATCATCGTGTCGAGTTGCTGGTCTTAGTGTCTAGTTCGTTTAGAGTTTCGAGTTCTGTTCACATTAGTCACGCCGCCGCTGCATCATTATCCCTTCCACTGTCCACCACATCATCCATCAATTTCCACCACATGTTACCCATAGTTCATTGTCACAATCATAGTTGAGGTCGTTCACATCTTCGCTTGATCCAATCTGCATCTTATCTAGTTTGTCTTGGAGAGAGGGAGAGAAAAAAAGACAGAGAAAAAAAAGAGAAAAAAAGGAAAAAGTCAGAGGAAAAAAAGAGAAAGGAAAAGAAAAAAGTGTGAGAAAAAAAAAGAGAAGAAAAAAAATAAAATTCGGATCTATCTAGACTCAATCTCGTAGTTGAATTCGGATTGGAATCTGTTTTATGCACTGTTCAGTAAAACAGGCATAACTTCCTCATACGAAGTCCGTTTTGGCTCCATGAGTACTCAAATGAAAGCTAGCGACGAGACGTATCTAAATAGTTGCAGAGGCTAGTTCAATATATGACACCTCAAAATCGGCTTTTAAATAGGACTTTTTGCCCTCCGAAGTTCGCGGACACATCTTATTCCAGTTTTTTAGGCCAGTTTTAGAATTCTTTGACTCCTCATATCAATTCGGACTTGAGTGATTCTTTTTGCATTGGAAAGCTTGAGTTAGTAGAATTATTTGAAAATTACATGGCATCAAACCTTACTTGCATCAAATTTACATGCTACAACATGCTTAAATAAGCAAACATGAAATAAGTCATTTGACACAGAATCATCACCAAGATTAGAGGTCATATCAAAATGATTAAACATTGGTTCTTTTGGATCAATAGTTAATTCATTGGGTGCACTCAAAATTGTTGGTATTTCAGTTGTTTGATCACATGACACATTCATGACAGTAACATGATTCTCTAAAATAGGTGATGCGCTCAAATCAACAGGTAACTCAACACATAATGTATTCAAGTTAACTAGGCATGCATCATTCTCATGTGAAGTTATATCATCAATACCTTTACAGTTACCTTGTCGCAAAGATGTAGCTGATGTAGGTACGGATGATGGTAATGTACCATACTCTTGAGATGATGTCGCGCTCACAATCTGAGGCGTGGCTCCTCTAGTAGGTGCAACGGTGGAGGAACCAAACGATGGTGGTGAGCATGAACTAGAATAGTAGTTGTTGTAGTCACACAATGCATCCTCCTATAACTGTCTCTCCAAGGTACAAGCACGAACATACATACCAGTAATGCAACGAGGAATATACTGAAATCGTGCCTGAATATCATGGTTCAAACAACCAAAAAATCTATTCATTGTATCATCCTCAGATTCTTCTATGTCACAATGATGCATATAAGATTTGAACTCTTGGTAGTAAGCATGAACAGTGTTGTTGCCTTGTTTAAATTATTCAAATTTGCGAAGCAATTCACGATGATAGTAAAGAGGGAAAAATTGTTGTCTTATTACATCTTTCAAATCTTTCCAAGTTGTGGGTTGGTTATCAATGTTTTTCTTACAATGCACACTCCACCAAACAGAAGCAAAACTAGTAAATGCTCTAGTGACAGCTCGTACTCGCTCAAGTTCATAAAAGTCATGGTGACTAAAAACTTGTTCTACTTCAAGCTCCCAAGCTAGATAAATAGCAGGATTAAATCTACCATCAAATGACGGTATAGAGATAACCTGACCATGTGCTTGTGTGTGTTGTCCCAACTCTCATGATGGTGATGATGTGTCCGTCGTCCAAGAACTTCTGTCTCCGAAACCTGTCATGATTAGTACAAACAAGAAACAAAATTCGAGAATAATGTTCCTATGAACTACTAGGATGTGGTTGTAAAGTGCTCACAGTAAAGCAAATATCAATATATTACAAGTTCTTACCATGCGGCAGGTGGTGACAGGCAACCGGCGATGTCAAATAACACTGAAGATTGTGTAAAGCGATTGCCAGGGGAACGTACGTATACACGGTGTAGAAATATGTGGAGCTGGGTTGGCTATATATGGTAGCAAAAGATTAGCAATAATCAATTCAAAGATGCAATGTTGAATAAACGCTCAACGATGGTACTGTGTTGGTCCTAGGCTAGACCGGACTAGAGACGCGAGCCTAGAACACTAATAAGTGAAGATCACAACGGCAGTAAAGATAATGATGAAAGACAACTACCAAGTAGGATATACAACAACTCTCTCTCCAACTTTCCTCTTGAAAAGTTTGAGCCAATTTTCTGATACCTTTTTCAAAGAATGCTACTAACTCAAGCTTTCCAATGCAAAAAGAATCACCCAATTCGGAGTCCGTATGAAAAAGTTGTTGCCGTTTGGAGTCAGGTATGTCTGTGCAGTCCGAATCTGAATCCAGAACGTGAGAGACTTGGATTCTATCTTCTCTTGGCCCAAAAGTGACGTGAGATGACTTTTTGAACAGAACTTAAACTTCTCCTTTTCCCCTATCTTCATATGTGGATTGTACAAATGTCCCATACACCTGCAATTAGACAAAACACAAAAGTGTGTGAAGTATTTTTGTTCTGGATAATATAAATAGATTATTGAATAGTTGACACTAGAAATCACCTGAAAAATATGCATGTATGCAATATTTTTGGTCGTATCCAAGGTAGTCATGTCCTCATCGAGCCCCTGAACCAGGCTTCAATGACGATGAGTCTGGCGCAAAGATTGTCTTGGCCATTGCAAGGCGGGTTTCTCCTCTGAATACTTCATAGAAGATTTTGAACACAAGGATAGTGTCCGGCTCTGCAAAATAAGCTCGACATACTGCCATAGAGAGAATAGTATTTACACAAATCTAATCTACTGACGTATTCCGTGGCGTGACATCACACCACGGCCAAGCCTTTATTCGAATTGTTTTATTGTCCCACCTCAGCGCGTTTAGCAAAGTGGTTTCCTTGGCATGTCTTGTCGAAGCAGAGATCGTGTCGCCTTATTCCGGGATTCTCATCAATACGGGCGTCGGAAACCCAACCGCGCCATTTATTACGGCGCTTGGGAGATAAGCGAGTTTTACCAGGCTGGTGAGGACGCAAAGTTTCGTCCGCCCATATAAGGGGATAAGGATCCGCCTTCTTCACCCACGCCTTCTTCCTCCTTTGCTTATCCATTTTGGCACACTCGAGCTCCAGCGCCCAAGTCCGCATTTTCTTCCTCCACCTTCTCCAACCATGACTAGAGCGGGAGGCAAGTGGATGGTCTCCTCCGTCACGGAGGGAGACGTCAAAAAGTTGAGGAGAGCCGGATACTTGCCCGACGACATCGCGCACCGGCTCCCAGAAAAGGGGCAACTCATCCCCACCCCCAGGCCCCATGAGAGGGTCGTTTTCCTTACCCATTTCCTCCGCGGACTGGGATTCCCCCTCCATTCATTCGTCCGGGGGCTCAGGTTCTACTATGGCCTGGACTTCCACGATCTGGCCCCGAACTTCATCCTCAACATCTCGGTGTTTATCGTCGTGTGTGAGGCCTTCCTCTGCATCCGGCCCCACTTCGGCTTATGGCTGAAGACCTTCAATGTCAAGCCGAAGGTGTGGGCGGCCGCCAAGCGGAGTGCGGAGGCGCCATGGTGGGCAAGATGCCCAACATCCTATGGCTCGAGGGCTCCTTCGTGGAGACCAGAAAGGGGTGGCAATCGGGGTGGTTCTACATCACCGAGCCGCGTGACCCTAAATGGGTCGCAGCCCCCGAGTTCTGATCCGGAGCCCCTACGCGGCTCACCTCCTGGAAGGAGAAGGGCCTGCTGTGGGGTAGTTCAGAAGAGGTGACCGGACTACAAACATGTGCCCAGAACCTGGTGAGCAAGAAGCTCAAACTAGTCAACGTAGTCCAGGTTATGCTCATCCGCCGGATCCCCCCGTGTCAACAAAGGGATTTCAATTTGTGGGAGTTTGATTCGGCCCAGCACCGAACTCTGAGCCGGCTCTTCGACACAACGTACGAAGATGCCTGGAAGGTGGTGTTCAAGGGTGCCGAGGCTCCCGCTTCCACCACCGAGGATCGCGGATTTTCCGCACAGCGCCAAGCCAACGCAGTAAGCTATTTTACTTCTTACAGGATACTTGTCTTTCATAGTTTGACTCTATGCGGGATCTAAACTCCCATACCTTTCACAGGATTGGCAGGAGACGTCCGGGCAGATCAACTGTCCGGCTCCTTTTCCCGAAGACCCAGCAGACGCCCGCCTAGAGGGGCTGCTGGTCCCGGCACCTTACGTGGTGCCGGAGAAGAAGGCCAAGAAGAAGGCCACGTGAACTCGGAAGAGTTCTCGCGTCCGGTGGAGTCGGACTCATCGTCCGATGACTCCGAGGCGGACTCCTCCCACGAAGACGAGGAGGAGGAAAGAGGGGTCTCTTCCCCAGCGGGGGGAGAGAAGAAAAGGAAGGCCGCCCCAACTGGGGAGGCCAGAGGGTCCAAGAAAGGAAGGACCCTCCCTCCGTACTACTCCACCAACGCCACGACAGCGAGGAGGAGTGGCCTTCCAGTGCCAAGACCCCGGCGAAGTCGTAAGTATTCGGACACCAGAGTGACTCATAGTGTTCCTTTATTGCACAGCTTTTCCTAACGCCGAATATAATCGTGTAGTCCGGCCCGAGACCGGCTCGACGTATCTTTGAGCGGCTCCTTGGATTCGTCGGATGTGAATAGCTTTTCACTTCCGGCCGCTACCTCCCCTCCCCATACGGACGACGCCGAGGTGTTGTCCCAAAAGGTTCCAAGCCAGGGGAGGTGGTCCTGGAGGCGCCGCAAGGCGACCTCCCGGACTCCAGGCGCAAAGGGGATAAAACCCCCTAGGGCTCCAAGTCCGTCCCTGGGTCGGACACCGCACCGGAACCTTCAAAGGTTCTGGAGTCCAGCAGGCAGCCCCCTAAGAAGAAGGGCAGGCCTATGACGCCGGCGACCTCCGTCCAACCGGAGGCGCCGAATAACTTGTTGGAGGTGCTTAACGGCGCTTCCATCAACGAGGAGCACCGCACTATCATGAGTGCGGTGATCCAGAAGGTTCAGTCCGCCAAGAGCGGGCTGACTGAAGCCTGTGCCAGCCTGCTAACAGGCTTTGAGGTATGTAAAAAATATGTGAAAATATTACCGCATAGATAGTAGCCCCTGATGCTCTGTTTGGCGTTCGGAAAGAAAAGCCGGATAGAGGATCTAATAACATTCGTAGGAGTCTAATAGAATTAAGTCAATATGCGTAGGCAGGCTTCGCTGCTAGCCTCTGCCGCACTAACTATGGAGGTGGATGTGCTGAAGCAGAGTCTCGAGCGCTCCGAGCAAGAGCTCGTCCTTGCCAAAAAGGAGCTCGGGGAAAAAGAAGGTAAGTAATACCTTGTGGAGTATATTATAAAAAGATGCAGCTGCAAAAAATGACAGGATCGCTATTGGTGTCATAGGGGCCACGACTGAGGTGGCGACCCTTAAGCAAGCGCTGTCCAAGGCCGAAAAGAGGGCGGCCACGGAGCGCACCGAGCGGGAGAAGCATGAGGCGCGGGTTGGCGAGGTGCAGAAAGAGCTCCAGGTTCTCGTGAAAAAACACGAGAGTTTGGAGCTTGACTCAAAGACGCGAGAGTCCGAGCTCGCGACAGCCCTTGACAGCGCCAAATACGCCAAGGCCGAAGCCCAAAAAGCCCTCCAAGAAGTAGAGGCGATGAAGAAGATAGTGGCGGGTAAGGCATTCTTTATGCAAAGCAAGCACGTGAAAGTGAATTACTTGTTACTTACCCGAGTCCGGAGCTCTCCAGGAGCATTCGCAGATTTGCCCCGTAGCGTGTCAGATGCCGCCGCTTTCTATCGGGACGAGGAGGGCAGCTCGACGGAGAAGGTGTTCTAGTCTCAGTATGCTGAGGCCGGACAACCGGTGCCTTTGAGCGACCAGCTGAAGCAACTGGTCGAGCTCCATAAGGTGGCCGAATAGGCCATGACGGGTCTCATAGTCCGGCTGTGGCCCGGAGAGGCCATGCCTGGGAGCTACTTCGGGCTGGTGAGGTGGCTGGTGGATGCCTGTCCATGGCTTGAAGTCATCAAGCGCTCCGTCTGCATTAAGGGTGCCCGTAGGGCACTTGCCCGTGCTAAAGTGCACTGGGGCAAGATGGATGCTAAGAAACTTGTGAAGGACGGGTCGCCGCCGGGCAAGGAGCATCGCCACCCCGAGATGTATTACGAGGGCGTCCTAAAGGGTGCTCGCCTTGTGGCGGATGGATGTTCTAAATATGTAACATTTGAGTAAAACTTGCTCATTTTATCCTGTGCGCTGAAAACTTGTTCATATGCGCTATGCAACGCTTGTTTTAATTTAAAATATTACTTTCTATGCGGCCGTTTATCAAGTCTGAGAGATGGCGAGTCGTCGGCATCAGCCGCCATGCCACGAGTGCTGGGGTGTTCGGGATAAACCTGAGCACTCTTTTTCCCATTCTTGGGTCCTTCGAGGGAGGTGCTCAGCACGACGAACAAGGCAATCGGAATATAATGCGTTATCACTCTCACTTGGCCAGAGAATTCTATAATTTTAAATTTCAGTGAAGCCCCTAGTGTTCGAAAGACCTAGTTCGGGGTGCTATACACGCCTAGGCCGGACAATGCCGACTCCTCGCTCTAAGCGGCATAAGTCTTTAGGGACTCGAAACCTCGCGAACAGTGACCAACTCTCGCCCTATCATGATAGTCAGTTTTAGCTTTCTCTACTGAGGTGCTTAGCCCAGCTCAACTGGGGCACAATCGTTCCCAGCGCTACCTTAGCCGATATAGCGGAACATAAGGTACGAAAAGATGGGAGCCAGGCAAACCCAACTATTGACCAAAGACATGATTCGGAGCTGATGCATATAATGCTATAAGTTCGGAGGGCCGCACTTGTGAAAGTTTTCGGGCTTCTCACGCCGAATTATGGGGTGCTTGAGCCCCTGGCGTATTGACCGTACCAAAGTGTACGGGTGCTAAATGTCATAACTGAGCATATGTATTGAAAAATAAATGAATAGAGAATGCAATAATAAGCTGAAGCTAAGCATTGTTTATTTTGAAATGGCTGCTGCGAAAGCAGAACGATACAAATAGTGCGGTAAGCAAGAGATGGGACTATTTGACATGTCCCCCTCCGGGGGCGAGCTGCGAGATGGTACGTAAGGCAGGTATTTTGCTCGTTATAAAGACCACCTGGGAATTTGACGTAGCTTGCTGCCTCCTTGGTTGATGCATCGTGTGTTCGGCGATTATACTGCCGGACAGGCCTTCCGAAGAGTGTAGTCCTGAAAGTAGGAAAAAATGAAAAAATCAGGAGCCCCTAGTACGGTTGAGCCGCGTTTTGGGGCGTGCCGTAGTCGTGCCCCTCCCCCTGGGCCCATGGTATTTTTAATGCATAATTATGTACACGTTGCGCGTATTTCGCCGTTTGGCTGGGGCTGGGGTAGGGGCCGCATTGCTATGCTTGCTCGGAACGTGCCAGGAGGTCTTGGTGTAGATTACTCCAAGCGCTCTTGACGGCGTCCGGATGTTTGATCACCGGACTGGAGAATTGCCTTGAGAGGCTGCTTTGTACTTCTGCTGCGAGGGCCGCAGTGTGCTCCTCCGTTCGGAGCGCTCTGTGTTTTCATTGACTGTGATGACCCCCTGAGGTCCTGGCATCTTGAGCTTGAGGTATGCGTAGTGCGCCACCGCATTGAATCTTGTGAATGTCGTTCGTCCGGGCAGTGCGTGATAGCCGCTGCTAAACGGGACTATATCGAAGATTAACTCCTCGCTTCGGAAGTTATCCGGCGATCTAAAGACCACTTCTAGTGTGACTGAGCCTGTACAACGGGCTTCTAAACCTGGTATGACGCCTTTAAAGGTCGTTTTTGTGGGTTTAATCCTTGAGGGATCCATACCCATTTTGCGCACTGTGTCCTGATAAAGCAGGTTCAGGCTACTGCCGCCGTCCATAAGGACTCGAGTGAGGTGAAATCCGTTGATGATTGGGTCTAAGACCAATGCGACAAATCCTCCATGACGGATGCTAGTGGGATGGTCCCTGTGATCGAAAGTGATCGGACAGGAGGACCATGGGTTGAACTTTGGGGCGGCTGGCTCCAATGCGTATACGTCCCTTAGCGCACGCTTCCGCTCCCTCTTGGGGATGTGGGTTGCGTATATCATGTTCACCGTCCGCACTTGTGGGGGAAACCCCTTCTGTCCTCCATTGTTCGACGGCCGGGGCTCCTCCTCATCGTCGCTATGTAGCCCCTTGTCTTTGTTTTCGGCATTTAACTTGCCGGCCTGCTTGAACACCCAACAATCCCTGTTGGTGTGGTTGGGTGGCTTGTCGAGGGTGCCATGTATTTGGCACGAGCGATCGAGTATACGGTCCAAACCGGACGGGCCCGGGGTGCTTCTTTTGAATGGCTTTTTCCGTTGACCGGGCTTAGAGCCTCTGAATCCGGCATTGACTGTCGTATCCTCTATACTGTCGCTCTTAATGCGGCGTTTGTTTTTGTTGTGATGTGACCTGCCATTGCTGTCCTTGGTATCCGAAGTACCAGGGCTCTTTGACATGTTATTGCTGCGAGCCAGCCAGCTGTCTTCTCCCGTGCAAAAGCGGGTCATGAGTGTCGTGAGGGCTGCCATAGATTTCGGCTTTTCCTGGCCGAGGTGCCGGGCAAGCCACTCGTCGCGGATGTTATGCTTGAAAGCTGCTAGGGCCTCTACATCCGGACAGTCGACTATTTGATTTTTCTTTGTTAGGAACCGTGTCCAGAATTGCCTGGCCGATTCCTCTGGCCGTTGAATTATGTGGCTCAAGTCATTGGCATCTGGTGGTCGCACATAAGTGCCCTGGAAGTTGTCGAGGAATGCGGCTTCCAGGTCCTCCCAACAACCAATGGATTCTGCTGGCAAGCTGTTGAGCCAATGCCGAGCTGGTCCTTTAAGCTTGAGTGGGAGGTATTTGATGGCGTGTAGATCATCGCCACGGGCCATGTGGATATGAAGGAGATAGTCCTCAATCCATACCGCGGGATCTGTCGTACCATCGTATGATTCGATATTCACGGGTTTGAAACCCTCTGGTATTTGATGATCCATTACTTCATCTGTGAAGCATAGCGGGTGTGCGGCACCTCTGTACTGGGCTATATCACGACGCAGCTCAAGTGAGCTTTGTCTGCTGTGTTCGGCCCAGCCGGAATTACTTTTACTATATCCGGCGTGACGGTTATCGTCTCGTGTGGTGGGGCGCCCTCGCGATCCGTAGATCGATCTTGCTTGCTTTGCTTTGTCCTCCAATATGACTCGCAGGTCTAGCGCATTTCCCCGTGCCTTGGTATTTTTTGAGTGGCGTCGGGGTGCGGCTTGAACTGTGAGCCGAGAAGCCTCTCTGCCGCGGCCACGAGGTGGCCGATCAGCTGCGTCCTACACTGGAGATGTAGGTTTTAATACTTCCTCCTCTAATCGGGGTAGCAGTCTGCGCTTTGGGTAGCTCTTGGAGGGGCGTTCGAGTTCATATTCCTCGGCCGCAAGGACTTCAGTCCATCTGTAAGCTAGCAGGTCTTGATCAGCTCTAAGCTGCTGCTGCTTTTTCTTAAGGCTGTTCGTCGTGGCTATAAGCCGGCGCTTGAAGCGCTCTTGCTCGACAGGATCCTCAGGCACGACAAATTCGTCGTCGTCGAGGCTTGCCTAGTCTTCGGAGGGAGACATGTAATTATCATCCTCTACCTCTCTATCCACCGCTCTCTCAAGAGGGCTGGCTTCTCCATCCTCCTGCGCTGAATCTTGCTGGAGGGAGTTATCTTCGACACTGTCCGGGGTGTTATTATCTCCTGTGCCGGTATCACCGTTTTTGCTTTGGCGAGACTTAGAGCGGCGCCGCTGACGCCGGTGCTTAGGTTGCTTCTTGGAGGGGTCATCCTCCGCTGTTCCGTCGCCATTGCCCTCTTTGGGTGTGTCCATCATATATATGTCATATGATCAGGTGGTTCTCCATTGCCCTGTGGGCGGTGGTTCCTTACGTCTCTTACATCGTCGTCCATACCGTCGATGCCTTCGGAGTCGAAGTCGAGCATGTTGGTCAAATCATCGATAGTGGCTACATAGTGGGTGGTGGGTGGGCGTCGAATTTCTTCGTCATCCGCATCCCAATCCTGCCGGTCATAATCCGGCCAGGACTCTCCTGACAAGGAGAGAGACCTTATTGAATTCAGTATGTCGCCGACGGGCGAGTATTGAAAGATATCGGCGGCGGTGAACTCCATGATCGGCGCCCAATCGGATTCGATTGGCAGGGGCGCATGTGGTTCGGAGTCCGGAGGAGAGTCCGACAATGTGGAGTCACGGGCCCCGTGAGGGGTAAGGCCGGTGTTCGGCTCGATCGCCATTGAGGCTGCTGCCTCCGTGGCAGGGTCTAACCACCCGCCCACGGATGGCGCAACTGGCTCCGAATTGAAGGTCGGAGCAGTTGCGGGTGCGGTCTCCAGGACACTGTTCGGTGGCAGAGCTAAATCATGCGCATCGTGGTAGTGCGGCGGACCCGGCCGGGGCTCGAATCCGTCGAAGATCAAGTCTCCGCGGATGTCGACCGTGTAGTTTAAGCTACCAAACCTGACCTGATGGCCAGGGGCGTAACTCTCGATCTGCTCCATATGGCCAAGCGAGTTGGCCCGTAGTACGAAGCCGCCGAACACGAAGATCTGTCCGGGGAGAAAAGTCTCACCCTGGACTGCATCGCTGTTGATGATTGAAGGAGCCATCAAGCCTAAAGAAGACGACACAGAGGAACTCTCAATGAAAGCACCAATGTCTGTGTCAAAATCGGCGGATCTCGGGTAGGGGGTCCCAAACTGTGCGTCTAGGCGGAAGGTAACAGGAGACAAGGGACACGATGTTTTTACCCAGGTTTGGGCCCTCTCGATGGAGGTAAAACCCTACTCCTGCTTGATTAATATTGATGATATGGGTAGTACAAGAGTAGATCTACCACGAGATCAGAGAGGCTAAACCCTAGAAGCTAGCCTATGGTATGATTGTCGTTGTCCTACGGACTAAACCCTCCGGTTTATATAGACACCGGAGGGGCCTAGGGTTACACAGATTTGGTTACAAGGAAGGAGATCTACATATCCGTATTGCCAAGCTTGCCTTCACACCAAGGAGAGTCCCATCCGGACACGGGACGAAGTCTTCAATCTTGTATCTTCATGATCCAACAGTCCGGCCAAAGGTTATAATCCGGCTGTCCGGATACCCCCTAATCCAGTACTCCCTCAGTACCGCACGCCCATAACCTTCCCTCGTTGGAGGCATCGACCAGAGGCATGACAACGGACCGAATAAAGGCCTTTCCATAAAGAAAAATGTGGTTCACTACAACAAAAATGCACTTCCGTGATGATACGTGTTTGTCACAGTAGGTCGCTTTTTTGTCATGCATGTACATCCATGACAAATTTATGACAGAATCAATATATTCATACCTGTGCTGTCGTAGAAGTGTTCCATGACATTACCAAAATTATCATCACGGAAGGTACACTTCCATGACAATAAATCACGCGTCACAGAAGTGCTTTCGTCAAGGGTGACCGACACGTGGCATCCACCGTAAGGGAACACCGTTAAGCTATCGGGTCAGGTTTTGGATCTGATAACCCGTTAACAGCCCCGACCAATGGGGATTTTCCACGTGTAAAATCATCATTGGATGGAGGAGACACGTGTCAACTCATCCAATGGGTGGGGCGCGCCTATGATATGTTGACACATGGACCGGCCCATCAAGTTTAAATGGGCCGGCCCAACTGAAGGCCCACAAGATTTTGCGGACCATAATGGGCCGGCCCAGCTAAAGGCCCACGAGATTTTGCGGACAATAATGGGATGGACCAGCTAAAGGCCCATAAGATTTTGCGGGCCATAATGGGCCGGCCCAGGTAAAGGCCCATAAGATTTTTGTGTGCCTTAATGGGTCGGCCCAGGTAAAGGCCCACAAGATTCTTGCGGATCATAATGGGCTAGCCCAGCTAAAGGCCCATGAGATTTCGCTGACATTAATGGGCTGGCCCAGGTGTAGGCACACAAGATTTTGAGTACCCTAGTAGGCCGGCTGAGGGAGTCCTAGATTAGGGGGTGTCTGGATAGCCGGACTATAAGCTTTGGCCAGACTCTTGGACCATGAAGATACAAGATTGAAGACCTCTTCCCGTGTCCGGATGGGACTTTCCTTGGCGTGGAAAGCAAGCTTGGCGATACAGATATGTAGATCTCCTTCCGTTGTAACCGACTCTGTGTAACCCTAGCCCTCTCCGGTTTCTATATAAACCGGAGGGTTTTAGTCCATAGGACGAACAACAATCATACCATCGGCTAGCTTCTAGGGTTTAGCCTCTCTGATCTCGTGGTAGATCTACTCTTGTATTACCCATATCATCAATATTAATCAAGCAGGAGTAGGGTTTTACCTCCATCGAGAGGGCCCGAACCTGGGTAAAAACATTGTGTCCCTTGTCTCGTGTTACCATCCGCCTAGACGCATAGTTCGGGACCCCCTACCCGAGATCTGCCGGTTTTGACACCGACATTGGTGCTTTCATTGAGAGTTCCTCTATGTCGTCATCTTTAGGCCCGATGGCTTCTCCAATCATCAATAGTGATGCGGTCCAGGGTGAGACTTTTCTCCCCGGACAGATCTTCGTATTCGGCGGCTTTGCACTGCGGGCCAATTCGCTCGGCCATCTAGAGCAGATTGAAAGCTACGCCCCTGGCCATTAGGTCAGATTTGGAAGCTTGAACTACACGGCTGACATCCGCGGAGACTTGATATTCGACGGATTTGAGCCGCAGTCGGGCGTGCCACACTGTCATGATGGGCATGACATAACTCTGCCACCGAACAGTGCCCTGGAGGCCGCACCCGCGTTAGCTCCGACCCTGGAGCCAACTGCGCCGATCGAGGACGGGTGGCTAGACACCGCCTTGGGCGCTGCAGTCTCAACGATGATCGAGCCGAACACCAGCCTTATCCTCTGCGAAGCCCGTGACTCCAAGCTGTCGGACTCTTATCCGGACTCCGAACCCTACGCGCCCCTGCCAATCGAATCCGATTGGGCGCCGATCATGGAATTCATCGCCGCAGACATCTTTCAGTACTTGCCCTTCGGCGATATTCTGAATTCACTAAGGTCTCTCTCTTTGTCAGGAGAGTCCTGGCCGGATTATGGCCAACATGATTGGGATGCGGATGACGAAGAAATTCGATGCCCACCCACCACCCACTTTGTAGCCACTGTCGATGATTTAACCGACATGCTAGACTTCGAACCGAAGACATCGAAAGTATGGACGATGATGTAGGAGATGAACATGAACCAGCGCCTATAGGGCATTGGAAAGCCACCTCGTCATATGACATATATATGGTGGACACACCCAAAGAAAGCAATGGCGACGAAACAACGGGGGATGACCCCTCCAAGAAGCAACCCAAGCGCCGGCGTCAGCGGCGCCGCTCTAAATCCCGCCAAAGAAAAATTGGTGATACCGGCACGGGAGATAATAACACCCCAGACAGTGCCGAAGACAACTCCCTCCAGGAAGACTCAACACAAGAGGATGGAGAGGCCAGCCCCCTGAGAGGGCGGCAGACAGAGAGGAAGAGGATGATAACTACATGCCTCCCTCCGAAGACGAGGCAAGCCTCGGCGATGACGAATTTGTCGTGCCTGAGGATCCCGTCGAACAAGAGTGCTATAAGCGCAGGCTTATGGCCACGACGGGTAACCTTAAGAAAAAACAGCAATAGCTTAGAGCTGATCAAGATTTGCTAGCCGATAGATGGACTGAAGTCCTTGCGGCCGAGAAATACGAACTCGAACGCCCCTCCAAGAGCTACCCAAAGCGCAGGTTGCTACCCCGATTGGAGGAGGAAGCACTTAAACCTACATCACCAGCGCATGAGGCGGGTGATCGGCCACCTCACGGCCGTGACAGAGAGGCCTCTCGGCCCTCCACTCAAGCCGCACCCCCGCGTTGCTCAAAACATACCAAGGCACGGGGAAACGTGCCAGACCTGCGTGATATGTTGGAGGGCAAGGCAAGGCAAACAAGATCGATCTACGGATCGCGTGGGCGCCCCACGACATGTGACGGTAACCGTCACACCGGATACAGTAAATCCGGTCGGGCCGAACACAGCAGACAAAGCTCATTTGAGCTACGTCGCGATATAGCCCAATACAGAGGTGCCGCACACCCACTATGCTTCACAGATGAAGTAATGGATCATCAAATCCCAGAGGGTTTCAAACCCGTAAACATCGAATCATACGATGGCACAACAGACCCTGCGGTATGGATCAAGGACTATCTCCTTCACATCCACATGGCCCGCGGTGATGATCTACGCGCCATCAAATACCTCCCACTCAAGCTTAGAGGACCAGCTCGGCATTGGCTTAACAGCTTGCCAGTAGAATCAATTGGTTGTTGGGAGGACCTGGAAGCCGCATTCCTCGACAATTTCCAGGGCACCTATGTGCGACCACCTGACGCTAATGACATGAGCCACATAATTCAGCAGCCAGATGAATCTGCCAGACAATTCTGGACACGGTTCTTAACCAAGAAAAAACAAATTATCGACTGTCCGGACAGCGAGGCCCTAGCAGCCTTCAAGCATAACATCCGTGACGAGTGGCTTGCCCGGCACCTCGGACAGGAAATGCCGAAATCTATGCCAGCCCTCACGACTCACATGACCCGCTTTTGCGCGGGAGAAGACAACTGGCTGGCTCGTAGCAACAACATGACCAAGAGCCCTGGTAATTCGAATACCAAGGACAGCAATGGCAGGTCGCGTCACAACAAGCACAAGCGCCGCATTAACAGCGACAACGCAGAGGATACAACAGTTAATGCCGGATTCAGAGGCTCTAAACCCAGTCAGCGGAAAAAGCCATTCAAAAGAAATACTCCGGGCCCATCCAGTTTGGACCGAATACTCGACCGCTCATGCCAAATACGTGGCACCCCCGAATAGCCAGCCAATCACACCAACGGGGATTGTTGGGTGTTCAAGCAGGCCAGTAAGTTAAATACCAAAAATAGAGACAAGGGGCTGCACAACGACGAGGATGAAGAGCCCCGGCCGCCGAACAATAGTGGACAGAAGGGCTTCCCCCACAAGTGCGGACGGAGAACATGATATACGCAACCCACATCCCCAAGCGGGAGCGGAAGCGTGCGCTCAGGGACGTATATGCGTTGGAGCCAGTCGCCCCAAAGTTCAACCCATGGTCCTCCTAGCCGATCACTTTTGATCGAAGGGACCACCCCACTAGAATCCGTCATGGCGGATTCGCCGCATTGGTTCTAGACCCAATCATTGACGGATTTCATCTCACTACAGTCCTTATGGATAGTGGAAGCAGCCTGAACCTGCTTTATCAGGATACAGTGCGGAAAATGGGAACAGATCCCTCAAGGATTAAACCCACAAAAACGACCTTTAAGGGCGTCATACCAGGTGTAGAGGCCAACTGTACCGGCTCAGTTACACTTGAAGTGGTCTTCGGATCCCCGGATAATTTCCGAAGCGAGGAGTTAATCTTCGACATAGTCCCGTTCCGCAGTGGCTATCACGCACTGCTCGGATGAACCACATTTGCAAAGTTCAATGTGGTGCCGCACTACGCATACCTCAAGCTCAAGATGCCAGGCCCTCAAGGAGTCATCACGGTCAATGGAAACACCCAACGTTCTCCCCGAACGGAGGAGCATACAGCGGCACTGGCAGCGGAAGTACAGAGCAGCCTCTCAAGGCAATAATCCAGTCCAGCTTTTAAACGTCCGGACACCGTGAAGCGTGCCCGGGGTAACCTACAACAAGACTGCCTGGCACGTTCCGACCAAGCGTAGCAATACGGCCCCAACCCCAGCCCTCACGAAACTGTGAAATCAGTACCACGCGTACATAACTACGCTCTGAAAATTCCATGGCCATAGGGGGAGGGGCGCGGCCACGGCATGCCCTAAATGTGGCTCAACCGCACTAGGGGCTCCCGATGTCGCTGTTTTTACTTACTTTCAGGATTCCATCATCCGGAAGGCCTGTCCGGCAATACAATCGCCGAACACACGATGCAACAACCAAGGAGGCAGAAAGCTACGTCGAATTCCCAGGTGGTCTCTGTAACAAGCAAAATACCTGTCTTACATATCATCTCGCAGCTCGCCCCTGGAGGGGGACATGTCAAATAGTCCCATCTCTTGCTTATCGCACTATTTGTATCATTCTGCTTTTACAGCAGCATTTCAAAATAAACAATGCTTAGATTCAGCTCATTACTGCATTCTCTATTCATTTCTTTTTTAATATATATGTTCACTCATGACATTTAGCACCCGTACACTTTGGTACGGTCAATACGCCAGGGGCTCAAGCACCCCATAATACGGCGTGAGAAGTCCGAACACTTTCACAAGTGCGGCCCTCCGAACTTATAGCATTATATGCATCAGCTCCGAATCATGTCTTTGGTCAATAGTTGGGTTTGCCCGGCTCCCATGTTTTGGTACCTTACGTTCCACTATTTCGGCTAAGGTAGCGCTTGGAGAACTACTGCGATTGTGCCCCAGTTGAGCTGGGCTAAGCACCTCAGTAGAGAAAGCTAAAACATACTGTCATGATAGGGTGAGAGCCGGTCGCTGTTCGGGAGGTTTCGAGTCCCTAAAGACTTATGTCGCTTAGAGCGAGGAGTCGGCTTTGTCCGGCCTAGGCGTGTATAGCGCCCCGAACTCGGTCTTCCGAACACTAGGGGCTTCGCCGAAATTTAAAATTATAGAATTCTCTGGCTAAGTGAGAGTGATAACGCATTATAGTCCGATTGCCTTGTTCTTTGTGCTGAGCACCTCCCTCGAAGGACCCAAGAATGGGAAAAGGAGTGCTCAGGTTTATCCCGAACACCCCAGCACTCGTGGCATGGGGGCAGAAGCCTACGACTAACCATCTCCCAAATTTAATAAACGGCCGCATAGAAGGTAATATTTTAAATTAAACAAGAGTTGCATAGCGCACATGAACAAGTTTTCAGCGCACAGGATAAAGCGAACAAGTTTCACTCCAATATTACATCTTTGGAACATTCGTCCACCATAAGGCGGGCGCCCTTTAGGACGCCCTCATAGTACATCTCGGGGTGGCGATGCTCCTTGCCCGGCGGCAACCCGTCCTTCACAAGCTTCACAGCATCAAATTTGCCCCAGTGCACCTTCAAGCTTCGGACAGGCGTCCACTAGCCGCCTCACCAGCCCGAAGCAGCTCCAAGGCAGGGCCTCTCTAGGCCACAGCCGAACTATAAAGCCCTTAATGGCCTGTTCGGCCACCTTGTGGAGCTCGATCAGTTGCTTCAACTGGTCGCTCAAAGGCACCGGGTGTCCGGCCTCAGCATACTGAGACCAGAACACCTTCTCCATCGAGCTGTCCTCCTCGGCTCAGTAGAAAGCGGCTGCATCTGACACACTACAGGGCAAATCTGTGAATGCTCCTGGAGAGCTCCGAACTTGGGTAAGTAACAAGTAATTCAGTTTCACGTGCTTGCTTTGCATAAAGAATGCCTTACCCGCCGCTATCTTATTCATCGCCTCAACTTCCTGGAGGGCTTTCTGGGCTTCGGCCCTGGCACATTTGGCGCTTTCAAGGGCCGTCGCGAGCTCGGACTCTCGCGTCTTTGAGTCAAGCTCCAAACTCTCGTGTTTTTTCACGAGAGCCTGGAGCTCTTGGTGCACCTCGCTAACCCGCGCCTCATGCTTCTCCCGCTCGGTGCGCTCCGTGGCCGCCCTCTATTCGGCCTCGGACAGTGCTTGCCTAAGGGTCGCCACCTCAGTCGTGGCCCCTATGTCACCAATAGCGATCTTGTCATTTTTGCAACTGCATCTTTTTATATTATACTCCACAAGGTATTACTTACCTTCTTTTTCCCTGAGCTCCTTCTTAGCAAGGCCGAGCTCTTGCTCGGACCGCTCGAGGCTCTGCTTCAACGCATCCACCTCCGCAGTCAGTGCGCCAGAGGCCAGCAGCGAAGCCTGCATATGCATATTGACTTAATTCTGTTAGACTCCTGTGAATGTTATTAGATCCTCTATTCGGCTTTTCTTTCCGAACGCCAAACAGAGCATCAGGGGCTACTGTCTATGCGGTAATATTTTCACATATTTTTCACATACCTCAAAGCCTGTCAACAGGCTAGCACAGGCTTCGTTCAGCCCGCTCTTGGCGGACTGAACCTTCTGGATCACCGCACTCATAATAGTGCGGTGCTCCTCGTCGATGGAGGCGCCGTTAAGCACCTCCAACAAGTTGTCCGGCGCCTCTGGTTGGACGGAGGTCACCGACGTCGTAGGCTTGCCCTTCTTCTTAGGGGGCCGCCTGCCGGACTCCGGAACCTTTGAAGGTTCCGGTGCGGTGTCCGGCCCAGGGCCGGACTTGGAGCCCTTGGGGGGTTTGTCCCCTTTGCGCCTGGAGTCCGGGAGGTCGCCTTGCGGCGCCTCCAGAACCACCTCCCCTGGCTTGGAACCTTTTGGGACAACACCTCGGCGTCGTCCGTATGGGGAGGGGAGGTAGCGGCCGGAAGTGAAAAGCTATTCACATCCGACGAATCCAAGGAGCCGCTCAAAGATACGTCGAGCAGGTCTCGGGCCGGACTACACGATTATATTCGGCGTTAGGAAAAGCTGTGCAATAAAGGAACACTATGAGTCACTCTGGTGTCCGAATACTTACGACTTCGCCGGGGTCTTGGCACTGGAAGGCCACTCCTCCTCGCTGTCGTGGCGTTGGTGGAGTAGTACGGAGGGAGGGTCCTTCCTTTCTTGGACCCTCTGGCCTCCCCAGTTGGGGCGGCCTTCCTTTTCTTCTCTCCCCCCGCTAGGGGAGAGACCTCTCTCTCCTCCTCCTCGTATTCGTGGGAGGAGTCCGCCTCGGAGTCATCGGACGATGAGTCCGACTCCACCGGGCGCCGGGAACTCTTCCGGGTTCCCGTGGCCTTCTTCTTGGCCTTCTTCTCCGGCACCACGTAAGGTGCCGGAACCAGCAGCTTTGCCAAGCGAGCGTCTACTTGGTCTTCGGGCAAAGGAGCCGGACAGCTGATCTGCCAGAACGTCTCCTGCCAATCATGTCAAAGGTAAGGGAGTTTAGATCCCACATAGAGTCAAACTATGAAAGACAAGTATCCCGTAAGAGGTAAAATAGCTTACCGAGTTGGCTTGGCGCTGCGCGGAAAATCCACGATCCTCAGTGGCGGAAGCAGGAGCCTCGGCACCCTTGAACAACACCTTCCACGCATCTTCGTACGTTGTGTCGAAGAGCCGACTCAGAGTTCGGTGCTGGGCCGAGTCGAACTCCCATAAATTGAAAGCCCGTTGTTGACACGGCAGGATCCAGCGGATGAGGATAACCTGGACTACATTGACTAGCTTGAGCTTCTTGCTCACCAGGTTGCGGACACACGTTTGGAGTCCGGTCACATTGACTACCCCACAGTAGGCCCTTCTCTTTCCAGGAGGTGAGCCGTGTGGGGGCTCCGGATCGGAACTCGGGGGCTGCGACCCATTTAGGGTCACGCGGCTCAGCGATGTACAACCACCACGATTGCCACCCCTTTATGGTCTCCACGAAGGAGCCCTCGAGCCATAGGACGTTGGGCATCTTGCCCACCATGGCGCCTCCGCACTCCGCCTGGCGGCCGCCCACAACCTTCGGCTTGACGTTGAAGGTCTTCAGCCATAAGCCGAAGTGAGGCCGGATGCAGAGGAAGCCCTCGCACACGACGATAAACGCCGAGATGTTGAGGTTGAAGTTTGGGGCCAGATCATGGAAGTCCAGGCAATAGTAGAACATGAGCCCTCAGACGAATGAATGGAGGGGGGATCCCATTCCGCGGAGGAAGTGGGTAAGGAAGACAACCCTCTCATGGGGCCTGGGGGTGGGGATGAGCTGCCCCTCATCGGGGAGCCTGTGCGCGATGTCGTCGGGCAGGTATCCGGCTCTCCTAAGCTTTTTGACGTCTCCCTCCGTGATAGAGGAGACCATCCACTTGCCTCCCGCTCCGGACATGGTTGGAGAAGGTTGAGGTGGGGAATGCGCACTTGGGCGCTGGAGCTCGAGTGCGCGAAAATAGATGAGCAAAGGAGGAAGAAAGCGTAGGTGACAAGGTGGATCCTTATCCCCTTATATGGGCGGACGAAACTACGCGTCCCCACTAGCATGGTAAAACTAGCTTATCTCCCAAGCGCTGTAATCAATGGCACGGTTGGGTTACCCACGCTCGTATTGATGAGAATCCCGGAATAAGGGGACACGATCTCTGCTTTGACAAGACGTGCCAAGGAAACCGCCTCGCTAAACGCGCCAAGGTGGAACGGTAAAACGATTCAAATAAAGACTTGGCCGTGGTGTGATGTCACGCTACGGAGTACGTCAGCAGATTAGATTTGTGTAAATATTATTCTCTCTATGGTAATATGTGGAACTTATTTTGCAGAGCCGGACACTATCCTTGTGTTCGAAATCTTCTACGAAGTATTCGGAGGAGGAACCCGCCTTGCAATGCCGAAGACAATTTGCGCGCCGGACTCGTCGTCATTGAAGCCTGGTTCAGGGGCTAGTGAGGGAGTCCTGGATTAGGGGTTGTCCGGATAGCCGGACTATAACCTTTGGCCGGAATCTTGGACCATAAAGATACAAGATTGAAGACCTCTTCCCGTGTCCAGATGGTTCTTTCCTTGGCGTGGAAGGCAAGCTTGGCGATACGGATATGTGGATCTCCTTCTGTTGTAACCGACTCTGTGTAACCCTAGCCCTCTCCGGTGTCTATATAAACCGGAGGGATTTAGTCCATAGGACGAACAACACTCATACCATAGGCTAGCTTCTAGGGTTTAGCCTCTCTGATCTCGTGGTAGATCTACTCTTGTACTACCCATATCATCAATATTAATCAAGTAGGAGTAGGGTTTTACCTCCATCGAGAGGGCCCGAACCTGGGTAAAAACATTGTGTCCCTTGTCTCCTGTTACAGTCCGCCTAGACGCACAGTTCGAGACCCCCTACCCGAGATCCGCCGGTTTTGACACCGACACCGGCCCATTAACTGCCTGCCATGTTTTGGGCCAAATGCCGACCCATATTTGATCCGATCCATTAATGGCCTGCCACGCTCTGGGCCTAATAGTGGCCCATATGAGATCCGGCTCGTTAAAGGCCTACCATGTTTTCGGCCAAATTACGGCCCATATTAGGTCTGGCCCTTTAAGAGGCTTTGGGCTCAAATATGGCCCATATCAGATTTGGCCCGTCAACTGGACACTATGCTTTTGGGCCCACTTGCTAAAGGCCCACTTAGTAATTCGGCCTGATATTAGTTTTGGCCTATTAAGGGCCCGTTTAACATTTCGGCCCTATATTAATTTCAGCATGTTAAAAGCCCGTCGTATAGTTGGGCCTAACTACGGCCCGGTTTGTATCCGGCCTGCTCGCAGCCGATATCTGATTGGGCCAAACAAGTACCGAGACAATTTTTCGGCCTCTTAAAAGCCCGTGATATGATTCACACAATCATGGGCCGGGGTTCATTTCGATCTGCTACCGGCCTGTGAGCTGATCGGCACGTATCAGGCCCAACCTACATCGTGATTGCATGACGGCCCGATTATGTACCGTAATTTTACGGTTTGGCCGGTTTACTGCGAAGACACGATATATATACAGTAAAATAACTGTAGCATCGTGAATAAGAAAAAACCTAGACTATACAATAAAGAAATTACGGCATATTGCATCCACTGGGCATCAAAGTTCTCCACTATGATAATAAAGCACAAGCAGACTGCAGATTACATACACCGGGCATCAAAGATCGCCACCAGTGCAAATAAACACGCCAACAAAAAATATACAAAACCGACAGCACTTCAATAGAGTTCAAGAAAGGTTAGCCCTACTGGGGATCTACAGGGCAAGCAGCTGAGCAAGATGATGAGACTGCGCTTGTTCAACACTTGTATCTTCCTCACTCTGAAAGATAAACAAGCAGGCAGATGACAGGTTTTGCACATAAAAGTATCAGTGCTGACAATTCATCACATTTCTTACTGACGAATAAAGTGACACAGTTTAAATTTGCATTAACACAATATGGTATTGTTCAGGTCAAGACATGGCAGGAAATGACATTGTGAAGGAGTTGGCAGCTTCACGATACCACTTGATTACATATCAAGGACTCATAAGTATCAATGGTTAGTGTGTTGTCAATTTATACCATTTCAAATTGGCAAACAAAGAGACGGTTTAAATAATAGTAGAATGATGTGACATTGTTCATAGTTAAGACATAGCAGAATATGACATTGTGCTGTAGTGGGTAGGTTCACCACACCACTGGATTATAGATGAAGAACAGAAGCATACATGCAGTGCAAAAGAAGATCGCTTGCTCTGTATAGTTTAATTTACATTGTATGAAGAAGGAACTTGGTTGTACAACTGAAAACTTAAATTGAGAAAGGACGAACTTTTGTTTATGAACTACATATAGTAAACTTTAAACAAGCAATTTGATGCAAACACAAAAAATAAACAGCTGTTGCAGTCATGCCTAACCAAATATATACAACAAAGTTTGAAGGCTTGAGCTGGACAAACTTATATTATTGGTGAAGACAGGCTCTATAAAGGCCTTGTCCATGCTGATGGGGGGGGGCAATTCAAGAAGTTTACCACAGAATCTTCTTCAAAAGCATTGCTTTTATTCTACATTTTGTTAAGAGTAAATATAGATGTGGTAATATACAAAAAATGGAGAATATTTAAGATAAGATGAAGAGTGATGCTACATAACCAAGTAGCTATAAATGTAAGTGCAGCGATACAGGCAAAAGTTACAGCCAAGAGCAATGCACAGCTAAACTTGTTCAGTACCAACCTTATGGTAAGAGTAAATATAGATCTGATGTGTAGAAAATGGAGGGCAAAGGAAAATAAGCTGTAGAGTGATGGTACATGAACAACTACCTGTCATTATAAGTACACTGATAAAGGATAACATGTACTTACAAGAGCAATGCAGAGCTAAAAAAACATTGGCATTGGATATATTCTACACTAATGTAACCATTCATACAGATCAGATAATTTGGAGCGAACAATTGATAAGCAAGCTATCATGCATACTGCTGTCACATAATGAACCAGCTACGTATGCAAGTACAGTGATACAGGACAACAGGTACTAACAAGAGCAAAGCAGCGGGCAGCATATTTGCGATATCCTATCGTTCTTGTCAAACCGGAGTTCTTCTTCGAGCAGATTTCCTGCAAAAAAGATCCGTAAGGCACATGCGGAAAAGTAGAAGTTCAAATTGTCATGTGATTTCATAGACAGTACCTCATCCTGGGAACGAGACTAGTGCATAACAAGGTTTTTCCATTCAATGTCTTCTAAATTTAGCACAGGAGACTTCACCGGAAATTCGTTTATAGACTTGCCATCAAAGTGTGATTTCCTCAGGTAACACCGATACTGCTGCAATGCTTCCTTGAAAAGCACAAGCAAGCTTTGCTCGTCATGACTATCCAGATTGACCCTCGCCTAGTTACAACAATGTAATGTAAATCATTGATGTGTTCAATCAGCAGAAAACAGGAAAATAATAACCATGAATAATAGCACTTACACGTAAGTTGGACAGGAAGATGTGAAAATGGTGTTTGTCTTCACAATAATCTTCCCATGATGGGAATATATGCACGTAGTCCCTAACAACATTGAAAGCATTGTCTTTTAAACGGGGAATAAATGAAATGGGGTTCCAATCTGTAGGAATTGGCCATCTCTGCAATTTGGATAGGTCTTTGGCCGGTGGACTTGCTATACTTTTTGCTGGAGTGGGATTTTTCTGTGGTACAACTAGTGCTATGGCAAATGAAATCGGTATACCTTTTGCTGGAGTGCAGGTCCTGTGTGGTGGGGCTAGTGGTGTGGCCAGTGAAGTATGGGTACAGTCTGCTGGAGTCGGTCCTACGTTTTGTGTCACTGGTTGTACAGCCAATATAAGTGGGGTGTTGTCTGATTTCTCCGGCACCACCATGTTTTTCAAGGACTTTGCTGGTGCTCCTTCAGGTTCGGCAATCACCCTCTTCCTTTTTGATGTCTGATGCACCAGAACAACATTTGAATGAAAAAACATGGTACGATGATAGATGGAATATGTATTGATAATGGATGGGCATGGCATCTCGACATATATGATGAGTAAACTAAGCAGATGGCGGTGAAACAAAGTAGAAGAAATGCAAGACAACATATGCAAGATACATGCAATCAATAAAACCTTGCAAAATTAGAACAGGCACCTTGATGGGTGAACAGGACAGGCCATCTGCCTTTGACTCCTCGAGGTTAGAATAGTCATTAGGATGATATTCTGAACAAGAATCAACAGGTGAGGAGCGTACGAGTTTGATTGCTTCCACAATGGCACTCAATGCCTTGATGCTAATTTTGTAAGTCATTTGCAGTGTTCCACAATATTCTTCTGATGCGCGGATTCTGATATTCATTGTAATTGCGTATGATATCTGAGAACCATGAAAGCATAAATAGTTGTGAGATTATCTTTGTAATGCAGATGATATTCTGGTATAGGGGCTCCCTTGTAAACACTTGTGTGCTATCACTGGATTCTGATGAGAGAGCTCATGTGTGCTGTAATATGGTGCGTGCATTTATATAATCTGGCACAAGTACACAAAAAATACGCTCCAGAAGTAAGGATAACTGGCAGATGATAGGTTCATAATATACTGTATAGAGAGTTTATTGCCAAACCATGATAACAAGAGCACACAACAACTAGGCAGATCATAGTGTACATAATAGGGGTACACCATTACCAGGACATATAAATCGGGAAAGTGGAACTGGCTGGAAATTACGGTGTTGTATTGCCGCTAGTAATTGAAAGCCTATCGATCACGTACAGGCCAGCTCTATCAGCTGTTAGACTGCAGATGTGCCTGCTCCCCTTCCTGACAAGGAACATACTGTGCTTCCCACACAGAACACCGCACGGGCCGCCGGCCGAACCACCGGCCCCACCGCCTGTGTTCCTCCGCCACCCCATCCCCACCCCTGCCCCACCCGTGTCGAGTTTTCTTTGTTCGACGAGGCCCCACCACCGCCCCCCACAACCACCGTCCCCACCCGAGCCCCTTCGATCGCACCGACGAACTCCGGCGAGCTCTGAAAAATTGACTGACCCAATTTTGAAATTTAGTCTACTGTGATTATACTAGTGTGGAATATAAAAGGGGAAAACCATGAGCATTGCGAGTATGGTACTGAGCGTGCCATGGCGGATCTGAAGGTGCAAACCGGACAAAGGCAACTTCCCAACCAGGACAAGAAATCAGAGTAAAGCAGTGGCGATCTATTTTCTTGCTGCGATAAATAAGTTGAGCAGATACGGAAGAGTACCGCCTCTGGTGCGGCGCCGTGTACACATCTGCTGAGAATTTGACGGTGCTGCGGTAGCGATGGCTGTCGACGGCGTGGAAGCAGATCTAGGAGGGTAGACGGTGGCGGCGGAGCGCGGTGGATGAGACGGTCATAGGAGCGGCGCCGGCAAGGTGGACAACGGCAGGGATGATGCAAGGATCCCGGTCCGAAGCCGTGGATGAGTGAGGTCAATCTCTTGTAATGGACGGCGGCGTCGGGATATCAGCTCCGGCATGGTGGAGGAGGACGGCGGTGGATGGGGTGGCGGACGACGGCGGCGGACGGAGGAGGGTGGGGTGGAGAGGGTGTTTTGGCGCCCACGGAGTACGAATGGGGAAAGGGAGGTAGATAGGAAGGGGGGAACCATGTATTCAGGGCGCGCTTGTCTCAAATGCGAGGAAATTTACAAACTTAGCCCCCGTTTCAAATTTCTACTACATCACAGCAACACTAGTCGGTGGGGATATGACGGTAATCTCACATACACCGAATATTTGTCGACGAGAGTTTGTTTTTGGCGCCCACCGTGTATGAATATGAATCGGGGAGGGAGTCGATTTCGGCCGAGGACACACTATGTTTTGGCGCCCACCGTGTATGAATCCGGGTGAGAGGCGGTTACGTGACGTTTGGGTGAAATTACAAACCTACCCCTATCGAAACCTATAGAAATCCAGCATATAGGCTTTGCGGGGCAGGGATAGGCAGTAGTGATTTCCATCTCGCGGATTTTGGTTTCGGGCGGTTACTGCGACTTCCCCGCTTTGTTCAAATTTTGCAGAGTGCACGTTTACCGTGCCAACTCAATCCGAATCCGGTTTGTATTCTTTTTTTTCGGGCACGATCCATTTCAATTGGAATTACATTCTATATACATCATTTTTTATATATACTTTCAAAAGAACAACAAAGAATTCTGCTCCTTTATATGTATAGTATGATTTACAAATACAATGTTCTCGAAATCTTAAGGTTGAATTCGAAAAAATTTAACCTAATTATGTTCTACTAAAATGTATGGACTAGTAATATCTACATATTAAATAACATAGATGTGCGTGAATTCATATGAGTATGCATGTTTCATAGATTAATTTTGGTTCGAGTATGGATTACATGTATCATCATCTCGAATTCAAATATTTGAATCCCTTTTTTCTTCACTCCTTTCACGCCCATCTCTCTTGCATGCATGCTCCCTCAGGTAGCTATCACTCTCTGTTCTCCAGCTCACTCGCACGCTCACTTCATGTTGCTCCTATCCTCGCAAACATGGTCTCTCGAGGTCTCCCTTGAGAAGTGTCACACTCTCCCTATCATTATACATTACACGGTTTTCATTATCTCTCACGTCTCTACTGTTCTCTGGTATCACTCGGTACCTAAGCTTTCTTTTTCACCACCAAACACACAGTCTCCACTCGTCTTTCACTTTGTCTTTCTCTCTATGGGATTCTCTCTCACACCCTATATGTCTCTAGATATGACTCATACCACTAAAATTATTCTCTCTATCTCTCCTATAGACACAACATTTGTTGCTGGCTCCTTTTCGTCTCCATCCCAGACTGACATTTTTCATTTGTTTACCGATCAGACAACCCCGACTACCATCTCCTCTCTCTCTCTCATAGACACACACACACAACTCCTGCTTCCACTCCCCTTCCCGACTACCGTCTCTCTCTCACACACACAAAACTCTCGCTTTCGCACCCCGACTCGTATTTCTCTCACAACCATTTATCGACTAGCTAGCCTCTAGATAAGTTTATACACCCACACACTCGTGCTTCCACCATCGCATACATGTCTCTCTCCCGCTCCTGGTATCTATGTAGATTTTTCTTCCCTTCTTGAGACATGCCCTCTCGATCGTGCACACACACACTATCGCCTCATTTTAAGCTGATACCTATCGCACACACACTCCTTGTGTCTTTGTCACAGATGCACTATGTCCTCCTCCACTCGCCCTCTCTCTCACACACACATGGGCCTTTTGCAACAACTAGCAAGATGCCCATGCGTTGCACGGAACATCAAGATGCATTTGTATGAGTAGTTTATCTTGTGGGGGAAAAGGATGAACGAGGGAAGGCCTTATTTGCAAATGTGGAGAGGGGTGAGGCTATCGTTTTGCAAAATTGCCATAGTTTCCTTCCTATCCGTCAGATATGGATCGGACGGCCTATATTGCAGGATGGCAGGCACACGATCATCACCGACAATGCTTATTATAAGAGTAGGTATAAAAAATAGAGTTGGTGATGATTGTGGGCCTGCCATCCTGCAACGTAGGTCGTCTGATTTATCCGCACTCTTCACCACATTTGCAGACAAGGCCTTCCCTCGTTCATCCTTTTCTCCCACAAGATCCTGATGTTCCGTGCAACGCACGAGCATCTTGCTAGTAAGAGTAGAAATTAGACATATATCACTTCTCGAATATTGAAACCAACAACATTCCTCCCTTATCTCATCAAAACCGCCAAAGGAATATTTTTGAGTGAAACATAACATATTTTTAGTGATATACGTATTTCAAAGCTAGACTTTTTTTCTATCAAATCGGTGAATATGTATTAATCCAGTGGCAGAGACAGGCCTGGGGCAGCTAGGGCTATAGCCCCAGGCCTAGAAACAGCTTCCTTTGTAATTTCTTCATGCAAAGCATAGAAAATCATAGAAGTTTATCACTCAACATAGCATAGCCCTAGGCATAATTTCCATCTAGCTCCGCCATTGTATTAATCTACTTTGATCGTGTGGCAACACGTTGGCACATTGCTAGTAGTTATTATAATTTTTTGGACACCAGATAAATGGTGGAGTACATATACGAAGAGA
Organism: Aegilops umbellulata; assembly: GCA_032464435.1. NCBI lineage: Eukaryota > Viridiplantae > Streptophyta > Magnoliopsida > Poales > Poaceae > Aegilops > Aegilops umbellulata. The sequence continues at coordinate 444,950,779 of CP136055.1, read as the reverse complement.
AGAGGCGCACGCATGCAGTCGGCCTCTCGTTGTCTCGCACACATGAGTGTTACGTAAAGGCGACGTTAACAAATAAACTCTAAAACCCTAGGGGCACGATTGCTGCATTCGCGGGTACCAGGTACGTGGTGGAGCACCTTTGTAGGAATAGTTAGCTCGCGTGATAATTTGATCCGTAGGAGTTGATGGTCGGGACCACAGGTGAACGACTTGGAGCGCGGTGGCTCGCTAGTTGCCACAGATTGAGTACCATGTTTAAAATATCATTTTTTTCGCGGGGTTAAGAGTTCCGATTTTCAATGGCGCGTTATAAGTAGTAAGTAGTTTTTAGAACGATTGGTATGGAGCGAAAATGGAATTCATAGTACTATGTACCTCCTTGGCGTCTGGTTGTATGGTTTGTTTTTTTCGATGGAGGTTGTATGGGTTTATGTTGCGAGATGTTGAACCTGATAGTTCTAGGGCAAATACTATGGTTTAGATTTAGATACTGGTTTTCTTTAATGAAAATCAGAAGGGGAAACCCTTCTTCGATTAAAAAAAACTACTACCTCCATTCTGGTTTACTAGTCCCCATCGTACTTTGGGTCAAAGTTTGTCCACGAACTTTACTTGTAAAATGTGAATGGAAAACAAGATTTTATTATACCCAAACAAAACATGACTGGAGGGAGTGATTGCTCTGACACGGACGCGGCCTCTCATAGTGCAGGCATTGAACCGGCGCGCCGGCCAAGAGGGCCGCACTCGCGGCAGGCCCGGCTGAGCACGCCTCCTCGCTGCGTGCAACCAGCTTAAGACTGCCCCGCCTGCCTTCATTGAATCCGCGCGTGTGTCGGCAACACGTCCTTCCGCGAGCCGGCAGGCATTTTAGAACACAAAAAATGACTAAAATATAATTACTTTACGCATGGTCTTGACTTGTTGTGCTCGCACTGGTAGCAGGAACTAGTAGAGGATTTTATTTATTTATAACTCTCCTCACATTTTTTTTTGACTTTGAAGTGAAACATGGTTGTGGACATTATGTATGAATGTGCAGATATCTGTGAACATGAGTTTGATGTGGAAGTTGAACTTGGAATGTCGGGATTGTGCGTGAACTATACACCATGTCCAAAGCTTCGTCTATTATTGTTTGGAAAGTAATTGTTGTTATTACATGACACAAAAAAACATTTTGTGCCACGTCAGTAGATGCACGGACATCACAACAGGCATGCTGACTGGATAAACATTTGAACCTAGCTATTATGAAGGAAATTTTGTATTGACAATAGTTTTAGATAGCAGGAGACGCCTAGCCCGCTCTGCTTCTGCTAGCTTATTTCTGTCTTCTTCCGTATCTTCTTTGGCTTGGGTGAAGAGAGCATCTGATTGCTCTTTTCGCTTCTTCAGGAACTCAGCTACATTCTCAAGGGCTGCTGCACGCTTTCTTTCAGCCTTTACTAATGCCACGAGGACACGAACAGCTGACGACTCCACCTGGCTTGTGTGTAATCCAGCATCATCTGGGAATTTGCACCTTGTGTCTAATCCAGCATCATTAGGGAACTGGCACCTTGTGTGTAATCCAGCCTCATTTTGGAAGCATGATCTCGAGGTTGACCATACTTCCCTCCTCGCAGGAACTGCATCCTGACATGAAGTTACTTCTTTTTTAAATCAATACTCAGAGAAACCTAGATCCATGTAGTAGAAGCCTGATAAACAGAACTCGGAGAAGTGAATTCAAAAGGAAATAAATAAATAAAAACAGACTACAAGGTGAGAACACCCACTTCCTACATCAAGCTAAAAACGAAAGCATTAGGACGATTAAGACTCTTCTTATTACACATCGAAGAACACCACGCTTAAGAGAAACAGAAACTACAACATATACACATCGAAGAACACGAGGCTACACGAAAGTAATTGAAAGGGTGTTACTTACCAAAGCTCGTTTTACAGGTCCGGTGCAGCTCCTCTTTAACTTGCCACGCTCCTTGAAGATGTCCCGAATATCCCGTGTTTGGTCTTCATTGCTCCTCTGCATGTTCGCACTCGTGGTTTTAAAATCTCAACATGGCAAGAAAAATATAGTACTCGTAATACTCGTGCATCTTGTGGGCAACATTAAAGCACTCGTCTGCCATGTTAGAGCATCTCCAACAAGATAAACTACTCATACAAATGCATCTTGATGCGTGCAACACATGGGAATTTTGCTAGTTCTAAAAACCTTTCCATCATTTGCCACACTACTAGTTGCAGATGAAAAACCTACCCAAGCACAGCGCGATACAGGAGCGACGCACAATTACAAGCTGATATTCTTTTGGACAATGGAGGCTATAACCAATTACTTTTACGGGAACAATAGCACCCAGGAAATTTGAAGGGTAGGTATGAACAAAATTGGAACTGCACATGTACTGCTAAGTGATTCAATACACACATTACCAATCGAGGAGGAGAACGATGGTCGCGGCGGCCTCTATGAGTCATGGTCGTCAACGGGAGTCAGTTCATTGTCCACGACGGTGGTACTTCTGTGCTTGGCGTCGGCTTCCGGGAAGCAGATCCGAGATCGTGGAAGACGATGCCGGGGAAGAGGCTCCGTCTACGACGACAACGGTGGACCGGCTCCAGTGCGGCATACAAGGTCATCGATGAGGCAGATGCGCTATGCGCCGATGTAAAGGGGAGGAGCACGAAGGCTGCGGTGCCTTGGAGAAGTCTATTTTGCGGTGTGGATAGAAAATGCAAAGTATTCAGGTGTACTACTCTGGGTGTCGGGGTGGTGTTGGCTGGGTATGGTGAACCTGAAGTTACGAAAACAGCCCCCTACCAAGCGTCATCTGTAGGCATGTTCCGAAGGCTATGATGGTAACTTCGCACTGCTCGAATCGGGGTTGCGGGAGATTTTCCCGCCGACCTCAAAATTTTGTGACACTGGACTCCCCGTGTGGCGTGTTGAGTGATTCGGCTAAGCAACTCGCGAGTAGTAGTAGTAAACTCTGCATATTAGGTTTGACCAAAGTCAAACTTCCTAAAGTTTGACCAAGTTTATATAAAAATATAAACATTTACCATAACAAATATGTATGATGTGAAAGTACATTCAATAATGAATCTAATGGTATTTATTTGTTATTGTATATGTTAATATTTTTTGTTATAAGCTTTCTAAGAGTTTACAAAACTTGACTTTGACCAATGCTAATACGCGGACTTAAATAAAAACGGAGGGAGTACACATTTTTTTTCTTAGTTTGTAGTGAACTAATCATTTGTTGAAATTGTGAAATAAATATATTAGGGTATTGACTTCGAATGTAATGGTCTATACAATTCAATAGTTACAATCATTGTCAAATCCCAAGATGTATACAAGGTCTATAGTACTTCACAACATGCTCAAACTCACATAATCCCAGTCAAATGAGAATCTAAATGCATTTCATAGTTATTACTTTGTAGGATGCAACAATAACAACCATAACTCTACATCAGCCGTTATAGAAGCAACATTTTGACATATCCCAATGTGTGAATGAAACGTGCAGAGAGAGCTTTTGAAGATGGAGCAGATAGGGCGGGAAAGATTGTATGTATATGGACGAGAGAGTAGGAATCAAACCTAACGAGACAGAGAGAGAGAGAAAGAGAGAGGAATAAATTAGGTCCGTGAGAAAGATGCATACATGTAATATACATGAGATGCGTGTGCATCTGGATTCTGTATACGTGGAAGGAGAAGAGACAACATGTTTGATGAGAGAGCAGGAAAAACATGGACGAGAGGGGAAGGATCTCGTGGGTTGAGGGATTGGCAATTTTGTGCGGGGGAGAGAGGGATTGGTAATTTTGTGCAAGAGAGAGAGAGGGCGGGGGGAGGAGTCAGTCAGCCGTCGTCACATCACCCTGCTTCCAAATGACCCCTCATTCTCTAGCGCGGTGTGGTCGCCATCTTCGATCTGCTCGTTGCCCTCTTTGAAGATTGAGGTGTTGTGCATGTTGGGGTGCAAAGAAGATAAAAAAACCTAAGGAGAGAAATGGGTATTCACGAAGAGATTGTGCGGGCCTTGAGGTTGGCAGGGGCCGCGTGAGGGTGTCAAAATGTGCGCGTTGATGCATGTGTTGCATGCAACTGTGCGAGGGATGGATGAATCGAGAGAGATGGTTGTTGTGTTACGGATGCTCCTCTCTCTGTCTCTCTCTCTCTCCCTCTCTCTCTCTCTTTCTCACACACACACACAAGTAAACTAGAAGACCGTTCTCTCATGTATACACAACGTATCGGCATCTGTCTATGTCTCACTCATGCATGATCATTTGCACATTCACACCTCTCTATGTCTGTATCACACGCACACCGTCTCCACATTGCCCTTCCGCCACAACACACATATGGACACATACACACGTTCTCTCTCAGTCACACGCAAAAAATCAGTATTAAAAAACTAGGGCACACCTAAAACGTCCAAATCCAAATAAACACGAACCGCAGCTAAATTCAAATATATGGAAATATTGCAGCATCAAGAACTTCCACAGGAAAAAAAAGTTGAGTAATACTCGAGGATTGTTTTCACACACACAAAAAGGTTCGGTGGATGTCCTTCGAGCATGCCACGATGACGCACCGTTCGATCGACCGCGCGGCCGCAGTTCACGCGCTTGCACAAGATTCCGTATCGTGGCTGTGGTACTAACTAATAAAAGCGCTGCCTAGTCTAATGTTTACGTGTACTAGTATGGTTTTCTTTTAAGTTTGACCAACCTTATATTTAAAACAAAAGTAAGCTCCCACACGCGCACTCATCAATATGCCGCCGCCGCCGTTGCGCATGCCGCCGCCCGCCTGCTCCGGTGAACAATTTCTCGCCCATCACCGCCGTGTCGCCGCCATCCCTGTGCCATGAAGCCGAAGGCTCGCCCGCTCACGTCGTCTGCAGTCCCTCCTCGTGATGCCGCCGCGCTGCCAAGCACACGAGCAGCTGGTGGAGCCGCGTCTATGCACGCAGCGTACGAAGAGGAGGACAAGCGCGTGCTCCAGCACGCCGGCAAGGAGGAACTAGCGTGTCATTGTCGTCTCCGCCCGCGCGGAGGAGGCGCACATGGTGGCTGTCGCGGCGGAAGCCGGTCGCGCGCGCGTCGAGCCCGCAAACCAGGTGCGGACGCGGAATCTACCTTCGAGACCTTGAATGCCACGTGGATCCTGCAATCTGAAGGAGCAATTTGGGTCAGTCGGCTCATGTGAGCCGTTTGATGCAACATGGATGGCTAGAAGGGCTTCTTCCACCTCTTCCGTCGTCTTCTTCCTTCGCTCTGTCGAACTTATTTCACAAATCGACTGACCCAAATTATACTACTAGTACGAACTTATTAATTACAGTAGGAACACGAAGATACGAGCAGTAGTACCAACTGCAAGAAGAACAGTAGTTAGACATAGTACTAGTACTACTGTACGTACTAAAGAGTTCAAATAACGAGAAAGAACATAAACATAGTTCTGCTGGGGCCTCAGCACAACATACCCTTAAAAATAAACTAATAAGCAACTAGTCCGCTTGACACTGGAGTAGAACCAGCATGAGCGACGCCGCTGCCACCTATTTGGAGTCCGAGTCCACGTCCTCGACTTCGTCCTCGTCCCTCTTCCTCTTCCTCTTCGCCGACGCTTCTTTGCTTGAACCGGACACTGAGCTCTGCTTCTTCATCCAACCCTTGTAGATATTTAAACAAAGGTAGGCATCCATTGTTGCGTGCAGGATGTGATCTCCATCTAATTTCTTTGACTCCCATGCATGATGAAACTCGTGATGAGGTTTCTTCAGTTTAGCGTACGAAGGATCAATCATGGCTGCTTCCAGGGTCAGCATTGAAGGTTGAGAGGAGGACACCAGGCTTGCCTTCTGGAGATCGAAGGGCTAGCCTACAATGAGACCTATCCGACGCAGGACGTCACTGTCGTTCTTAAAGCCTACAGTAACGAATTTCACTCTTTTGTCCTTGAGGAAGTTCTTAAAATCCTGGCACTCAACGTCGGCATGGCATATGTGGTAGACCAAGCAAACGTTATGTATGCAAACCTGGATCACGGCGGGCTTCTTCCTCTCTTCATCCTTTAGATCCTTCTGTTGTCCCAGGACTGTGGTGTACTCAACATCTAGCCCAGCGACCCACTCATCCGTTGAACTGTTTAACATGCGTAGTCAGCGAGCAAGCCATGCTTTCACCGTCTCGGATCCACGTGTGTAGATGACGATGAACTGATCGCCGGTGATGGCTCTAACCTGGTACTCAGCGGCGACCATGGAGATTTGGGAGGCCATGGATTTTGGAGGAGGGTTAGGAGAAGTTGAACTGTCGTACCCCGCAAAAAAACTGGGAGCGAACTAATGTGAAAGGACGGGACGACTGGGAGCGAATTGTTGTAAGGTAGAAGACGGGGACGAGTAGGGCGTGCGAACGACGTGGGGTTGCTTGCTTGCCCGGTGGATAAACGGCTGCAATCCCCCAAAGAGTTCTCGAGAACTATGCGGGATCCACTAGATGTCATGTCTACTAGACCCATATCGTAGGCCTGACGGTATAGCTTCTGCCTGTTCGCACGCCATGCCGGCGCGTCGATGTAACTTCACTTAATTCTGTCAAACGTCGCACCTCCCACGACCTTCGCCTCCCTCGCGCGGTCGCGCCCTTGGAGACTTCGGCCGGCTATAAATGAGCAGTTTTTTTGCCTTTTTTTAGACAAGCAATTTTTTTCCTACTCCGCATGCATGATACTCCCTCCCGTCCTTTTCACTCCCGTCAACCGTTTGCAAAGTGTTTGACCAAATTTATACTTTTTTTGAACACCACCTTATTGATGACGGGAAAATGGCGGGCGTGAAAATACGCGTCCACGTCATTGATACAGAATGAATATTTTTAAATGCGTAAATAAAATGGAGATCAAACATTGCAGGTACATATTTCCAGAACTCTTACATTTACAAAAAAATTCTGTTAATTACATCTCCGAAGAGAAAACCCCTGATTAAGAATTCCAACTATCCTATTACATAGAATTGCAACACATGACTACTACAAAATGATAAAGAAAAGTCGCTCCTCCTCGCTGTCGTTGACGCCGGTGTGCTCGGGGGGGCATCCTCGATCTTCTTCAAGTTGTCATGTGTCTTGTTCATTTATATTTTTACCCCTGTACTATTATGAGTAGTACGTAGAGTACGAGTGCAATGTGTGTTGTTTGCATCGAACACCTAATTTGTGTAGTCGACTTAACCAACATATGCTAGTATGACCATTCAGCTATCGTAATCAACTTTCAGGTCATTTCATTTTAACGAGTGATGAGTCGACTAGCAGAGTATCCACTTAATACATGCATGCTACATTTTTATTGATGCATATATGACCATACATGAGATGATGGTATATGATTTATTCCATGTTAACCTCTGCGCATGCATGGAAATTTAAGAAGAGGGGGGGGGGGTTCCAATATCAGAACCATCCCATATTTTATCTTGTTTGATTTGATATGTTTGATGATAGCATCTACTAAGCGAATCAGTCTATTTTTGTTAGGACTAAAGCGAGCTAGATGCAATATCCTTTATTTGTTTTATGGGTCACATGCATATACTCTAACCATCAGTGGTGGACAGTATATGCGTGTTGCATAGAGTCTGTACGCTCTAGATTTCATATTTTAGATATGTAGGATTATATTTTTAACTTAACCTACACGCATTCATTTCCTTTTATGGGCATATTTCATTTAAGTGTGGACCGAGACAACTAGTATTTTCATTATCTCATGTCTACACATTGGATTTCACTTAGCACATTTATATGCATTAAAGTATGCTCATTTAATCATCTATATGACATATGTAAATAACATTTGTATCTTCCTGTTCGTATTACTACTGACGTGGCATAGCATGTATGTCCGTAGTGTAACCAACAAGAAGCTTGAAACATAATTTGGAGAGCACCCGATTTATACATTTTCATGCTCTATATTGAAGATACACGCACAATTTACATTATCTTGTTTTGTGCAAGTCAAACAAATGAAGAGTGCATTTTTTTTGTAAGCACGTATTTACTCTATGATTTTATGTAGATGGTCATATAGGGTTTGTGTATGTTTCATATTTGTTTTCCCCCGAGCTTTACCTTTGCGTCGCTCTCATTTATGATGGAAGGGAAAATATGTCCTCCTTAGTTTGGGTCGCCATGATCAACCAAGGAGTGAAATTTATCATCTTCGACATAATCGCACGTTGGCTTGTATCATGATGATCAGTCAAGGCAAAATATCAAGATGAAGATATATGGAGAATGCTCCTTGGTTTGTATCACAATGACCAATCAAGGGCAAATTTTCCTCTCATGAACATATAACCGCTCTTTGGCTCGTATCACGATGATCAGCCAAGGCAGAATGTCAAGATGAGGATATATGGAGAATGCTACTTGGTTTGTATCACAATGACCAATCAAGGACAAGTTTTACTCTCCTGAACATAACTGCTCTTTGGCTCGTATCACGATGATCAGCCAAGGCAGAATGTCAAGATGACGATATATGGAGAATGCTCCTTGGTTTGTATCACAATGACCAATCAAGGACAAGTTTTACTCTCCTGAACATAACTGCTCTTTGGCTCGTATCACGATGATCAGCCAAGGCAGAATGTCAAGATGAGGATATATGGAGAACGCTCCTTGGTTTGTATCACAATGATCAACCAAGAAGAAATATGAATATGATGAGAGATATAGGGAGCAGCAAGAAGATTAGAGGAGACTTATGATTCCCACCTGGACTACCTTCCTCACGCTCCTCGCCGGACGACGGCCTTGCAGCGGCAGCGTATATGAGCCTTTTTTCTACAGCAGCAGTATATGTGTGTGGTTGAGAGCAGCAGCGGCAACACAACAACAGCAAGCAGCAGCACAGTGGGTCGATTGAAAAAAGGAGAGCAGGCTCACCTTTGGTTACGCTAGGCAGGCTAGTATTTATAGGGGCTGGCAAGCAGCAGAGCGTTGAGACGTGTGTGCCCACGTCCTTGATCGTGGGATCGTGCAGGATAGTGGGAGCGTGGGGAGCCTCTGGCTCCTATTTTTATTATATTTTATTTATTATTCCTTAATTGCTGGTTGACCAACGCTTTGAGCCGGCAAGCTTGTAATTAGCTGATGGGCTTTGGATATTTTAATGGATGTGTGGGCCTTGGTGCCACTATTCACATGCATGCATCAACAGACTTGTGAGAACTTCATGCACGCATATGCGGCCATATTATTTTTAATGGGCTAAACTTGATTAGCTACTAATGACGCATTAGGGCTTATGTTGAGGGTGTGCGCGTTTAATTATTTTATCGGCAATTCGAAGTCTAATGTCATATATGATATCAGATGAGCATGTTGACCGAATATTTTCCAACCGAATACATATGGGTCGATACCCCACTAGAAACGCAATTTATTTATTTTCCAACCGCGTGTATATTTTGTTAGTGCGATATATATTATTATGTGTCGCATCGATATCCCTCATCGATGATGGAACAAGGACTCCATCTACATGTGGTCGATATTTCAGAAATATTGTGATTTTATGTTGGTATCTGGCACTCGCCGTAGGTGGCGGCGTGCATGGATGAAGGCACGTATGATTTTCATCGGGACAAATTTTCCATGGAGATTTTTATTCACTTTCCAAATTTCTCATGTATCCTCTCTTTTATTAATTTATTTTGCGTGCCTATTATTTTAAGCGGTGGAGATTCACCATGCTCATTTCCTTTGTCTATTCAGCAATTTTCCATTTTTATATAATTTTCCTTTATCATATTTTGATCATAGATATCACTTTGTATTTTACTTCGGCGAAATTCCGTGTCAACACTTATATTAATTAACCAGCCACACCAGTACACTCATTCGATACAATATTCCCAAAACACTTAGGCGCGGTGCATTAACTTCTACCTCATTTCTTGTTTCTTGACATATCAACCAATAGGAGATGTGGGTGTGCATGCTTTTAATGACTTGAGACTACCAAACACGACATGCAGTGGTTAGTTCATTGCATGCAATGCTATTAATTAGCAAATAAACATTAAGATCTCTTGTTTTCCCCTCCTCCTTGGTCACAGTGCACAATCTAAGATGACTTGCTCACCTAGACGGAGGGAGTACTGATTATAATGAGTATAAGAACTACGTTTTATAATGAGTGTAAAAATATTGATTTGACATTGTGAATGTTGACACATTGTGGAATAGTTTTTGAAGTCTGCAAAAGTACTCAACTAGTGGTGTCGTTCTCCACAAAAAAATGTGTTTACCAATGCATGCATGAACACTAGTTACTCTAACCCCCCTCTCTTCTTCAATTCTTTGCCACATCAGCATGTTTGCTATTCCCTTGTGCTAAGATACCAACATTATGGCCAGCCTTAATCAACGCATGCAATAATTTAGTGCACCTTGAAATATGAACATGTGTGGGGCGTGTTTGTTTTTAATGACTTGAGACTATACCTAGCCCGGCATGCAAGATGACTTATTATGCACCGTTCCCCATACCTATAGGAAGCCCGTTCGTCTCCAAATCTTTTCCTCTCCGTGTGTGGAGATAATATGCCTGCCAAACTCTCCTTCTCCCTCCGGCGTCCCACCACTCCACCCCGTGTGAAAAAATCTGCATGCATGACTCTCCTCCCCCCACGCTCGTCCAATCCGTTGTGACCAGCAATATTTCCACCCCTTCGCTCCCCGTAATTTACTCCAACAAATATGCCCATGTAGTTGTTACTTAACTGCAGGTGCATTCGGTCACTGACATATGGGCCCAACATGGGCCTGGCCCACATGTCAGTGACGCAACTGGACCTGCAGTTAAGTCAGTGTAGCTCAGTCCATAACTTTCGTAGGTGTGCCATTGCTCGCTATAAATATTGCGCCTCCCACGACATCGCTATCTCCTCCCCCTCACGTTCACGTTCATCGCTATCTCCTCCCCCTCCCTCTCACGTCGACCACCATGGCATCGCCCCTCCCAAGCCCTAGGAGCCCCTCGTAGCACCGCGCGGACGGTCACGCGTCGTCGTTCCGTTCCTCGCCGCAACTAGTCAAGGAGGACGCGTCGGCGTTCCGCTCCTCGCCGCGACGCGTCGAGGTGGATGCTTTGGCGTTCCCAATCTCGCCAGCACGCGCGGTGGCATTCCCAATCTCGCCAGCACGCGCGCCGGAGGACGCGTCGGCTGCCCGCTACAAGGAGAACGCCGCGCCGCCCGCCGAGCCCCCCAGCCTTGAGGAGCTTTGGAAAGAAATGGATGTTGCCTTGTGGGAGGCTTTGCCTCCAGCAGAGCGTGCCAAAATAGAGGCGGAGAAGAAGGCCAAGGAAGAGAAGCGCACCGCGGAACAAGCTGCCTGGGAGGCCTATGTCGCGTCCGAGAGAGTCAGGCGATTGGCTCTTTGGCAGAAGGCTCGTGCAAGGGCCGTGAGGGTGGCGGAGGACGCCCGTGCCGACGTCCTAAGTGCAGTCGGGCCCAAGCGCCTCATCTACGCTTGGCGGTACGTAGACCGGGTGCACGCTTCCAGTGAGAAGGAGTACCTGTTGGCGCCGGATCACCACACCGGTGAGATCGCGCTCGCCCGCCGGCAAGCCACCAATCAGCACCTCCGGCGCTGGGAAACGGCCGCGCACCAGGGCACTCGTGGCGCGCCGCAAGCGCTCCTGCGACCGCCGTGGCTTTTAGGAGGAGTATAATTTTCGTTTCGTAAGGCGATCTCATTAGTTTTGGGATGCAAATGATAAATCCCGAACGTTCAGGAATTTTTACCGTCCTTAATTATGTAAAAGGGAAAGTTTGGAAACCTTGTGTATTCATACGCATTTTGCAAGTATGTGTAGCACAAACTTTATTACTCCCTCCGTCTAGGTGTGTAAGTCATCTTACGAAAACCAAATAATCCCAAAACACTTAGGTGCGGTGCATTAACTTCTACATCGTTTCTTGTTTCTTGACATATCAACCAATAGGAGATGTGGGTGTGCATGCTTTTAATGATTCGAGACTACCAAACATGACATGCATTGGTTAGTTCATTGCATGCAATGCTATTAATTAGCAAATAAACATTAAGATCTCTCATTTTCCCCTCCTCCTTGGTCACAGTGCACAATCTAAGATGACTTACTCACCTAGACGGAGGGAGTATATACTATCACACTACACGTCTCTCTCGATATATGCTTGCAGACTGTGCTACTCCCTCCGTCCAGGTCAATAAGTCATCTTCCGTTGTGCACCGTGACCAAGAAGGAGGGAAGACTTATACACCTAGACGCAGGGAGTACTATATTACTTATGTACGTGCAAATGCACGTTTTAACATTACGATGCGGTTTTTGTAAAAGTGGAAAAACAGCACTAGTCAAGCTTGTGAAACGATTCAATGCAAAACAAATGCAAAAATGCTCGTTTGATTGTTTACTTTTAGCTTCCTTCTCTGTAGTTATTTCTCTGTCGTACTTTGTACGGAGTATCTCACTGGTTGGAAAGGCATGAAAATTCCCAAACCGCTTCCTACACCCTGTATCGAATTTTTTGCCTAACAGGTTGTGCCGTGCAATTGGAATTCCAACTTGAGTACTACTACTAGTAGGAGTACCAGGGGCCAGTTCTTTGAGGCTTCTAGATTATTAATCCCATAACTACTACCTACGTCCTGGTTTATTGGTCCCCATTGTAATCTGTGTCAAATTTTTGGTCAAAATTTAGCACAAATTACAATGGTGAGGAATAAACCAGGACGGAATAGTAGTTTAGAAGCCCAAATAAATGAGTGAGGTGCCTTATTGTTACTCTCCACTGTGACTAGTCTTGTGGGAAAAGCTGGGGAAGCCGCCAAAAGAACTGGCCCTAGGAGTAGTAGATAGGGATCGAGTGTGCGAGATGAACTGGAGAAAGTAAATGCAGAAAGATGAAATGCAAAAAAGACGGAGGGATGTGATGGTTCCTTGTCCGTTTATTTTACCAGACCACTTATTACTGGGACTGGTTGGGTTTTGTGATATGACGGCTTTACTGCCGCGCCACGAGCGGGGTGAGTGGTGAGACTCCCATGCAGCGCCGCCCTCTACACGTACTACTACTCCCTCCATCCATTTTTACAGGGCCTAACTTGTCAATCGTTCATACCAAGGCATGTCCGCAAAAAGAGGAACTGGTTTTGGGACTAGTATCTGGATCCCGTGTAATCTTGCATGCAGCCTCCTTTGAATGCCTAGCCGCTGGCCTCGCTTCCTTTAATCCCCCGCATTCAAATTACTCTTCTCCCTTTTCTACATGCATGCCCAACCATAATTCCTCAAATCATGCATGCCTTGGCTGAAATATAGAGCTCGCTCCTCCTTTGAAAATATAGTGGTGCTATCCATGCATGCAAATCAATGCGACGGCCAGAGCATTTTCACGATGAAGGGACCACGCACGACTTGTAAGAGAAAATTAAGATGGAGATGCCTCGGTTAGTTCATTTGGATAGGTTTGTCCGGATGTTATTTCATCTCTAGAGCTCACAAACATCCGGGTGAAATAGATAAAAAGTCTCTTTTGCAAACAAAAGCGTCCAACTGTTCAACCTGCATCCAAAACTTGTGAAGAAATAACTCTTATTGTGCTTTGCAAGAAATGATCTTCAAGAATTAGTTTCTGAGTATCCATTGTTATACATGTTGGCTACAGATGACATGGTACTTTCTTGTAGCCAACAGTTGGCTATACTATTTAAGTATTAACCATGCCCTTATACACCTAGACGGAGGGATTAAATCAGGATGACTTGGGAGGGGGCAGAGGATATGTAAGAAATGGTTCATCATAAGTCTTTCACCAGTATTGTAGTAAAAATTCATACATGGAAGATTCTAGACTAAACCATAAATGGATACACTTTTATTCATGCGCGATACTCCAATAGAGCAAGATCATGCATGGAAGTCTCCACATGCTTAGACATCGGATTATATTGAGCGAAGACTAATGATCAACATTTAACTTGAAAATGCAAATGTCCAGGTGAACCTCCTTGGAGTCCCCGTGCACATTGTTGGAGTCCAAATAACACCATGGGTTTTCCATGTCCACATCGGCGGGAAAGTCCCAGCTCCGCAGAGTCCAAGTATGCTCGGCGTAGCCACTGTCGCCGCCCACGAGTGTAGGTGTCCTCTTCTCATGCTCATACAAGTGGTAGATGAGCTCACCTTATAAAGGCCTACTAGCAAAATTCCAACATCGACCAGGACGTCCATGAAACGGGAGTGGCTGTAGGGGACGTTGTGCCAGTTGAATATATGAGCAAGTTTCTATGAGATTTAATCCGAATAAGCACAAAATAAATCATGACGGCTATAACAGAGATGAAACTAATACTGTGGACTAGCATAGTAGTAGGATACAGAGTAGAAACATGAATTCTACCATGATTTCGAACAGGAAGGACAGAAACACATACGGTGCAACGAGAGCAGCACCGTTGGCGTTGAGGTTGTCTCCCATGTCCGAACACCACATAGACACGGTCTTTGAGCATGGTTCGTAGTCGTTCCACGCTCGGGCATTGAAGTTTGTAACTATTTTAGATTAGAATATACTACTCCTCCGATGCTAGTAGTAGAGCAGAGTCCTACTCTACTACTCTACTCAAGCAAGTTAGGGCATATCACTGTAGGGAGTACCAGTACTGTGATCACTCAAGCAAGTTCTCTGGCATCGACATGACCCCACGCTGCTGGTATGTGTCTCGTAAGTCAAGCGGCATGCTGTAGTCATCATCACCTGTCCACTTCCCGCAGCACATATTCGCTTCTCCATCTTTGTCCGCACATAATCTCGTCCAATGTTCCATCCCCGCTAAGGCGCCTCCCCCCTCGTCCGACACCCAAGCACTAACAATGGCAGAACCGAGTAGCGTTTGCCAAAAGAGTGGCTGGATTTCGCTCCCCACAGAGGTAATCAAGCTCATTGTTTCGCGTGTGGACAATCTCAGTACCATGCCGCTCGCCGCGTGCTCATCGGGGCTGTACCGTTTACTCAAAGCCCTCAGGCCGAAGCTTTTTAAGCCAGCTCCTTGCTTGCTGATGCCGCCTGGTCTTCAGTAACAGTGTGTCACGTAGCATAACGATCATAGGGTGGCGAGCATCAACCCCCTTGACTGCGATCCGATCCCCGTCAGCCTCAACTATATTAACGGTATGTACTGGGTCGGCATGAACACGTCTCGGAAGGTGTTCGTCGACGGTCGCGGCAACTGGATGCTCGTGCAGGTCTACACCCGGTGATTGATCCCCCTTCCTTCGATTAACACTTCACTGCTTTGGCACCGCGGCCCAGAATACTTGGAATCTTACAGTAGCCAACATGATACCAAGTTTGATTTGCTGAAGGTTGTAATCTGCCAAGTGCCCACAAGATCTGCGAATTATAAAGACTTCAGGCTAATTGCGTTCTTCAACCGCGGTCTCGCCTATCTCACAGGTCACTGCGGTAAGTGGATAAATCTGCACGTCCATCACAGGATCATACATTCTCCATGGTTCTCTGATGCAATTGAACACAAGGGGTTCATTTACGGTGTCGACTCCTTCTATGGCTGGACGTATTGCTGGCTTACTCCAGTCATTGCTACAAACGACTGTTACAGCAGTATGTTACTTTCCTATGATATCATGATGGCTTGCTTATATTACTGTCAACATTTGCTGAAAAAATATTCATGCTCATAACATGTTGTTCTTAATATTAACTAAACCAACAGCCCTTTTTTATTTGAATCCAACTTGATATGATGTTGTAGGCCGCCTGGTGTCCCTAACCTTCCTAATCCCAGAACCTTTCAAAGAAAAGCGGCATGGCAGTTGCAGGTGGTTCCTGGCTCGATCAGACGACGGCGAAAGATCGACGATCGTTCGCACGTACCAGACGTGTTGTTTCGCGGAATACAATCACAGTCACTGCAAGGTCTTTGAGCAGGATCCCAGCTTCACTGGGCCTTCAGGAATTTTTGACTGGAGGCTGGTAAGTAGCCTTGGTACATGCTCTTTGTTTGTCGGACTGAATTATCCGATTAACCAGGAGATAACCGACGACAAGGATCATGATGGCAGCGCGGTTTCGTTCATCAGGCAAAACTGTGTGTACAAAGCGTACCATGCGTCTCTACATGCACCATACCCTGATATGTGCCGCCACGCTCTGCAGCCCAAAGTAGGAGAGAGGGTCGCAAGTATCAGACTTCGACCTGCTGGATGGAGTTTCCCCCGTCAGGCACCCATCTGGTTCGAGCCGTCAGCCAATCTCCATAGCTTAATAAATAGTAACATCTAATTGAGCCAGTTAGTTAGATGCGTACACTTGGTGTAGTAGGAACTTTATTTAGTTTGATGCATACACTTGTTCTTTTTTGGTAGCCCTTTTGTAATGATGACTGATGTTTGGTTTGGAAGAGAGAGCTGCGTCTTCACCCTTCTGGCCTGCTTACTGCTTCTGTTGCACCCCCAGCCCTGGTTGCTGCTGCTGCTGTTTTCAAAGTACAATCAGTAGTATATTTCGTGTGTTGGTTGAATAAATGTGTTGTTAGAATGACAAACACAATGTTTTGGAAATCGTTGCACGGTTCGATCCTTTAGTGCCCCGTACCGTACATAGCGCATACTATTTATCGTACGAAACACATTTTTTTTGAAACTCGGAACACATTTTCCACTTGTTGATAGCATGCAGCCCACTGATGAAGGCCCAATAGAGAAGCCCATAATTAACTGGAAGGGAGGTTCTCACATGAATCTGGCCCAGGTACATGCTCATGGTCCCCTAAACATAAATAAGTAAATAAATAAATAAATAAAGCTAAATGCCATGCACCAGTTCTTTGGGAAAATAGCTAGCCCAGTATCTCTTTTTGAAGAATACCCAAGCTAGGCCTATTTGTTTTCTCCGAATTACTGGGCTGCAAATCTTTCAAGACGAGCAGGGATGCATTCCGGCCTGGCTTAAGAGTATGGTCAATGTGTGTTAAAAGTAATATCAAAAGGGGTTGAAAATTCCAAAAAAAAAATAGCAAATGGGATATAAGTTTCTTTTTTTGTTTTTGTTCTTCACTGATATCTTATACGTATTTCATTGGATTTAACATGACATAGTACTAATTTATTTTTAAATTTATTTTACTATGGCTATTAATTTTTGGATTAAGAATATTTCGTTCCCCAGCAAAAATTTGCAAATTTTCAAAATTTCCCACATATTTAGTTAATTTTTTGACCCTAGTACTGACGAGAAAATGGCCAGCAATTCTAAAAATGGAAAACAGGCTGCAATAAATTCCATATGAATTAGAAAATGAGTAAAAAATATAAAAATAATAGCAAATGGGCTGTACACGCCACAGATTTCGAGGCTGACTTGTTTACGAAAGGCTTTGTCATCGAAAACACGATTCTAGCACCAGTTAGTGTTGGATGTCCATCCAACAGCCGACGTGCTTCTTTAATCTCTGATCTTCCTGCTCCAGCCTCCTAAACTAGCGCCGGCGGGACTGCCTGCTCCCTCCTCTTGTGGCCCACTGTGATGCAGCGCAGGCTTCCCCGGCCCACCCTACTCCCTCCGCTGGCCTGGCCGCACGCAATCAACTGCCTCCTTATTACGCGAAAAAAATGATTCCTCCCACTGACATCTGGGGCGCACCAGTTGGGAGGCTGACCTGTGGGCCTACTAAGTTGACGTGTACGCAGGGCTTGTCAACTTAGTCAACAAACGATTCTAGCAGCAGTAACCGTTGGATTTGAATCGAACGGTCCTGCTGCTTCTTCAATCGCTGCTCTTCTTGCACCAGCCGCCCAAACCAGCGCCAGGGAGACCGCCTGCTCCTGCCTCCAGTGGCCGGCTGTGCTGCCGATGAGGCCTCATCGCCCCTACTACTCCCACCGCTAGCCAGGCCCTACGACGATGGCAGCCTCACACCGCAGCCAAACCAGTGAACCCTCGTACTCGTCTCCGCATGGGCATCCACTGTCGCGTCTTCCCCGGCTCCGCGTCGTCCCCTTCCTAGGCCTCACCGTCATCCACCGCCTTGGTGCTCTCGGCGCGGCGTGGTCAACGTGGTCAACGACATTCCATCGGAAGAGTACTGTACGCGGAGAGGCTGACAGCTGGGTCCGCGGCCACAACCTAGTTTTTTTGTGATTTGCCAAGTAAGTCGCTTTGTCAGGCCTGTTGGGCTGCAAATTTTTCAAGACAAGGAGGAGAGCTTTCATTCGGTTGGCCGAGAAAATGGCCCATCAGTAATGAGAAATGGGATGTACATTTTTAAAACACATCAAACCGGCAATTAGTTTCAAATATCTTTTTTCATTTCGAGATTTGAAATTACATTAATTTTTATTCGTGGAGAATTTGTTGGATTTTATATTGATATACATTTATTTTTAAAATCAGTTTGAATGTTAGTCGAAATTTCGGGATTAAACACAGTTCGGACCGCACCGAAATATGCAAAATTTCGTATAATTTTTTAACCGTGGCCACAATATGGGCTGTAATGCTAACAAAAAGAATATGGGCTCCCAAAAAAACCTTAATAATTAGCAAATGCGCTGTAAATTATTAGAAATAATGGCAGATGGGTTGTATGCTGTTTCCCACAGATTTGAGGCTTTCCTAAAAAAAGGTTGACGCACAAGTAGTGATTGTTGGATGGCCATCCAACGGCCGTCGTGCTTCTTCAATCTTTGCTCTTCCTGCTCCATCCGCTCAAACAGGCGCCGGCGGGACTGGCTGCTCCCTCCTCAACGTGGTCGGCTCTGCTGCCGCACAGACCTCACCGCCCCACTGTACTCCCATCGCTGGCCTAGCCATCCCTCTACTCACCCACACCTGATGTTATTCTCCGGCGACGGCGAGGCCTTGTACAGTCGAAATGTTCCCCCCGCTGTCAGCTCGGACCCACCGGAAGTGCCTCCTTATTACGCACAAAAAAATGAATACTCCCTCGGCTTGCTGGGACCCACCTTGGTGGGAGGCTGACTTGTGGGCCTACTAAGTTGACGGGGACGAAGGGCTTTGTCAACTTAGTCAATATGAACGATTCTAGCTCCAGTTACCGTACACTGTCCATCCAACAGCCGTAGTGCTTCTTCAACCTCTGGTCTTCTTGCTCCAGCCGCCCAAAGCAGCGCCGGTCGTGCCGCATGCTCCTGCCTCCCATGGCCGGCTATGCTGCCGTGGAGGCCTCACCGCCCCCTACTATTCCCACCGCTGGCCAGGCCCTGCGGCGATGGCAGCCTCACACCATTCTTCGAACGAGTGAACCCTCGTACTCAAGTCCGCGCACGCGGGGGCTTCCACTGCCGCGTCTTCCTCGGCTCCCCGTCATCCCCTTCCTAGGCCTCGTCGTCGTCCACCGCCCTGGTGCTCTCGGCGCGACGTGGTCAACGTGGTCAAGGAACGACTTCCATCGGACGTGGACTGTACGTGGAGAGGCTGACAGCTGGGTCCAGGGCCACAGCAAGGAAGTGCCTCCTTATTACGTGCAAAATAATTATTCCTCCACCTGACAGCGGGGACCCGTCGGACGGGCCACCGTATTTCGCCCCCTGACTACTTGGACCCACCAGCTACATCTTCGCAGGCAAGGAAGCGCCTTACAGTCGAGACCCACCTGGTCGAAGCGTACGTAGCATTGTCATTCTGGTCGCGAGCGTGTACGTACATATATACTGGTGGATGTAGAGGCGCGCACGTGTCGTAGTAGAGGTGTCCAGGGTGCAAGAAAGAAAATACGGCCACGTATGTGTACATACGGGCGGGGTCTCGAACGCCTACTCGCGCATACGTACGGCGAGGGCTCGTGTACATGGCTATGTCAGAACGGAGAAACAACGTCGTCGTCGTGTTCATGGGGAGGTAACGGAATGCGTCGTGTTCATCGGGAGGCAACGCGGCTGGGTCGGAACAGAATGCGTGGTCGTGTTCATCGGGAGGGCTTGGACGGAAGAGGCGATGGAAACGAGGCCTGGCTTACTACACAACGGAGGAAACGAACCTCCTACGGTCGAGACGGGGGTTCTGTTGATCGGGAGGGGTGTGGCGTACCGCAAAACGAAGGAAACGGACCTCCTACGATCGAAACGGGGGTCCTGTTGATCGGGAGGGGTGTGGCGTACCGCAAAACGGAGGAAACAGACCTCCTACGGTCGAAACGGGGGTCCAGATGATCGGGAGGGGTGTGGCGTACCGCAAAAGGGAGGAAACGGACTTGTGTTGGAGCGGTACGGTCGAAATGGGGGTCCTGTTCATCGGGAGGGGTGTGGCGTACCGCAAAACGGGACTCCACGGGATACTGTTCATGTCCACCGTCGACCCTCTCCAGCCTCCACGAGCTATTGTTCATCCACCGTCGACCTCCTCCAGCCACCACGGGCTCCTGTTCATCCAGCCTCCACCGCGCGCTACTCCACCGGCTACTGTTCAACCACCCCTCCACCGTCTACTGTTCATCCAGCCCTCCACACCACAGGGTCCTGTTCAACCACCCCTCCACAGGCACCCCTCCACCGTCTACTGTTCATCCTGCCCTCCACGGGGTGGTCCTGTTCATCCAGCCCTCCACGGGGGTCCTGTTCATCCAGCCCTCCAAGAGCTACTATTCATCCACCATCGACCTCCTCCAGCCTCCACGGGCTCCTGTTCATCCAGCCTCCACCGCGCGCTACTCCACCGGCTACTGTTCAACCACCCCTCCACCATCTACTGTTCATCCAGCCCTTCACACCACGGGGTCCTGTTCAACCAGCCCTCCACGGGCACCCCTCCACCGTCTACTGTTCATCCTGCCCTCCACACCACGGGGTCCTGTTCATCCACCCCTCCACGGGCACCCCTCCATCGTCTACTGTTCATCCAGCCCTCCACCACACCACGGGGTCCTGTTCATCCAGAGGCAACGCCACCGCTCACTGTTCATCCACCCCACCCCCCCCCCGCAACACTCACTGTTCATCCCATCGATCGGCTTCAGTTAGCAGCAGTAGCCAAGGAATCACTCGATCGGGTTCAGTTAACAGCCATCGATCGATCTCTTGGGTTCAGTAACGCGTAGCCTGTAGTGCAATCGCTCGGGTTCAGTCAGAGCCCAACGCCTCGCTCGGGTTCAGTTAGAGCCAACGCCTCGCACACACGCGTGTACGTGTACGAGAGAAACGCGCATTGCTCGGCCCCCGACCTCCCACCGTAACCGGGAACTCCCCGAAATTTTCCTCCCCCTCGCTTCTACCACGGTTTTTTCCGTCATGGACGGCCCAAAGAATATCATGCAGCTACGTCTCCAGCCCGCCCAGGATGAAAAGCCCATTTTTCTGTCATGATCTTTTGTCATAGAAGTAGGAGCCCACCACATCTATCATGATACCGGGTTTTGTCATAATTATCATCATAGAAGTGCCATATGTATCACAGAAAAAATTCGTTCGGCCCAAGATGGCACGGATGTGTCTTTTTTTTGTAGTGGTTGCACTGGGAAAAACTCGATTCAGTGGCACCATGACCCAGTCAACGATATATTCAACTTGAGTTATTAGCAGGTTCAACTTGAAGTGAAAATAACCGGTGTCATATCATGCCATGCAAGTGCAACACAACTATATGCATCATATATCATTGGAAATAACTGGGTCAACTATATCCACACTAAGCATAGACATCAACAACTCATGACACTTCACTAGTTATGATTAGTCATCATGTTAAACAGAATCTTTACTTAGCAAATTTTATCATTTTTCTCCCCCAAGAAAACAATTCAAAATAATTAGTCATATCCATAATCATATTACTTCTCCATAACCAATATTACTTCTAGTTACTAAACCAACTTAGTTAGCTTTAAACATTCTGTAAACTAAGCATATCAAGTTAAACAAGCAACCAACATAATGTAAATAATATAATAGTGATTTAAATGCATGGATTAAATCATTAATTCAAGTTCGAAAATCATAAATATTGGAATGGCACCATGAAAATGTTGCGGTGCCTTGCCTTAGTGCAGATGAGGTTCACAAACCTCCTGGTGATCCTCAAGACAAGCTTCACTCTCTGAAAATAATTGTAAACACAAAAAGAAAACATCAAGAACCCTTCTGAAATTCACCAGAAAATCTAGACAGCAGAAAAAAAATCTCATTTTTGGTGAGCTGCTAGATTTCTTCACAAAGAACACACTGCAAAAAGAATCAATTCATTTGGACTTATGGTTAAAAAGTTTTGGCTGTTTGAAGCTCTCTGGATATAATTACAATTGAATTTAAATAAAAACAGAACTGGGGGGTGACGTCGAAGGCGTGAACCCCGCGGGCGCCACCACTCGTACCGCTTCGCGCGCGTACAGAGTGGCTGACTAGCGGGCCTCACTAGTCAGGTGAGAGGGGGAGGGGGAAAGAGAAATAGAGGACGGCGCGGCTTCGCCGGAGCACACGCCGGTGAGGAGAGCTTCTTGGCCAGAACGAGAGGGAGGGATCGAAATAGAAGATGGCGGCGCACCTGCCCGTACCTGTAGGTTAGCAAGGGGTGGTCGGACGGTGCTAGAAACAACCTCTCTAGCGGAGACAGGAAGCAGGGGTCGCCGGAGATGAAGACGACGGCGACCAGAGGTGACGCCAGGGGCTCCAACCGGGCGGAACGGCACCATGGAGGAACGGCGGAGGCCCTGGAAGGGTTGCCCGAGCCTGGGAGGGGTTGGATCTGCGGAGACGACCCGAGGGGATTGTCGGCGAGCGTGAGCTCGGCCAGGCTACGGCTTTCTACAAGATCATGGAGTGTATGAGAGGAGTGGATGATGCTCGAGGAAGCTGGGGAGGGATCTATTTATAGCCGAGCGTTGAGGGGGGCTCGGGCTCCGCAGGAGGACACCTCGACACGGTGCCCGGCGACGAACGACGTTAGTGAGCGAGGGGGAAGGCGACGCAGCTCACGCGGGAACTATGGGCGAGCGGAGACAAGCACAGGTGCGAGAGGGTGACGACGAGCAAAGTGTGCAGCGCACTGTGGCATCGGCCGGACTGTGCCCGCGCTCGCTGTGGTGAGCTCCGGTGTCGGCGAGCGCTAGGAGGGAGTTAAGAGGGTTGGGACGATGATTGTGGCGAGGTTTGGCAAGGTTAGGTAGGCGGGGAAGTGAGCACGCGATCAACAAAAGCGCGGGCGCGACGCAGAGCGCGTCGACCGTATGCCAGCACGCCTGGACGAACGTGGTCACTGCGTGAACTCTGACCTCAGGCTGACCTAAGCCAAAACCCCATGTGTGGCATGTAGTTCGTGGTAGTTTTAGAGGTTACCACACTTGGTTTTGATCGCAGGCGTAGTAGAATGGATTTCAACTGCCTGGTAAGTTTCTGGTCAGTAACTTTCAGAGCTTATTGTGGTCAAACTACTAAGAGTTGGGGCTGGTCTTTGGAGGTTAGCAATCATATACTAAGGTGATGATGCACAAGAAAAATCAGCCACAATGGATCTAGTAAAATGGTAGTTGTTGTAGAAACCACTATTTCTACCCAGAACAGAAAATATTTTCTGTAGCAAAAATATTCCAAAAAGTGGTGAAATATTTTTGCTCAAAAGGTGCCCTAGGGTTCAAAGAATATTTGTGAATTTTCTCAGATTTTTGTGGGCAAGAAAAATTGGGGTTTCTTTGGAGCACATTGAGCTAGCTAGGGTTTAAGAGAGGGAAATGAATATTTTTCATTTAAGAAAAATATTCAAGATTTTATTTTGAGGTGAACCGGAGAGGAAATGATAGTCAGAGAGGGAAATTAGGAAATTGGGTGAAAGTCAAGGGGTGCCCAAGTGTTTAAGTCCATCCGAAAAGATTCAAAACTCCAAATTCAAAACCAAACCAACTGAAAATGAGACAAAGAGAAGAGGGCAAAAACCAGGCTGTCACAAACCTCCCCCACTTAGGATGAATCTCGTCCTCGAGATTCGGTTACTTGGGAAAACCATTCTGGATAATGTGACCTTAGAAATTCTTCTCGCTCCCAAGTCGATTCTGCCTCTGTGTGATGCTCCCACTGAACTTTGTAAAACTTTCTGGCTTTACTACGAGTGACCCTTTCCATCTGCTCCAAAATTCTGACCGGTGTTTATTCATATGTTAAATCCTTTGCCAACTCTATTTCAGTCATAGCAGTCTTTTTCTCAGGCAGCGATATGCATCGCCTCAACTGTGAAACATGGAACACATTGTGCACTTCCCACAATTCGGGGGGTAGTTCCAATTGATATGCAATAGTACCTACTCTGGACATGACCGGAAATGGACCAATAAATCAGGGTGCCAACTTTCCACGAGTCTGGAATCTCTTGACTCCTTTCATAGGAGTGACTCGGAGGTATACGTGTTCTCCGGGTTCAAAACTAATCTATCGGTGCTTTGCGTCATAATAACTCTTCTGTCGTGATTTGGCCAATTGCAATCTATCTCGTATTTCCATGACTTGCTTCTCAGCTTTCATCATGAGATCTGTTCCGGAAATACGGCTATCTCCAGTTTGAGACCAATTTAAAGGAGTGCGGCACTTACGGCCATACAAAGGCTCATACAGTGACATCTTTAGACTGGTCTGGAAGTTGTTTTTGTATGAGAACTCGGCATATGGCATGCAGTCTTCCCATTTAGATCCTTGGGCCAAAGCATAGGCTCATAGCATATCTTCGAGTATTTGGGTTACCCGCTCAGTCTGTCCATCAGTTTGAGGATGATAAGCGGTGCTATACTTTAGCGTTGTCCCCAAGGCTTGATGGAGACGTGACCATAAAGTGGAGGTAAAAAGTGACCCCTGGTCAGAAGTGATTGTTCGAAGTGCTGCATGCAGACTGACTATCCTAGATACATACAGTTGTGCAAGTTGATCCGCTCGATATGTGCTTTGGATAGGGATAAAGTGAGCTACCTTGGTTAATGTGTCCACTATGACCCAGATTGCATCATTGCCTTGCTGAGTTTTAGGTAGTCCCGTGACAAAATCCATGCAGACATCATCCCATTTCCATTGTGAAACTAGAAGTGGTTGGAGAAGTCCGGCTGGCTTCTGATGCTCTGCTTTCATTGCATATGTCGCAACAGGCCACAAAATAGGCAATGTCTTTCTTCATTCCATCCCACCAGAATATTTGTTGAAGGTCTTCATACATTTTAGTACCTCCAGGGTAAATAGAATAAGAAAATTCATGTGCTTCCGATAGGATTTTCTTCTTTAAAACCACCTGACTGGGTACACAAATCCTTCCACGGAATCTGAGGGTACCAAATTGATCCTTTGAAAAATCTAATGTCTGTCCTGCTACCATACTCTTGGCACGTTTCTGCAGGACGGTGTCAGCTGGCTGGGCCTTGCGGATCTCTTCCTCAATTGTAGGTGCAACTTCCAAAATATTAGCAAGACCAGCATCAACTATGACCAGGATGATCTGAGCAATCTCCTCTTGAAGTTCAGGAGGCAAGGATTTCATTATGACATTCAGGCTGACAGGCTTTCGACTGAGTGCATCGGCAACCACGTTGGCCTTCCCTAGGTGGTAATTTATTCCAAGATCATAATCCTTGACTAACTCAAGCCTTCTTTGTTGACGGAGATTTAAATCTGGCTGAGTAAATATATACTTGAGACTTTTGTGGTCGATAAAAATTTGGCACCTCTTCCCGATGAGGCAGTGTCTCCAAATTTTTAGAGCATGAACCACCGTGGCCAATTCCAGATCATGAGTAGGATAATTTCCCTCATGGAGTCGTAGCTGTCATGATGCATACGCTACCACCTTGCCATCTTGCATAAGTACGCATCCAAGACCTTGTTTGGAGGCGTCGCAGTACACATCAAAGCTGTGGTAGATATCTGGAAGAGTCAACACAGGTGCGGTCGTCAGCCGTATATTTAGCTCATAGAAACTTTTCTCACAGTCCTCAGTCCATTCAAACTTGTTATCCTTCTTGAGCAGCTCTGTCATGGGTTTGGAAATCTTGGAAAACCCTTCAATGAAACAATGGTAGTATCCGGCTAATCCAAGAAAACTCCGGGTTTGTGATACGGTTGTGGGTGGCAACCAATCTAGCACATCTTTTACTTTGCTCGGGTCCACGGCTATACCTTCGGCTGATAGCACATGTCCGACAAATCCCACTTGCTTGAGCCAAAACTCGCATATACTGAATTTGGCGTATAGTTGATGGTCGCGGAGTCGTTGTAGCACTGCTCGGAGGTGTTCTTTGTGCTCTTCTTTACTTTTTGAGTATATAAGTATGTCATCGATAAAGACTACCACGAATTTATCGAGGAAGTCCATGAATAATTTGTTCATCATATGCATGCAGAAGGCAGGGGCATTGGTGAGACCAAAGAACATAACTGTATATTCATAAAGACCGTACCGAGTAGTGAATGTGGTCTTAGGAATATCTTCCTTTTTAATCTTGAGTTGATGATATCCCGTCCTTAAATCAATCTTGGAGAATACCTTGGCCCCACTAAGCTGATCAAACAAGTCATGATTCCTGGGCAGTGGATATTATTTTTGATGGTGACGTCATTCAGCTGACGATAATCTACACAAATGCGGAGGCTGCCATCCTACTTATCCACGAAGATAGCAGGTGATCCCCATGGTGAAGAGCTGGGAAGGATATATCCTTTCTGGAGCATTTCATCAAGATCTTTCTATAGCTCCACTAATTCTGTTGAAGGCATCCAGTAATACTTCTTGTATAACGGTGCGGTCCCTGGCACAAGATCTATTGCAAACTCAAGCTCTCGATCTAGTGGCATGCCTGGGAGTTCTTCTAGAAATACATCAGGAAACTCACTGACCACAGGAATTAATTCCAAATCACCCGCCACAGTGGTGAAGAGCATTTCTTTCTTGGGTATGCTTCTGCGAGCATAGAATTTGGTAGCCTGCCACTTCTGACTGGTCAAAGTGACTTCTCGGGTCGCACAATTTATGCATACTTGATATTGGGCCAACCTATTCATACCCAAGATAACATCCCACTTTACAAACTCAATAATTATCAAGGAAGTTGGAAAACAGACTCCGTTCATATTGATTTCTAGATTACGATAGACCAGATTGCTCCAGATCAATGATCCCGGGATTGTACCAGCATGTTCTTGCCCAAATGCGAACAGGGAATTTTTTCGGGTAACAAAACTCCACGAAATAAAAGAGTGGGAAGCCCCAGAGTCAAATAAGATTACGGCGGGTATGTTATTAACAGAAAACATACCAATGATGACTTCGGGGTTTTCTTGGGCTTCATCGGCGGAGAGGTGATGAACGTGCCCAGTGATATTTCAATGGGTAGGGCATGACTCCATAAAGTTGACTTGTGGCCTGAATAGGGCATTTTCCTTGCCGTTCTTGGGACACTGTCTGGCATAATGTCTGGTTTGCCCACAATTGAAGCAAGAATTGTTGCGCTAACACTCTTCTCGCACTGGGTTGGTCATGCCATTCTTGACTTGTGTGTTGGTCTTATTAACATTCTGTTGCCAATTGGGCTTGTATTCCACCTGAGTATACTGCCAGGTACGAGTCTTTTGCACTGGTTGCCCTTCCTTCGTTGGCTCAAACTTGCGCTTGTGATCATTATTGGCAGGCCTGTGTCCTGACACGAGCTTGTGCTCCCTTTGAGCAATGAAAGCCTTGTTTACCAGAGTTTGGAAATCGGGGAAATCAAACATACTGAGGGTACATCGGAGTTGCGGGTTTAATCCCCCAAGAAACCTGTCAATCTTCTTCTTCGGTGGCCATGTCATAAAGGGAGTAACAGGCCAAATGATTGAATTTTTGAAAATATTCACCCACAGACTGATTTCCTTGGAGGAGTGTGAGAAATTCACGCTGCTCAACCTTCATTATTCCGGTAGGAATATGAAATTTTGGGAACTGATCCTTGAATTTTGCCCAGGTGATTTCTTCATTAGCAGGCCACATGGCTTTTGCATTTTTCCCACCATATGGCAGCAACGCCTTCTAGATAATGAGTTGAAAATGGAACTTTATCATCTTCTTCAGTACGAGCAATCTCGAGCGTCCTCTCAATGGTTCGCAACCAATCTTCTGCATCCAAGGGATCAATAACCTGACTGAAACTGGGAGGCTTGGTTCTCTGAAAATCTGATAGCTTGGAGTGATGACCGTTCTGATTTCCATTCTGTCCAACCAAGGTGTCGGTGTACTAGAGTAGGGGTACCCTAGTATCCCGAACTTGTGCACGGGCAGTCGCAGCGTCCCGCGGCAAGGCTTGCCAGGTGACCGCCAAGGTCCTCCGTGGTTCCTTTAGAGCCACCAAGAACAAAGTATTTAAGTCAAGGAGACAAGTCCCCGGAAAGAGGAGCTTGCCGGGAAGGCTACTCAAGGCACAAGACCCCGGTAAGAGGAGCTTGACGAGAAGGCCAACCAAGGCATCTCAAGGAACTCGCCGCGACGCGCCACGCGTCCCGGCAGGAACCGGCGAACGACAAGTTCCCGGACGCGGCAAGACAATGGCCGCGGCAAGCCACTACTCTGTACCTGCGCTCCAGCACACCCACCCACGTGTCGCTCTGGGACCCTTCCAGGTGTACGTGGCGGGAGGCTGTGCAGCCAGGGGTACACTGTGGCATGCGGCGCTGACAAGATCGCCATCGTGGAAGCGGTGGCGCCCCTGACGGTCCCTTTTCTGCACTGTCTGGCGACGTAGATAGGCATTTAATGCCTTTGTCCCCTGTCGTCAGGGTTAGGTATGATACACTGTGTAGGTAGCTATACCTACCGCAGCACCTTTCCATTTTTGCCCTCGCCTATGTTGCCACCTATTGGAGACCCCTTGAGCATATAAAAGGGGGCCCATGCACAACGTAGGGTGAGGGACGAACAGTAGAACACTCCCGCTCGGTCTCGTTAGCTGCTGGTGTGAACTGTAGCACTCAGCGCTCCCGAGCAAGAACTCAATACAATCCACAAAGCAGCAGTAGGAGTATTATCTCTCCGGAGAGCTCCGAAGCTAGGTAAAAACCCCTTGTGTGCCTTGCCTCGATCCGCTCTTCGTGCGGCCTCCGCCCCCCGCCGAACCGAGAAGGGCCTCCATCCCCATAGGTGCTCGCGGAGCCAGAATCCCCGGCATCTTTCGCGCACCAGGTAGTGGGCGTCGAGGTTGTGTGAACCTGATCCTGCGTTCGCACGAGCTAGATCTTCATTGACTTCATCGACATGCCGCTGAAGAAGAAGGCTTCGTAGGCGGCTGATCCGTCCGCGTCGAACCCACCGCCGCCGGAGCAAACGGCTGGTGGGGAAGACGCCGACGGAAGAACGGGCGTCGACGAGGTAGCCCACGGTGCCGCCAGGTCCAAGGACAAGGCTGCGCTTCCCGTCGACGGCGTAGCAGGCTCCCACGACGACCGGGCATCCGTGGATGCTCCGCGCCCATCTCAGGAAGCGCGGGACCGGCATTGTCGTGGTACTCATTGTACCATACGCTCGCTGGACGCAAATCGAGCTGGCGGATCTCGGGATGCTCAAGGCCAGCATGCACGCCAACATGCTGGCACGAGCGAGGCACGGTCGCCTGGACGGAATACTGCTCCTTCTAACATCGTTGGAATTCCGAGCATATCCCGCTCCTCGCACCGTTCGCCACCGCTACCCGCCACTCCAGCAGAAGCTTTGGCGCGAGCTCAACTGCTCCTAGACTTCCGTCCAATGCCAGACAAGATCGACGACTGGAGGGCCACCATTCAGAGCCTCATCGGCTTCGCCAACGGCGACACTCCGCGGCAGCCGACCACATCGCAGCCGCGGCAAGCCAGCCAGGTGCGAGCCGATGGCGACAAGACCGGTGGGGGTGCAACCACCGTGCACTACCTGCCCCGAAAGCCAAAATAGCCGACTCGTCGGGTCCACCGCGACAGCGACTACACCGCTTAATCAGATCCGCGAACTCACCACGATCAGCGCCAAGTTCTTCACGAACGACAGCAAGAAGACGCTCATACTCGCATCGAGCGCCGAAGAGAAACGCGGCATCAATTCGACCGGCGCGCTGGGCCCACTTTCGACATGCATGTGCTAGCGGAACCAGGCGACCTGCCGTATGCGGTAGGTTGCCCTGCGTTTACTCGTGAGCTGCGACAAGTCTAGTGGCCCAGCACGAAGAATTTCAAGCCAGACGTACCCGAGAAGTACGATGGCAGGTTGCATCCGTCGGAGTTCCTCAGCATCTACACCATCGCGGTGTAGGCTGCCGGGGGGCGAGACAACAAGATCCTTGCCAACTACTTCCCGCTGGTGCTCAAACCCAACGTCAGGTCCTGGCTCATGCACTTGCCGGAAAACTCCATATCTTCCTGGGCAGACCTATGCCATCAGTTTGTCAGCGCCTTTACAGGCGGCCACAAACCTCATGGCCAGGAGAGTGATCGTCATCTGCTTGCCCAGAAAGAAGGAGAGCCCCTGCGCAAGTATATCCAGAGATTCAGCCAAGTGCAACGCAACATCCCAGATGTCCACCCTGCCGCGGTCATCAGCGCGTTCCATCAGAACGTGCGTAATCGCGGGATGTGGGAGGAGATGGCGATGTGCAAGATCAGAGATGTCAGCGAGCTATATGCTCTAGCCGACAGGTGTGCACGCGCTAAGGAAGGGAGGAAACTCCCCGGAGAGAATACAGGAACAGGAGGATCTGACAGTGAGGATGTTGCCCCGGCAAATAAAAACCGGCGGCGGAACAACAGGAAGAGGAAAGGCAAAGATGTGCTAGTTGTTGAGCAGTCCGGCGACGACGGTGGCGCCAAGAAAGCCAAAGATGGTGGCTCCGGCAAGAAGGTTGCCGCATGCGCCAACTGCCAGGCTGTGGTGGCCGCCGACAAGCAGGACGACACCAACAAACAGTACTTCAAGATCCACCGCACCAAGGGCCACGACCTCCAGGGCTGCAAGAAGGTCGAGCAGCTTGTCGAGCTGCAAAAGGCCGAGTACGAGCGACGCGACAAGGAGAAAGCCCAAGCAGGTGCTGGAGGATCTGGTACGAAAGCGCACCGACCGGGGAGGACGCCGCGGCAAGGCCAATACGCGGCAAGGAGATAGACCTCCCCGTGGCCGCGACAAAGATGAAGACGACGACGACGAAGACATGGATGATGACGAGACCAGTGAGCAGGAGTTTCAGAAAGCCACAGAGGTCTTGTGTGTTGACGGCGGTGCTTCTCTGCATACTTCACACCGCCAACTCAAGCAATGAGTGCGGGAAGTCAATGCGGCAGAACCACCCGTCGAATCACGCAAGCTTCTGAAATGGTCCAGCACGCCTATCATCTTTGATATTGAGGACCACCCTGATCGCACAACTGCGGTCGGGTGCTTGCCGATGTTGGTCTCACCAACCATCCGCAACCTCAAGGTCACTAAGATGCTAGTTGACGGCGGGGCCGGCTTGAACCTGATCTCCTCCGCTGTGCTCCGAAAACTCCAGGTCCCTGACAGCGAGCTCGAAGAGACCGGCACGTTCCAAGGAATCAACCCGGGAAGGAGCAAGCCGAAGGGGAAGATCACGCTGCCGGTGACATTCGGCAGCGAGCTAAACTTCAGGACTGAGAGGATCACTTTTGACGTTGCCGATTTTCCGTTGCCTTACAATGGAATTCTCGGCCATCCAGCGCTCGCCAAGTTCATGGCGGCCTCCCACTACGCGTACAACATGCTGAAGATGCCAGGCCCGATTAGTGTCATGTCTGTCCACGGCGACAAGAAGGATGCTCTTATCTGTGCCGAAAAGATCTATCGGGAAGCAGCAGCCGCAGCAGATCGCGAGACACTTGCCACGGAGGCTCCCGGGGGAAGAAGAAGACCAAGTCCAGCAAGAGTTCTGATGCCCACTCAGGCAAGCGCACCTCCTCGGAGTGCTGCGCTACCGTAGAGGACGCACCATCGAGCTCCACCGGCAAGTGTAAGAAGGCAATGGCAGCTCCGCCAGCGACCAAGAAGGTGTCCGCCAAGGAGGACGACAATGGTGGTACTTTCACCATCAGTGCCACTCTCGACCCTAAATAGGAAAGCGTGCTCGATGCTTTCCTGTGGGCAAATGTCGATGTGTTTGCGTGGAAACCGTCTGACATCCCCGGCGTTCCCAGGAAACTAATTGAGCACCACCTTGCCGTCTGTCCTCATGCGCGGCCCGTCAAGCAGAAAGTCAGGAAACAAGCAGTGGAGCGCCAAGAATTCATCGCAGAAGAGATCAAGAAGTTGGAAGCAGCAGGCCTTGTCAGAGGAGTGCTCCATCCTATGTGGTTGGCCAATCCTGTAGTCGTGCGCAAGGCAAACGGGAAATGGAGGCTTTGTATTGACTTCACCGATGTCAATAAAAGCTTGTCCCAAAGATCCATTTCCCTTGCCGCGCATTGACCAGATTGTTGACTCCACAGCCGGATGCGATTTGCTTTCATTTCTTGACGCATACTCAGGATACCATCAAATCTTCATGGCAGAAGAAGATGAGGAGATGACCGCATTCATCACTCCATGTGGCACGTACTGTTTCGTACGGATGCCTTTCGGTTTGAAGAATGCTGGTTCAACATTTGCAAGCGTAGTCCATACTGCTTTTGAGCCACAAATACATAGAAATGTGGAAGCCTACATGGATGACATAGTGGTCAAGAGCAGGGACAAAGCAACTCTGATTCAAGATCTAGAAGAGACTTTTGCAAATCCGCGCAAGATCAGCCTCAAGCTCAACCCCGAGAAGTGCGTGTTTGGGGTCCCTTCCGGCAAACTTCTCGGGTTCTTCGTGCCTTAGAGAGGAATCGAAGCCAATCCCGACAAGATCGAGGCCATTGAACAGATCGAAGCACCGAAGCGCGTCAAGGATGTGCGGAAACTTGCCAGCTGCGTGGCGGCTCTCAGCGGGTTTATCTCTAAGTCTGCTGAGCGCGCCCTGCCGTTTTTCAAAATTTTGAAAAAGGCAGGTCCAATGAAATGGACTCCGGAAGCGGAGACTGCGCTGCAGCACCGGAAGAGATACCTGTCCTCCACTCCAATACTTGTCGCACCTAAGCCACAAGAGAAGTTGCTGCTGTATCTGGCGGCAACCAATCAAGTGGTTAGTGCTGCGTTAGTAGCGGAGAGGGAGGCTGATGAGGAGCCAGCGACCGCGGCAAGCACGTCCAGCGACAAGCAGGGGGCTTCCCCGACAAGCTTTGGTCCCGACAAAGATGGATCTGCGCAGATGTACGAAGGGATACAGCAGAAGAGAATGGTGCAATGCCCAGTCTACTTTGTCAGTTCCCTTCTGCAGGGGGCTAGGTCAAGGTACTCTGGTGTGCAGAAATTGCTTTTCGGCCTTCTCATGGCCTCGAGAAAGCTGCGCCATTACTTCCAAGCACATGAGATCACAGTTGTCACTCGCTTTCCGCTGAAGAGGATACTGCAGAATCCCGAAGCAACAGGCAGGATTGTTGAGTGGGCACTGGAACTGTCAAGCTTTGGCCTCAAGTTTGAGAGCACTTCAACTATCCAGAGCAGAGCATTGGCAGAATTCATAGCAGAGTGGACACCAACACCAGACGAAGAAATTCCAGAGACGAGCATCCCCGTCAAGGAAGCAAGCAAAGAGTGGCTGATGTACTTTGATGGTGCTTTCTCGCTGCAAGGCGCCGGTGCTGGCGTGCTGCTTATCGCACCCACCAGAGAGCACCTCAAGTACGTGGTCCAGATGCACTTTCCCAAGGAGCAAGCCACAAACAATACTGCAGAGTATGAAGGATTGCTTGCCGGTCTCAGGATCGCAGCAGACCTTGGGATCAATCAGCTCATTGTCAGGGGTGACTCGCAGCTTGTCGTCCGCCAAGTGAACAAGAACTATCAGAGTCCATTGATGGAAGCTTACGTTGATGAAGTGAGGAAGCTAGAAGAGCGCTTTGTCGGCCTGCAGATGGAACATGTTCCAAGAGCTCAGAACGACATTGCTGACGGCCTGTCAAAGTGCGCAGCACTTAAGTTACCTGTGGAACCAGGGATCTTTGTGCTCAAGGTGACTCAACCATCTGTGATACCATCAACTGGACAGAGCAAGAAGAGGAAATTCATTTCTGGTGACTATCTTCCGGCAGAGCTTCCCGAAGCCGCCGCCAAGAAGGTCCCCAAGATCAACGCCAAGAGTGCTGAGGAGCAGTCTGCTCCGACAAGCCCCAGGGTTTGTTTCATTGTAGCAGATGCTCCCGACAAGTTTTGCTCCGGCAAGCTTGCCGGGGAACGTCAAGCTCCGGCGGAGCCGCAGGTTCTCGCCGTAGAAGCGGATGTTCCCGCAGTAGCAGATATGCCTTTAGTCCTTGTTGTCGAGCCACAAGCTCCAGCATGGGCACAGCAGATCGTCCATTTCCTCCAGACAGGAGAACTTCCCGAAGAGCCAGAAGAAGCGGAAAGAGTAGCCAGGCAGTCAAGTATGTACCAGTTTGTCGATAACGCACTGTACAGAAGAAGACTCAACGGTGTGAAATTGAAGTGTATTCCCCGGGAAGATGGACAGAAGCTGTTGGCAGAGATACATGGAGGCATATGTGGTCACCACATTGGCGCAAGAGCGCTTGCTGGCAAAGCGTTCCGGCAAGGCTTCTTTTGGCCGACAGCCCTCCAGGATGCAACAGCACAAGTAACCATGTGCGAAGCGTGCCAGTTCCATTCCAAGCAGATACACCAGCCAGCTCAAGCTCTCCAGACGATCCCTTTATCCTGGCCATTTTCGGTCTGGGGGCTCGACATCCTCGGCCCCTTCCCCCGAGCAGTCGAGGGCTCTGAGTACTTGTACGTCGCAATCGACAAGTTCAAAAAGTGGCCGGAAGTGGAACTAGTGAGGAAGGTGACAGCACAGTCAGCAGTCAGGTTCTTCAGGTCGATTGTTTGCCGCTTCGGGATCCCTAACAGGATCATCACCGACAACGGTACACAATTCACGAGCCGCACCTTCATGCAGTACGTCCAAGATCTTGGCGCCAAGGTCTGCTTCGCTTCTGTTGCTCACCCAAGGAGCAACAGTCAAGCGGAGAGGGCAAATGCTGAAGTGCTGCGTGGGCTCAAGACTAGGACTTTCGATAGGCTGCACAAGTGCGGAAGAAACTGGATCGAGGAGCTGCCGGTGGTTCTTTGGTCGATCGGGACGACGCCAAATCGAGCCACTAGCCAGACACCTTTCGCTCTAGTCTATGGAGCAGAGGCAGTTATCCCCACGGAACTCGTATACGGGTCACCTCGAGTGCTCGCTTATGATGAGGTTGAGCAAGAGCAGCCGCGACAAGATGACGCGCAGCTCCTTGAGGAAGATCGTCTTCAGGCTGCTGTGCGAGCTGCTCGCTACCAGCAAGCTTTGCGCCGCAAAGTTAAAGCCAGAAGTCTCGAGGAAGGCGACCTTGTTCTTCGGCGCGTTCATTCCGCCAAGAATTCCAACAAGTTGACGCCGAAGTGGGAAGGCCCTTATCGGGTGAAACGAGTCACTAGGCCTGGCGCTGTCCGCCTTGAGACCGAAGATGGCATTCCGGTGAGCAACTCCTGGAACATCGAGCATCTTCGTAAGTTTTACCCGTAAGGCGCGGTTGTCGGACCCTGTCCGGCAACCACCTTTTTGTACAAGTCTTGCCGTTGTTGCATGTAATCCTTTGTACAAAGCCAGGCGCAGACCCTGTGCATAAATAAAGCTCACATGCTCCGCACACCTTGTCAACTTCATGCTTTTCTGCATGAATTATCTGACACTTTGTGCAGCGAACACCCCCGGTAGGCAATAACGAGCCGTAAGGCTCCATATCATTATTTCCTCTACTTTTTTTTCAAGGAAATGAAGGCTCCTTCACCCACAAGTTTGCCGGGGGGAAAGGGGAAGATAATGGTATGGACCAGGCGTCGTTCAAGAAAGTTTCGCCTTGCCGGGAAGCAAACGACAGAAAAGCTAAGTGCCAAAGTTTGAGCAATCAGATTTTTTAAATTTTAAGTTATTTTCCTTGAACGACCATGCTTTGTATGGAAAACCTGTGCGCGAAGGAACCGACTCGTGGCTAGTTGCGCCCTTACTTTGTTTCGAGTTCACTCAACAATTTAAGTGTGCTACGACTAGAGTCGCACGCTTACCTTGATTCGAGTTCACTCAACAACTTAAGCGAGCTGCGACTAGTTACGACAAAGTTTCTTGTCGGCAACGGCACTGCCAGCAGGCTGCTGACGTCCCGCACTCAGTGCTCGCGGCAAGAGTGCCTGCGCCGGCAAGTTCCCTAAAAGCATAGGGCAAAAACATACAAAGGAAGGAATCAAGTAAAGGAAATAACATTGCAATTGCTACCCAAAACAAAGTCATATATTACAAGATAGCTTGTCGCGGCCCTAATAGACTGCTTTCATAACATGATTAGCAGTGGCAAGAAAAGAAGAAAACGGGCGGCCTAGTCCACCCGATCGCCCTCAACCCTCTTGATCCCGCTCACCTTGTCCACAATGGGTGCGACAAGGTCCTTGAGCGCCTCCAGATCGGCTTCCTCTGGCAGGGATCTGAGGACATTGGTGAGGTTGAGGCCCGGGTTGCGGAAGGCTACCTTCACCAGCACCTTCTGAAGAGCTCGCGCGCAGATCTTGCGCGACTCGTCAGCCAGCTGCTTTGGGATCCTTTCCCGGAGTCGCTGGAGGGCCGTCGCCGCGCCTTTGAAGAACAGAGTGAGCTTGGCGCTGGATGGGAGGGTCTCATCGGAGGGATACCCGAGATCCCCCATCCCCAGCTGCGTCAGCTCCTTATCGATGTCTGCGGCAGCATTCACAAGACCCTCCGTCCACTGCTCCACAGTCTCTCTAAAATCATTCTGGATGGCGGCTATGCTCTCCAGCAGCGCCTTGTCGGCCTTGATCTCCTTCTTCAGGGACGCATCCTGCTCCCTGGCGCCGTCCAGCGTCTTGGTCAAGGCAGCCAGCTTTAGCTCAAGATCGGCATTGGAATCCTTGGCGGCGCTAAGCTCCTTGATCTTCTCGGCGAGACGACCCTGCAGCTCGCCAAAGGTGTAGGCGTCCTTCTCGCGCTCATGCTTGAGCGCGGCAAGCGCTTCACCGCTCACCTTAAGATCAGCCTCCAACTGCGCCACCTTCGTCTCCAGCTCCTTCTTGGCGGCCTCGGCAGCTGCGGCAGCATCCTTTGCTTCCTTGAGGGCTCCACCAAGTGTTTGCTCGCGCGCGGCGAGCACCTCTTCGTAGCTGTCCAGGCTGGCCTTCAGCTGCACTAATTCACCCTCCCGCGCAGATAGCCCCTCGGCGGCAAGCCGCTGTTGCTCTGCAACTTCTGCCTTCTCGAGGATGAAGGCCTTCTGTGCCTCATCAAGCTGCACACGCTCCGCCGCCAGCGACTGGAGAGCTGCCTGGTTGAGACCCCGGAGCTCCTCCGCGCGCTTCTCCATGTCCACCCCCGCCTTCGCGACAAGCGCTTCGCGGGACTCCAGTTTGGCTTGTCGAGCGCGGTAGAGCGACACCAGCTTCCGCAGCAGTCGCTCCTCCTCAGGCTTGTCGCTGCTACTGCCTGGTGCGTCGGCCAGCGTCAGCCCAGCGGAGGCGAGCACCTCCACGTCAAAGCTTTCTCCTTCGACCGGTGCCCTGGACGTTGACGGCCAGGGGAGGTTGATGAAGACGCCATCGCCGGCCTTCAAGTAGACGTCTGGCTGGGGCTCTTCGGAGCCTGGCGCTGCGGCAGCGGCAGGGGGATCCGCGGTCGGTGTAGCGCCTGTCGCTCCTGCGGCCTCAGGGTCGTCAGTGCGATTGCCAGACCCCTCGTCGGTTGCTGCGGCGGCAGCCCTGGCGGCCTCTTCGCCGGCGGGATCATCAGCGCCGGCCACTTCTTCGGTGGCGGCGGCATCGTCAACAACGACCTCGGTCTCCATCGGCTCCACAGTAGATGGATCTGACGGCCGGAAAAGGAAGAAAATTCAAGCAAATATCCAAAAAGAAAAACCCAAGGGAAGTTTAGAAGCAAGGAGTACCTGTACCAGGCTCGGTAGTTGGGATCTCCGCTGCCGGGGGGTCGCTGGTACTGTCCCTTGCCGGAGACTTCTCCCCTGCTGGGGAGCTCTCTCTCGTCGGAGACTTCTCCCTTGCCGGGGAGCTCTCCCTTGTCAGAGACTTCTCCCTTGCCGGGGAACTCTCCCTTGTCGGAGGATTCTCCTTTGCCGGAGAACTCTCCCTTGGCGGCGTAGTCGAAGCAGATGGCATGTCAGGGGCGGCGTCCGAACGCTCCTGGTGGGGCTGCTCTGCTCCTACACAAGCCAACAGTCAGATATCAGCAAGCAAAGAATATCCATGCGCACCTAGCAGCGGGAAGTAAACCATATACTTACGCTGGGGGCTGCGCTGGGGGCTGCTCTGAAGAACAGCTGTCGGGTCCGGCAAGTTTGTCTCGGGCGCACCCCCTGCTGGCACGGTGGGATCATCCTCGATGACAATCACCGGGACCTTGGCTCTCTTTGCCATTCTCTGGGCCAGAGTCCTAAAAAGGAATAAGTTCAGAGTAAAGCAAATGAGATACAAGACAAGACAGCAAGTATTGAAGACATGCAAGTACAACAAGAATCTTACTCTTCTTCTTCCTCGTCGGAGCTGAGCGCGGAGAAGTCAAAGCTTGGCCCACCTCCAGCGCGAGGAGGCGGGGGAGTAGGATCCCTTGGCCGCTTGGCGGGAGCTGGAGCGGCGGATCGGGAGGACCCCGCTCCAGTTGCCGCTGCAGCGTGGGGTGCTTCCGCGGCAACAGAACTTGCCGCGGTGGAGCGTGTCGTGCGGCGCGGCGGGGGTTGACTCGTCCGCCGCTCCGCTACGTCCCCGGCCTTGCGAAGACGCCTTCTTGGTGGAGCCGGGGGCTTTGCTTGCGGAGCCGAGGGCTCTGCTTGCGGAGCTGGGGGCTCTGCTTGTGGAGCCGGGGGCTCTGCTTGCGGCAAGCTGTCCGAAGACGAAGAGGAAGAGGAGCCGATCTCCAACGAGCCTCTCATATCCTCGGCGGGCCCGCTCGGCCCGACGTCGTGCTCGGCGGACCTCTTCTCGCCGGCAAGCTCCTCTCGGTCGGCAAGGCTTTCCGCCTCTGCAGCCTCTGCCTCCTCAACGGTGAACCCAAACTCGCCCGCAGCGGCGGCTGCCGCCGCCTCTTCCATCCTGGTGGCGATACGCTTGAGCTCATCGTCGGTGGTGTCCCGGGTGAGGCCCCTTTTCTCGTCGGCGTTGATCGACACTTCTATCAAGTTGTCGAAGAACGCCCGCATGACATCATCTGCAGGCTCTATCCAGGCTGGATCAATTCCATGCGAGTCGCACAGCGGCATCATTGCACGGATGCGGTCGAGCGCGGAGTTGTTGCACAGCGGAACGACGCCCCTCGGCAACCTGAACACTTCGGGATGCTGTGGGTCGTGCTTGAACAGCTCCTGGAGCATCGCGTTGAGCTCCAGGACAGTGAAGTTGAAGTTGAGGCCCGGCCGCAACCTCATGATATCCGCCGCATTCTAGAACTCCCAGGCGGGTCTCCTCCTCTCCTGTAGGGGGGCGATGCGACGGCGGAGGAAATCTGCGCCAACCGCTCCTACAGTAAGCCCGGCAAGCCTAAGGCGTAAGATCCGGGCGACAGCGATCTTTAGTCTGTCATCTTCCGGGGCCAGGCTACTCCAATCACTGCCGCGCACTACTGGGGTTTCGCGCAGAGCAGTAAACGGCTGCGGGTTCTCCTCGACAATTAGGCACCAGTCCGCCCTCCACTCCTCCCACTTGCTGCGGAACTCTCCATCCAGATAAGCATCCTTCTTGCCAGCTTTCGAGATCCAGGCGATTCCGCCAGATAAAGGCTCTCCTTTCTCAACTCGAGGCGAAAAGAAATGGCAGAAAAGGGCTACGTTCGGATGGATCCCGACAAAGTTTTCGAAGAGGTGTGCGAAAACTGCCATGGTCATGACAGCATTGGGGGTGAAGTCAAGGAGGTGGAGCTCGTAGGTGTTCATGGTGTCACAAAAGAATTCAGAAAAGGGCGGGCAGAGCCCGCAGTAGAAGAACAGGGCGAAGAAGGGATACCCAGTGGGATACTTATCCCAAGCAGTGGCTGGGAGTACCTTCGTGCGCGGATGCGCTCGCGTCCCCGTCGACCAGAAGAGGTAGAAGTCCTCCTTCAGCTCTGCCGCCTCGAGCCTCGGAGGGAAGATTGCCCACTCCTTTCGCAGCGCCGCGAGCCGCTGCGCCTCGGCCGACTTCGCCTTCTCGGCTTTCGGAGCCATGGCGGGAATGGTGAGGGAGGACGACGGCGTTGGCGGTGCTGGTGGCGATGGGGGCGGGGCGCTGCTCTCCTTCGGCTTTGGGAAGAAGGGGAGTGGCGGAGATTCTCGAGGAGGGAATAGCAACGGGCAGATGGGCGAACTGCCCCTGTTCCCCCTGCTTATAAGGAGGGAGGGGGTGGGCGGTCCGCTTTCCCGAATAAAGAACTACCCACGACCTCTCCCACGACGCCACGATTGACGCGTGCCGTTCGGGGAGGGCGCGGTGGGTGCGGAGTAAGATGCGACGTGACCCAGGCCACGCGTGCCCGTGCCCTGTTTTGGGCCTGGCCCAACAGCGCTCGGCACCGTGTGTGGCCCAGGCCCGAGGGCTCTTGTCGGTGTACTAGAGTAGGGGTACCCTAGTATCCCGAACTTGTGCACGGGCAGTCGCAGCGCCCCGCGGCAAGGCTTGCCAGGTGACCGCCAAGGTCCTCCGTGGTTCCTTTAGAGCCATCCAAGAAGAAAGTATTTAAGTCAAGGAGACAAGTCCCCGGCAAGAGGAGCTTGCCGGGAAGGCTACTCAAGGCACAAGACCCCGGTAAGAGGAGCTTGCCGGGAAGGCCAACCAAGGCATCTCAAGGAACTTTCCGCGACGTGCCACACGTCCCGGCAGGACCTGGCGAGCGACAAGCTCCCGGACGCGGCAAGACAATGGCCGCGGCAAGCCACCACTCTGTACCTGCGCTCCAGCACACCCACCCACGTGTCGCTCTGGGACCCTTCCAGGCGTACGTGGCGGGAGGCTGTGCAGCCAGGGGTACACTGTGGCATGCGGCGTTGAGAAGATCGCCATCGTGGCAAGCGGTGGCGCCCCTGACGGTCCCTTTTCTGCACTGTCTGGGCGACGTAGATAGGCATGTAATGCCTTTGTCCCCTGCCATCAGGGTTAGGTATGATACACTGTGCAGGTAGCTGTACCTACCGCAGCACCTTTCCATTTTTGCCCTCGCCTACGTTGCCACCTATTGGAGACCCCTTGAGCATATAAAAGGGGGCCCATGCACAACGTAGGGGGAGGGACGAACAGTAGAACACTCCCTCTCGGTCTCGTTAGCTGCTGGTGTGTACTGTAGCACTCAGCGCTCCCGACCAAGAACTCAATACAATCCACAAAGCAGCAGTAGGAGTATTATCTCTCCGGAGAGCTCCGAAGCTGGGTAAAAAACCCTCGTGTGCCTCGCCTCGATCTGCTCTTCGTGCGGCCTCCGCCCCCCGCCGAACCGAGAAGGGGCTCCGTCCCCATAGGTGCTCGCGGAGCCAGAATCCCCGGCATACGGCTTGCACACTTCTTAATATTTCAATCAGATCATTGTTCCTCCTTTCCTCAAACATACGCATAATTAGCTCTGTGGAGGGCGGGTTTGGCGGTGGAGGCAGTGGTGGAACGTACGGCTCGGGGGAGTGTCCTGCCTCTTGTGCTGAACGATGAACAGGAGTACCCTCATGAGCGCCGCTACTGCTGCCTCCCTGCGTCATCCTATTGTGGATTTTTCCCAAGACAACGCAACCGAGATGAGAAACATCCAAAAATAATTGGGGAAAAGCCAGCAACAAATCCCGAGAGAGAAAATGAAATAACGATGAAAATACGACGAATAAAATAGAGTTCCAACATAATTATACATACACTCATACATGAAAGATAAACATCATGCCAGGTTCAACTACTCTCATATTGGAAACAGAACTTCATGACTCGTACGACTACATCCGTACATCATCCTGACTACTGCGGATACTCAGAAGCTCTACTGCTCTGCTGGTGCTGCGGGGTCCTCCCCTAAAGTGGACTCCGATCCTGAACTGACGTGGTTAACTGAAACCTCCGGGTTAAAGGTAACACGACGACGTTGCCTCGAGGTCTCTCCCTCCGGGGCAAGTGCAGGGTGAATCATCGGGGCTACAGGAGTAATGAGAAGTGAAACCCACTTAGCAGGAGCACTGCGAGGATTCACGGTCGAGGTGCCCAAGCTACTTGGAGGAGTAACCGGTGAAACAGGGGAACTAGAACTGGATGGAATATAATGAGTAAATCCCGTAGAAGATGGAGCAGTGACAGGTATAGTAGAGGCTAAAGCAGTACAGGCACGAGTCAGCTCTTGAGCCAGCTCATGGATCATAAGATAGCTAGCAGTGATATAACGAGAAAGGTGGCTAGCAACACCATCAGTCTCTGGAACAATGATAGGGAAACGGACATGACCGTTGTCGTGAAGAGAGGGATAGTAGTAGAAACCTGGGTGGTTCTTCATCCGGACCTCATTATAAGGAAGCTCGACAAGGACCTCAAATGCAGCAAACTGGACAGCCTGAGAAGCGGTAGAAGCAAAACTGCTCCGATAAGTACGAGTGTACATGCTGGAATCGGATTTGGTGCACAGAGTAACCACTGCGTGATACTCATACACTGAGTTTGCTAGACGCTCCCGGTACACACGATACACTGGATCGTCACCGAGGGGGTACAGCCGACGCCACGCGTTACGAAGGAGATGCCGCGACGTGAACGGCATCAGCTGCAACTGGCACGGATACGACATTGGAGTCATCTACACTCACAACCATTAGCAGGTTAGCATAAAAATAAAACGAGTGCATAC
Source organism: Aegilops umbellulata (assembly GCA_032464435.1). Lineage (NCBI taxonomy): Eukaryota > Viridiplantae > Streptophyta > Magnoliopsida > Poales > Poaceae > Aegilops > Aegilops umbellulata. The sequence continues at coordinate 444,907,762 of CP136055.1, read as the reverse complement.
AATGCAACAACGAGCTACAAATGCTACCTGCACTCAACTTAAACTTGTAACTAACGTCTAGTTAACACGTCGTAGTCTAGCATGGCCTACAGTCAGCGCTACTCTGATACCAAGCGTTGTGGCACCCCGGCTCAGAGCAACCGGTTTACCATGCATTGCCAGCCCAGAGACCATGTCTTCTGGCAACACACAACATCTTGGTATAGAAAACAACCGCTTTATTGATGCTAGCGGATCATAGTTTATATTACAACAGGTGGCGAGGCCAAGCAGCACACACGGTGCGGCTGAAAAATATGTACATTATTTAGTGAACATAAAGGGGCCTCGATCAGAACAACTACGTGGCAACGGAACAACATCGAAGCGGAACTCCATAGCACAGGGACACTGATGTGGACACGATCTAGACTCAGACAACACTCCTTTCCAACGGGACATTCCTGAAAGCTGGCATGACACGCCAGGTCAGTACATTGAATGTACTTGCAAGCTCACAACAAGCGTAAACATAATGACAAACAATATCATGATATTTAACCAATTGCTTAATAATGCAACAATATAACCAACATTCTGTAATCATGCTCTTGTGATAAAATTCCTTCGGACTTGCTTACCAACGGTGATCTTTCTTGGATCACAAACGAACCAACCTCGTAGTCTTAGATCGGGTTACCTTGTAACCAAACGGTGATCTTTCCAGCGATCACAACCATGACCAACACTTGGTCTCCAACAATCAAAATGGTCTACCCACCATCATCAATAGTGCAATGTTCATAACTTAGTGTGCAAAATTTATTAAACATTGACACATGGTGTGACCTACTTTCGAGCGTGTCCGTAACCATGGACTCGGCTATCGATAGATTTAATACACTCTTCAGAGGTAGCGCACTATACCCACACCACGGAACCCATGGCCTCGCACTCCCATTCGGGTGGACCAACGATATTCTGATCAAATCCCTCCATTGCCATGACACTCTCTCGGCCACTTCGACTTACTCCCCACTGGGCTAGTCCTGGGTGGCCCCGTGCCTACCAAAGACACCAACGGCCACCATCGTGGCAAAACATAAACAGTCCCAAACGGGGACAAGGTACCATAACATCAACAACGGGGACACAAGGTTATGTCTGTTTACCAGGCCAGGGTACCGCACGCCCATAACCTTCCCTCGTTGGAGGCACCAACCAGAGGCATGACAACGGACCGAATAAAGGCCTTCCCATAAAGGCAAATGTGGTTGCACTGGGAAAAACTCGATTCAGTGGCACCATGACCCAGTCAACGATATATTCAACTTGAGTTATTAGCAGGTTCAACTTAACGTGAAAATAACCAGTGTCATATCATGCCATGCAAGTGCAACACAACTATATGCATCATATATCATCGGAAATAACTGCCCGTACCCGTAGGTTAGCTAGGGGATCGAAAGAGAAGATGGAGGCGCACCTGCCCGTACCGGTAGGTTAGCTAGGGGTGGTTGGACGGCGCCGGAAACAACCTCTCTAGCAGAGACAGGAAGCAACGGTCGCCGGAGATGAAGACGACAGCGACAAGAGGCGACACCAGGGGATCCAACCGGGCGGAACGGCACCACCGAGGCACGATGGAGGCCCTAGAAGGGTTGCCTGAGCCTGGGAGGGGCTGGAGCTGCGGAGACGACCCGAGGGGATCACCGGCGAGCTCGAGCTCGGGGACGGCGGCCCGCGGCCTGCCCGGCTGGGCTACGTCTTTCTACGAGATCGTGGAGTGTGTGAGACGAGTGGATGATGCTCGAGGAACCTGGGGAGTGCTCTATTTATAGCCGAGCGTCGAGGGGGATCGGGCTCCGCCGGAGGACACCTAGACACGGCGCTCGGCGACGAACGGCGTCAGTGAGAGAGGGGGAAGGCGACGCAGCTCACGCGGGAACTTTGGGTGAGCGAAGACGAGCACAGGGTCGAGAGGGTGATGACGACCACTGTGCGCAGCGCATAGTGGCATTGGCCGGACAGCGCCCGTGCTTGCTGCAGCGAGCTCCGGCGTCGGCGAGCGCCAGGAGGGAGTTAAGAGGGTCGGTATGATGATTTTGGCGAGGTTTGGCAAGGTTAGGCAGGCGGGGAAGCGAGCACGCGATCAACAGAAGCGCGGGCGTGACGTAGAGCGCGTCGGCCGTATGCCAGCATGCCTGGACGAACGCGGTCACCGCGTGAACTCTGACCTCAGGCCGACCTAAGCCAAAACCCCATGTCTGGCATGTAGTTCGTGGTAGTTTTAGAGGTTACCACACTTGGTTTTGATCGCAGGCGCAGTAGAATGGATTTCAACTACCTGGTAAGTTTCTGGTCAGTAACTTTGAGAGCTTACTGTGGTCAAACTACTAAGATTTTGGGGCTGGTCTTTGGAGGTTAGCAATCATCTACTAAGGTGATGACGCACAAGAAAAATCAGCCACAATGGATCAAGTAAAGTGGTAGTTGCTGTAGAAACCACCATTTCTGCCCATAACAGAAAATATTTTCTGTAGCAAAAATATTCCAAAAAGTGGTGAATTATTTTTGCTCAGGAAGGTGCCCTAGGGTTCAAAGAATATTTGTGAATTTTCTCAGATTTTTGTGGACAAGAAAAATTGGGGTTGCTTTGGAGCACATTGAGCTAGCTAGGGTTTAAGAGAGGGAAATGAATATTTTTCATTTAAGAAAAATATTCAAGATATTATTTTGAGGTGAACCAAAGAGGAAATGATAGTTAGAGAGGGAAATGAGGCACTTGGGTGAAAGTCAAGGGGTGCCCAAGTGTTTAAGTCCATCTGAAAAGATTCAAAACTCCAAATCTAAAATCAAACCAACTGAAAATCGGACAAAGAGAAGAGGGAAAAAACCAGGCTGTCACAGGATGCCCCTGCATCCCAAGCAATTATCCAAGAATGAGAAACCAACTAAGCTTGGGGATGCCCCCGAGTGGCATCCCCGCTTTCTTCCAACAACTATCGGTATTTTACTCAAGGCTATATTTTTATTCGTCACATGATATGTGTTTTGCTTGGAGCGTCTTGTATGATATATGTCTTTGCTTGTTTTATTTTTTGTTTTAAGTCATCAATCCTTGCTGCACACACACCTTTTTGAGAGAGCCAAAATTATATTATGACTTGTTAGAATTGCTATCTATGCTTCACTTAAATCTTTTATGAGCTAGGACTTGCTCTAGTGCTTCACTTATATCTTTTTTAGCACGGTGTGCTTAGTATTTTTGAAGAAATACGCTCTTTCTTCACTTAGATTTATTTGAGAGTTAGTAAATTTTTGAAGAAATTCTCTCTTGCTTCATTTAAATTATTTTTGAGAGAAAGAAATTTTGTTATGCTCATGATCTTCAATTATATTTTTTTGAGCTTATGAAAAGCAACACATGAAAATTAGCCCAAAGTGATAGATATCCAAGAACGATAAAGAAAGAGAAAAGAAAAAAATGTCATGAAGATCATTGGACAAAATAAACTTGATTCTTAGTAATAGTTTTGAGATATGATGATATGATATGTGAGTTATGTTGATGGGTAATTGTGCTCTAGTAAGAATATTGGTGTTAAGGTTTGTGATTCCCTATGCATGCACGGAAGTCAATAATCATGCAATGAAAATTATATCCTACTTGTGGTGCATTATTCGGTGTTAATTATGCTTAATGCTTTCTTATGAGATTATTCGTTTCGTGGTTGGTTGCTTCCCAATCTTTTGCTAGCCTTCATTTTGCACTAAGTATGATCTCTACTTGTGCATCCAAAATCCTTTAAACCAGTTTTGCCACATGAGTCCACTATATCTACCTATATGCAGTATTATTTTGCCCTTCTAAGCAAATTTGCATGTGCCATCCTAATTTTCAAAATAAACTTCTCTTTTGTGTGTTGGTTCGCTCGCAGAACGGTAACAGGTGGCTACTATTTTCCATGCTGGATGTGTTATTATCATGATGAGTGTTTATTCACTTGTCATTGCACGAGAGTAAGGCAAAGGTCTTAGAGATGCCCAGTCCCGAAATGCAAAAATGAATTTACTTTATGTTGTCAAATAATAAATTCCTTGGAAAGTGTTGGTATGGAGGGCACCCGTGGATATGGTTAGCCATGGAAAGTGAAAGTATGGTGGAAAAAGGAATAAACTTTATTTTCTGTTTGGGAACCGCCTATGGCATATCTAGTATGGAAAGTGTTCGGAACTCTCAGTCGTTTTCATTGGTTGGATGGATACACCTCCCAAAATGTATTTATCTCTGATTTTTTCTCTTTGAGCTCTTGGCACCTCTACAAATCCCTACTTCCCCTCGTGAAGGGCATTTGTTTTACTTTATGCAGTTTTTTTTGAGTCTCCATCTTCTCTCATAAAAAGCACCAACTAGGAGGCAGTATGATCGTGCTGAAGTATTGGGTGTAGTAAATATTCGAGTGTGTTTCATGAATGGATCAATGTTTGAGCATGATGGGCAAGGGATGACTTATTTTAGCGTTGATATTTTGAAAGACATGGTTGCTTGTTGATATGCTTGAGTATCTAAATTATTATGTCAATACTAAACTATTGCTTTCAATCACATAAAAGTATAAATGTCCATGCTATAAAGAAAAGAATATATCACTTACCTACTCGAGGACGAGCAGGAGTTAAGCTTGGGGGTGCTAATACGTCTCCAATGTATCTATAATTTTTTTATTGTTCCATGATGTTTTATTATCATCTTGAATGTTTTATAATCATCTTATACTCATTTTATATCTTTTTGGTACTAACCTATTGACATAGTGCCAAGTGCGAGTTGCTATTATTTCCATGTTTTTTACATTGCATGCAATCAATATCAAACGAAGTCCAAATGCCACAAAACTCCAGAATGATTTTTTATGGGCCAGAAGGAAGGCAATGGGCCCTGGTTTCTCCTTGGGGTGCCCGAGGGGGGCACAACCCACTAGGGCACGCCAGGAGGCCCAGCCGCGCCCTGGTGGCTTGTGCCCACCTCGGGTGCCCCCCGGACCGCCTCTTTGATCTATAAATACCCGAAAAATACCATAACCCTAGAAGCGTCAATGAAATATTCATCCAGCCGCCGTAGAGTCCAGAACCACCAGATCCAATCTAGACACCATCACGGAGGGGTTCACCACTTCCATTGGTGCCTCTCCGATGATGCATGAGTAGTTCTTTGTAGACCTTCAGGTCCGTAGTTAGTAGCTAGATGGCTTTCTCTCTCACTCTCGCTGAATTCTCAATACAATGGTCTCTTGGAGATCCATATGATGTAACTATTTTTGCGGCGTGTTTGTCGGGATCTGATGAACATTGAGTTTATGATCAGTGATATCATTTTATATCCATGAAAGTTATTTGAGTTTCTTTGATCTCTTATATGCATGATCTCTTATAGCCTCGTATTTCTTCTCCGATATTTGGGTTTTGTTTGGTCAACTTGATCTATTTATCTTGCAATGGGAAGAGGTGCCCGGTAGTGGGTTCGATCTTACGGTGCTGGTTCCCAGTGACAAAAAGGGAACCGACACGTATGTATCGTTGCTACTAAGGATAAAAAGACGATATCTATATCTAGTGCCATAGATAAACAGATCTTGTCTACATCATGTCATTGTTCTTATTGCATTACTTTGTTTTTCCATGAACTTAATAGACTAGATGCATGCTGGATAGCGATCGATGTGTGGAGTAATAGTAGTAGATGCAGGCACGAGTCGGTCTACTAATCTTGGACGTGATGCCTATGTAATGATCATTTCCTGGACATCGTCATAATTATTTGAGGTTCTATCAATTGCCCAACAATATTTGTTTACCTACTGTTTGCTATCTTTCTCGAGAGAAGCCACTAGTGAAATCTATGGCCCCCGGGTCTTCCTTCTCATATATTTGCTTTGCGACCAATTTTATTTGCACTTTTATTCAGATCTATTAAACCAAAAATACAAAAATACTTTGTTGCACTTAATTTTATTGGTGATCTGTTATTTCAATCTATTGCACCTATCTCCCGTCCAAGCACCGTTTCTGGCGCCGTACCCCAAAAGGGATTGACAACCCATTTAACACGTCGGTTTGTGAGGTGTTGTTATTTGTGTGCAGGGGCTGTGCACGTTGTTTTGCTTGGTTCTCCTACTGGTTCGATAACCTTGGTTTCATTTCTGAGGGAAATACCTACCGCCGCTGTGCTGCATCATCCCTTCCTCTTTGGGGAAATGCAGACGTAGCTTCAAGCGACATCACCAGACGCCGGGAACCCTGGCGTCTGGTCCTGGAGTCCGAGAAGGACTCTTGCCTTTCGGGTGAAACCGACTTTGAGGAGGCTTTTGTTCTATGTTTAGACCCCAAGGCTCAACATATAAATAGAGGGGCAGGGCTAGCACTCAAGACACATCAAGAAACACCAAACCGTGTGTCGGCAACCCAGTCCCCTATAGTGTGTCCTCCGTCATAGTTTTCGTAGTGCTTAGGCGAAGCCCTGCGGAGATTGTTCTTTACCAACACCGTCACCATGCTGTAGTGATGTCGGAACTCATCTACTACTTCGCCCCTCTTGCTGATCAAGAAGGGGAGGACGTCATCGAGCTAAACGTGTTCTAAACGCGGAGGTGTCGTACGTTCGGTACTTGATCGGGACGGATTGTGAAGGCGTACGACTACATCAAACGCGTTGAAAAACGCTTCCTCTTTCGGTCTATGAGGGTACGTACACACACTCTGCCCTCTCGTTGCTACGCATCTCCTAGATAGATCTTGCGTGATCGTAGGAATTTTTTTGAAATACTGTGTTCCCCAACAGTGACATCCGATCCAGGTCTATGCGTAGATGTTATATGCATGAGTAGAACACAAATGAGTTGTGGGCGATAATAGTCATACTGCTTACCAGCAACGGCTTACTTTGATTCAGCGATATTGTTGGACATGAGACTGGTTCTACCGACGTGCTTCGCACACAGGTGGCTAGTGGGTGTGTGTTTCTCCAACTTTAGTTGAATCAAGTTTGACTACGCCTGGTCCTTGTTGAAGGTTAAAACAACACACTTGACGAAAAATCGTTGTGGTTTTGATGCGTAGGTAAGAACGATTCTTGCTAGAAGCCCGTAGCAGCCACGTAAAACTTGCAACAACAAAGTAGAGGACGTCTAACTTGTTTTTGCAGGGCTTGCTGTGATGTGATATGGTCAAGACGTGATGATATATAAATTCTTGTATGAGATTATCATGTTTTGTAAAATTTATCGGCAACTAGCAGGAGCCTTATGGTTGTCGCTTTATTGTATGAAATGCAATCACCATGTAATTGTTTTACTTTATCACTAAGCGGCAGCGACAGTCGTAGAAGCAATAGTTTGCGAGACGACAACGATGCTACGATGGAAATCAAGGTGCCGGTGACGATGGTGATCATGCCGGTGCTTTGGAGATGGAGATCAAAAGCACAATGTCGGGGATATACCCCGCGACGTAAACCGGCCGGAAGTTAACCCGGCCGGACTTGGCGGTTTATCTGAAGACCCGCCCTGACCTTGGCGGTTTACAAGCAACCCGCTTGGTCGTTATGACTCACTGGTAACCCGGCGGGCGGATCAGACGGATGACAAGGCCCAAGGCCCAGAAGGCCGGTTCAATTATGGTGGGCCGGTTTAAGAGGAAAGGAATATTTGCCTTACAAGGAGTTAAGGCCAGGACTTGTCTCCGGTTTGTATTAGAGATAGACTAGTCCTAATCCTAATAGGACTCCACATGTAAACCGCCCCTTCAACATATATAAGGAGGGGTAGGGCTCCCCAAAGGGGGGAGAACGATCAATAATTGATAGGGCTAGACACAAAGAGCCGGTTTACGGCGTCTCCCTGGTGATTATAATGAGACCTAGCCACAAACAGCATGTAGGGCTATTCCGGATGATGTTTCCCGGGGCCCGAAGCTGTCTAAACCCTTGTCCTGTGTTGCGTCTCTCGATTCCGCTCAACCCCTCTCAAGCTACCACATAGATGCGTTGGCCTCATGACTAAGTCCTGACACTAGGACATCTGTCGTGACAATTCCACGACACACAAGATGATGATGGCCATATCACATCACTTACTTTGATTGCATGTGATGTTTATCCTTTATGCATCTTATTTTGCTTAATACGGCGGTACCATTATAAGATGATCTCTCACTAAATTTCAAGGTACAAGTGTTCTCCCTGAGTATGCACTGTTGCTACAGTTTGTCATGCCGAGACACCACGTGATGATCGGGTGTGATAAGCTCTACGTTCACATACAATGGGTGCAAGCCAGTTTGCACACACAGGATACTCGGGTTAAACTTGACGAGCCCGGATTGAGATATGAAGTCTCCAATAAGTTCTACAGCAGCAAGATGGAGGAGAATAGTTCTATCAGTGAACATATACTCAGAATGTCTGGGTACCACAACCACTAAACTCAACTTGGAGTTAATGTTCCTGCTGATAGTGTCATTGATCGAGTTCTTCAATCACTGCCACCAAGCTACAAAAGCTTCGTGATGAACTATAATATGTAAGGGATGGATAAGACAATTCCCGAGCTCTTCGCGACGCTAAATGCTGCGAAGGTAGAAATCAAGAAGGAGCATCAAGTGTTGATGGTTAACAAAGACCACTAGTTTCAAGAAAAAAGGCAAATGGAAGAAGGGGAACTTCAAGAAGAACAGCAGGAAAGTTGCTGCTCAAGGGAAGAAGCCCAACTCTGGACCTAAGCCTGAAACTGAGTGCTTCTACCGCAAAGGGACTGGTCATTGGAAGCGGAACTGCCCCAAGTATTTGGCGGATAAGAAGGATGGCAAAGTGAAAGATATATTTGATATACATGTTATTGATGTGTACCTTACTAATGCTCATAGTAGCGCCTGGGTATCTGATACTGGTTCTGTTTCTCATATTTGCAACTCGAAATAGGGGCTACGGATTAAATGAAGATTGGCTAAGGACGAGGTGACAATGCACGTGAGAAATGGTTCCAAAGTCGATGTGATCGCTGTCAGCATGCTACCTCTACATCTACCTTCGAGATTAGTTTTAGACCTAAATAATTGTTATTTGGTGCCAGCGTTGAGCATGAACATTATATCTGGATCTTGTTTGATTCGAGACGGTTATTCCTTTATATCAGAGAATAATGGTTGTTCTATTTTTTTGTTGAGTCTCGATTGTAGTGATACACATATTCATAATATTGAAGCCAAAAGATGCAAAGTTAATAATGATAGTGCAACTTATTTGTGGCACTGTAGTTTAGGTCATATTGGTGTAAAACGCATGAAGAAACTCCATGCTGATGGGATTTTGGAATTACTTGATGCTTGCGAACCATGCCTCATGGGCAAGATGACTAAGACTCCGTTCTCCGGAACAATGGAGCGAGCAACTCACTTATTGGAAATAATACATACTGATGTATGCAGTCCGATGAGTGTTGAGGCTCGCGGTGGGTATCGTTATTTTGTAACCTTCACAGATGATTTGAGAAGATATGAGTATATCTACTTAATTAACCATAAGTCTGAAACATTTGAAAAGTTCAAAGAATTTCAGAGTGAAGTGGAAAATCATCGTAACAAGAAAATAAAATTTCTATGATCTGGTCGTGGAGGTGAATATTTGAGTTACGAGTTTGGTATTCAATTGAAACAATGTGGAATAGTTTCACAACTCACGCCACCTTTAACACCACAGCGTAATGGTGTGTCCGAACGTCGTAACCGTACTTTATAAGATACAGTGCGATCTATGATGTCTCTTACCGATTTACCACTATCGTTTTGGGGTTATGCTTTAGAGACGCCTGCATTCACGTTCAATAGGGCACCATCTAAATCAGTTGAGACAACACCATATCAACTGTGGTTTAGCAAGAAACATAAGCTGTCGTTTCTTAAAGTTTGGGACTGTGATGATTATGTGAAAAAGCTTCAACCCGATAAGCTCGAAACCAAAATCGGAGAAATGCGTCTTCATAGGATACCCAAAGGAGACTGTTCGGTACACCTTCTATCACAGATCCGAAGGCAAGATATTCGTTGCTAAGAGTGGATCCTTTCTAGAGAAGGAGTTTCTCTCGAAAGAAGTGAGTGGGAGGAAAGTAGAACTTGGTGAGGTAATTCTACCTTCTCCCGAAATGGAAAGTAGTTCATCACGGAAATCACTTCCAGTGATTCCTACACCAATTAGTGAAGAAGTTAATGATGATGATCATGAAACTTCACATCAAGTTACTACCAAACCTCGTAGGTTAACCAGAGTACGTTCCGTAACAGAGTGGTACGGAAATCCTGTTCTGGAAGTCATGTTACTAGACCATGATGAACCTACGAACTATGAGGAAGCGATGATGAGCCCAGATTCCGTGAAATGGCGTGAAGCCATGAAATCTGAGATGGGATCCATGTATCAGAACAAAGTATGGACTTTGGTTGACTTGCCCGATGATCGGCAAGCCATACAAAATAAATAGATCTTCAAGAAGAAGACTGACGCTGACAGTAATGTTACTGTCTACAAAGCTCGACTTATTGCAAAAGGTTTTTGACAAGTTCAAGGAGTTGACTATGATGAGACTTTCTCACCTGTAGCGATGCTAAAGTCTCTCAGAATCATGTTAGCAATTGCCGCATTTTATGATTATGAAATTTGGCAAATGGATGTCAAAACTGCATTCCTTAATGGCTTTCTTAAAGAAGAGTTGAATATGATGCAACAAGAAGGTTTTTTCGATCCTAAAGGTGCTAACAAAGTGTGCAAGCTCCAGCGATCCATTTATGGACTGGTGCAAGCCTCTCTGAGTTGGAATATACGTTTTGATAGTGTGATCAAAGCATATGGTTTTATACAGACTTTTGGAGAAGCCTGTATTTACAAGAAAGTGAGTGGGAGCTCTGTAGCATTTCTAATATTATATGTAGATGGCATAGTGTTGATTGGAAATGATACAGAATTTCTGGATAGCATAAAAGGATACTTGAATAAGAATTTTTCAATGAAAGACCTTGGTGAAGCTGCTTATATATTAGGCATCAAGATCTATAGAGATAGATCAAGACGCTTAATTGGACTTTCACAAAGGACATACCTTGATAAAGTTTTGAAGAAGTTAAAAATGGATCAGTCGAAGAAAGGGTTCTTACCTGTGTTACAAGGTGTGAAGTTGAGTCATACTCAATACCCGACCACTGCAAAAGATAAAGATAAAATGAAAGTCATTCCCTATGCCTCAGCCATAGGTTCTATCATGTATGGAATGCTGTGTACCAGACCTGATGCGTGCCTTGCTATAAGTTTAGTAGGGAGGTAACAAAGTAATTCAGGAGTGGATCACTGGACAGCATTCAAGAACATCCAGAAATACCTGAAAAGTACTAAGGATATGTTTCTCGTTTATGGAGGAGACAAAGAGCTTGTCGTAAATGGTTACGTTGATGCAAGCTTTGACACTCATCCGGATGACTCTAAGTCACAAATCGGATACATATTTTTATTTAATGGTGGAGCTGTCAGTTGGTCCAGTTCCAAGCAGAGCGTCGTGGCGAGATCTACGTGTGAAGCTGAGTACATAGCTGCTTCGGAAGCGGCAAATGAAGGACTCTGGATGAAGGAGTTTGTATCCGATCTAGGCGTAATACCTACTGCACCAGGTCCAATGAAAATCTTTTGTGACAATACTGGAGCAATAGCCTTGGCAAAGGAATCCAGATTTCACAAGAGAACCAAACACATCAAGAGATGCTTCAATTCCATCCGCGATCAAGTCAAGGAGGGAGACATAGAGATATGCAAAATACATATGGATCTGAATGTTGCAGACCCGTTGACTAAGCCTCTTCCACGAGCAAAACATGATCAACACCAAGACTCCATGGGTGTTAGAATCATTACTATGTAATCTAGATTACTGACTCTTGTGCAAGTGGGATAATGAAGGAAATATGCCCTAGAGGAAGTAATAAAGTAGTTATTTATATTTCCTGATATCATGATAAATGTTTATTATTTATGCTAGAATTGTATTAACCGGAAACTTAGTACATGTGTGAATACATAGACAAAATAGAGTGTCCCTAGTATGCCTCTACTTGACCAGCTCGTTAATAAAAGATGGTTAAGTTTCCTGACCATAGACATATGTTGTCATTTGATGAAAGGGATCACATCATTAGAGAATGATGTGATGGACAAGACCCATCTATTTAGCTTAGCATTATGATCTTTTAGTTTTATTGCTATTGCTTTCTTCATGACTTAGACATATTCCCCTGACTATGAGATTATGCAACTCTCGAATACCGGAGGAACACCTTGTCTGCTATCAAAGTCACAACATAACTGGGTGATTATAAAGATGCTCTACGGGTGTCTCTGAAGGTGTTTGTTGGGCTGGCATAGATCAAGATTAGGATTTGTCACTCTGTGTATCAGACAGGTATCTCTGGGCCCTCTCGGTAATGCACATCACAATAAGTCTTGCAAGCAATGTGACTAATGAGTTAGTTGCGGGATGATGCATTACAGAAACGAGTAAAGAGAATCGCCAGTAACGAGACTGAACTAGGTATGAGGATACCGACGATCGAATCTCGGGCAAGTAACATACCCATGACAAAGGGAATGATGTATGTTGTTATGCGGTTTGACCGATAAAGATCTTCGTAGAATATGTAGGAACCAATATGAGCATCCAGGTTCCACTATTGGTTATTGACCAGTGATGTGTCTCGGTTATGTCTACATAGTTCTCGAACCCGTAGGGTCCGCACGCTTAACGTTCAATGACGATTTGTATTATGAGTTGTGTGTTTTGGTGACCGAAGTTTGTTCGGAGTCCCGGATGAGATCACGGACATGACGAGGAGTCTCAAAATGGTTGAGAGGTAGAGATTCATGTATTGGAAGGTTTATTCGGACATCGGAATGGTTCCGAGAGATTCGAGTATTTTACCGGAGTACCGAGGGGTTACCGGAACCCCCCGGGGAAGTGTTGGGCCAACATGGGCCTAAGGGAGAGAGAGGGAAGCCCGCGGGGGGGGGGGGTGGCACGCGCCCCCCTCCTAGGGAGTCCGAATAGGACAAGGAGGAGGGGACGCGGCCTCCCTTTCCCTCTCCCTCTCCTTCCTTTTCCCTCCGGTGGAAGAAAGGAAAGGGCCGGGGGAAAATCCTACTCCTAGTAGGACTCCACCCCATGGCGCGCGCCCCCTGGCTGGCCTCCTCCTCATCCCCTCCTTTATATACGAGGGCGGGGGACACCCAAAAAGCACACCAATTGTTCTTTTAGCCATGCGCAGTGCCCCCCTCCACAGTTTACTCCTCCGGTCATAGCATCGTAGAGCTTAGGCGAAGCCCTGCGCGGATCACATCACCATCACCGTCACCACGCTGTCGTGCTGACGAAACTCTCCCTCGCCCTCTGTTGGATCAAGAGTTCGAGAGACGTCATCGAGCTGAAATTGTGCTGAACACGGAGGTGCCTTATGTTCGGTACTTGGATCGTGAAGACGTTCGACTATATCAACCGCGTTAATCTAACGCTTCTGCTTTCGGTCTACGAGGGTACGTGGACATACTCTACAATCTCGTTGCTATGCATCTCCTAGATAGATCTTGCGAGATCATAGGAATTTTTTTAAAATTGCATGCTACGTTCCCCAACAACCATAACCACTTGACTCAGCTGGGAGTTATTCTTCCGGATGATAGTGTTATTGACAGAGTTCTTCAATCACTGCCACCAAGCTACAACGGCTTCGTGATGAACAATAATATGCAAGGGATGGATAAGACAATTCCCGAGCTCTTTGCTATGCTCAAAGCTGCGGAGGTAGAAATCAAGAAAGAGCATCAAGTGTTGATGGTTAACAAGACCACCAGTTTCAAGAAAAAGGGCAAGGGAAGAAGGGGTACTTCAAGAAAAATGGCAAGCAAGTTGCCACTCCCGGGAAGAAGCCCATGTATGGACCTAAGCTTGAAAATGAGTGCTTCTACTGCAAAGGGACTAGACACTGCAAGCCGAACTGCCCCAAGTATTTGGCGGATAAGAAGGATAGCAAAGTGAACAAAGGTATATTTGATATACATGTTATTGATGTGTACCTTACTAATGCTCATTGTAGCGCCTGGGTATTTGATACTGGTTTGGTTGCTCATATTTGCAACTCAAAACAGGGGCTATGGATTAAACTAAGGTTGGCTAAGGATGAGGTGACGATGCGCGTCGGGAATGGTTCCAAGGTCGATGTGATCGCTGTCAGCACGCTACCTCTACATCTACCTTCGGGATTAGTTTTAGACCTAAATAATTGTTATTTGGTGCCAGCGTTGAGCATGAACGTTATATCTGGATCTTGTTTGATGCGAGACGGTTATTCATTTAAATCAGAGAATAATGGTTTTTCTATTTATATGAGTAATATCTTTTATGGTCATGCACCCTTGAAGAGTGGTCTATTTTTGTTGAATCTCGATCGTGGTGATACACATATTCACAATATTGATGCCAAAACATGCAAAGTTGATAATGGTAGTGCAACATATTTGTGGCACTGCCATTTAGTTAATATTGTTGTAAAGCACATGAAGAAACTCCATGCAGATGGACTTTCAGAATCACTTGATTATGAATCATTTGATCCTTGCGAACCATACCACATAGGCAAGATGACTAAGACTCCATTCTCCGGAACAATGGAGCGAGCTACTGATTTGTCGGAAATAATACATACCGATGTATTCGGTCCGGTGAGTGTTGAGGCTCGTGGCGGGTATCGTTATTTACTGACCTTCACAGATGATGTGAGCAAATATGGGTATATCTACTAATTGAAACACAAGCCTGAAACATTTGAAAAGTTCAAAGAATTTCAGAGTGAAGTGGAAAATCATCGTAATGAGAAAATAAAGTCTCTACAATCTGATCGCGGAGGCGAATATTGGAATTACGAGTTTGTCCTTCATTTAAAACAATGTGGAATAGTTCCACAACTCACGCCACCTAGAACACCACAGCGTAATGGTGTGTCCGAGTGTCATAGCCGTACTTTATTAGATATGGTGCGGTCTATGGTGCCTCTTACTAATTTAACACTATCGTTTTGGGGTTATGCATTAGAGACAGCTGATACGTCTCCAACGTATTTATAATTTTTTTATTGTTCCATGCTGTTATATTATCAATCTTGGATGTTTTATAATCATCTTATAGTCATTTTATATCATTTTTTGGTACTAACCTATTGACATAGTGCCAAGTGCTAGTTGCTGTTTTTTGTTCATGTTTTATTACATCACAGAAAATCAATATTAGACGGTGTCCAAATGCCACGAAACTCCACGATGTTTTTTATGGGCCAGAAGTAACACAACGGACCCTGGCTTCGCCTGGGGGTGCTCCGAGGGGGGCACAACCCACCAGGGCGTGCCAGGAGGCCCAGGCGTTCCCTGGTGTGTTGTGCCCACCTTGGGTGCCCCCCGGACCGCCTCTTTGCAATATAAATACCCCAATATTCCATAAACGCTAAAGGCATCGACGAAATATTCATCCAGCCACCGTAGAGTCTAGAACCACCAGATCCAATCTAGACACCATCTCGGCTGGGGTTCACCACCTCCATTGGTGCCTCTCCAATGATGCGTGACTTGTCCTTTGTAGACCTTCGGGTCCGTAGTTAGTAGCTAGATGGCTCCTCTCTCTCTCGCTGAATTCTCAATACAATGGTCTCTTGGAGATCCATATGATATAACTCTTTAGTTGTGTGTTTGTTGGGATCTGATGAACTTCAAGTTTATAATTAGTTATATCTTTTTATATCCATGAAAGTTATTTGAGTTTCTTTGATCTCTTACATGCATGATTGCTTAAAGCCTCGTATTTCTTCTCCGATATTTGGGTTTTGTTTGGCCAACTTGATCTATTTATCTTGCAATGGGAAGAGGTTCTTTGTAGTGGGTTCGATCTTACGGTGCTTGATCCCAGTGACAGAAAAGGGAAACGACACTTTTGTATTGTTGCTACTAAGGATAAACCGATGGGGTCTATCTACATAGATAGATCTTGTCTACATCATGTCATCGTTCTTATTGCATTACTCCGTTTTCCATGAACTTAATACACTAGATGCATGCTAGATAGCGGTCTATGTGTGGAGTAATAGTAGTAGATGCAGGAAGGAGTCGATCTACTAATCTTGGACATGATGCCTATATAATGATCATTTCCTGGATATCATCATAATTATTTGAAGTTCAATCAATTTCCCAACAGTAATTTGTTTACCGCCCGTTTGCTATATTTCTCGAGAGAAGCCACTAGTGAAACCTATGTCCCCCGGGTCTTCTTTCTCATATATTCTGCCTTTGCGATATACTTTTTCCTTGCATTTATTTTCAGATCTATTAAACCAAAATTATAAAAATACCTTGCTGCATTTTATTTATATTTATTTTATTTGGCGTTCGATCTATCAATCTACTACAATTTGTCTCTCGCCCGTTTAACTATCTTGAGGCGCCGTAACCCGGAAGGGATTGACAACCCCTTTAACATGTTGGGTTGCGAGGATATGTTATCTGTGTGCATGGGTTGTTTACGTTGTGTTGCTTGGCTCTCCTACTGGTTCGATAACCTTTGTTTCATATCTGAGGGAAATACCTACCGCTACTGTGATGCATCATCCCTTCCTCTTTGGGGAAATACAGATGTAACTTCAAGCGACATCAAAAGGAATTTCTAGCGCTGTTGCCAGGGAGGATCTTCAACATATACCAGGTTCCTAATCACAAATTGCATCTCCTTGCAATTTACATTATTTGTCATTTGCCTCTCGGTTTCCTCTCCCCCCCACTTCACAAAAGTTGCCTTTTTATTTGCCTTCTTCTCCGTTCACCGCTTTCTTGCCGGATCTGTTTTTGAGTGCAATTTTGTTGTGTGGTCATCATGACTCAAGAGAACACCAAATTATGTGATTTCTCAAATACCAATAATAATGATTTTATTGACACTCCGCTTGCTCCTTCCGCCACTAGTGCGGAAACTTGTGATATTAATACCGCTTTGCTGAATATGTTATGAAAGACCAATTTTCCGGTACTCCTAATGAGGATGTCGCGTACCATCTTAATACCTTCATAGAATTATGCGATATGCAAAAGAAAAAGGACATGGACAATGATGTGGTCAAGATGAAATTATTTCCGTTTTCTTTGCGTGATTCTGCGAAAAATTGGTTCTCTTCTTTGTGTCGCAATAGTATTGATTCTTGGAATAAGTGGAAAGATGATTTTATCACTAAGTATTTTCCTCCCACCAAAATTATTTCCCTTAGAACCCATATCATGAATTTCAAGCAACTTGAGCATGAGCATGTTGCACAATCTTGGGAAAGGATGAAAATGATGCTAAGGAATTGCCCAACTCATGGGTTAAATCTTTGGATGATCATACAAAAATTTTATGCAGGGTTGAATTTTGTTTCTCGTAATCTTTTAGATTCCACCGCGAGTGGTATTTTATGGGAATTACTTTGGGTGAAGCCACCAAACTGCTTGATAACATCATGGCAAATTATTCGCAATGGCATACCGAAAGAGCTCCTACTAGTAAAAAGTTAATTCGATTGAAGAAATTTCTTCTTTGAGTGAAAAAGTTGATGCTCTTATGAAATTGGTTGCTAGTAAAAGTGCTCCTATTGATTTCAATGATATGCCTTTGTCTACTTTGATTGAGCAAAATAGTGATGCCATAGATGTGAAATTTATCTCTCTAAATAATTTCAACAACAATGCTTATAGAGGTAATTTTAATCCAAGGCCTTTTCCTAGTAATTCCTCTAATAGTTATGGTAATTCCTATGCAAATCAATCTTATAATAATAATAATAATAGGAATGCCTATGATCTTGAGAGTAATATTAAAGAATTTATCCACACACAAAAGGCTTTTAACACTTCCATAGAAGAAAAGTTGAGTAAGATTGATGATTTGTCTAGAAGTGTTGATAGAATTGCTCATGATGTGGAAAATCTCGAGATGAAATTTTTTGTGCCCAAAGTAGATGAATCAATTAAAGCTCTTTATGTTTCTATGGATGAAAGTAAGAAAAGAACCGCTATGCTTAGAGCTAAAATAGAATTCTTAGAAAAAGCGTTTTCTAGTGATTTCTTTCGCAAAAGTGATGAAGATCTTAAAATGATTGGTGTTTCTTCCATTGATTCTTTGTTTATTAAAGTTAAGATTGATGAAAAATGGACTAGAGAAGAGTCAACTTTAGGTAGAAGGTGTCCCAATATTTCATAGGGTGAAAATCTTGTTGAGAAAATTGATGAAAGTGGGTTTGGAGAGGTCAAAACTTTAGCTACTGATGTGCCCACTCTTTTGGATTACGAATACTTTAATTATGATAGTTGCTCTTTGATTGATTGTTTTTCTGTTGCAATCCAAGATAAATTCACCCCATGCCTATGAACAAAATAAAGCTTTTACTAAACATATTGTTGATGCTATGATGAAAGCTTTGAAGAAAAATTGGAATTAGAAGTATCTATCCCTAGAAAATTGCATGATGAACAGGAACCTACTATAAAAGTCAAGATTAAAAATTATGAGTGTTTTGTTATGTGTGACTTGGGTGCTAGTGTTTCTACAATTCCGAAATCTTTTTGTGATGTGCTTGGTCTTACTAATCTTGAAGAATTTTCTTTGAATTTACACTTGGCGGATTCTACTATTAAAAGGCCTATGGGAAGAACTAATGATGTTATTATTCTTGCAAATATGAATTATTTGCCCATATATTTTGTTGTCCTTGATGTTGATTGCAATGTGTCTTGTCCAATTATTCTTGGTACACCGTTTTTATGCACTATCGGTGCCATGATTGATATGAAAGAAGGCAATATTAAGTTCCAATTTCCTTTGAGCAAGGGCATGGAACACTTTCCTAGAAAAAGAATTAAGCTACCTTATGAATCAATCATGAGGGCATCTTATGGATCTCGAACCAAAGATGACAAAACTTAGATCCTTGCTTTATGCCCAGCTAAGGGCGTAAAACTATAGCGCTTGTTGGGAGGCAACCCAATGAATAAATTTTCTTTTTGCTTTTTTTATTTCTGTTCTTGAGTGTTAGAACAATTATGCTACTGCTATGATTGTGTTTTTTGTGTTTTAATTAGTGTTTGTGCCAAGTACAACCAATAGGATCTTCTTGGGTGATAGTTGTTTGATCTTGCTGAAAAAGACACAAACTTTCCACTCACGAAAACAATTCTCATTTCTTTACCAGAAAGTGCTTTTGCCCTGATTCTTTTTGCAGAAGATTAATATACAAATTACCCAGGTCGTCCTAGTTTGTCCGAATTTTTGGAGTTCCAGAAGCTTTCGAAAAAGTTATATTGCTACAGACTGTTCTGTTTTGACAGATTTTGTTTTGTTTGTGTTGTGTGCTTATTTTGATGGCTCTATGGTTTTCTTTGATGAGTTTTCACCATAGAAAAGTTGTAGCGACCAGACCTCAAACAGTCTGATCTCTGTGCATCAGTGTCAATCGGTAATGCTGACACGCACAGTACTTGAGGATTTATAACAGAGTAGCAATCACACACTTATTACATTGAATGTCTCAAAAGAGAACTTATTACAATAAATATGGCTTAAGGCCATATAATACGATAACAACAGAAGGCTTGGAAGATAAAGTGAGTCCATCAACTCCAACGGCATCACTGAGTGAAAGACCACGACCTAAGGCACCTTACTCGTCGTCTGAAAAGTCTGCAACATGAGCGTTGCAGCCCGAAAACGGGTCAGCACATGGAATATGCTGGCAATGTAACACAAGAGAGTAATGAACAGAATAATGCTATGACTACATGCATATATGGCTGGTGGAGGCTGTATGGTTAATAAGTTTTGCGGAAAGCCAATTTTTTCCTACAACAAAGGAATAAATTTTATTTAACTATCATGGTAGTTGTTAAACATTGAGAAGGTTCACCCAACTCAATCCCAATTAAGCATCATCATTAAACCCAATCAAATTATAATAAGAGTGATGAGATCCACATGATAATCCAAGAACTAGATACTTAAGATGTCCATAACCGAGGACACGGCTAACCATGATTAGTTTGTACACTGCAGAGGTTTGCGCACTTTTCCCCACAAGACTCGACCTCCTCTATTGGATTTCTCGCACTGCATAATGTTTGAGAAATGGATGATCGAGACACAGTCTTTCCGAAGAGGTCCCCTTAACCGATAGATAGGCCGGTACACCTACAATCCCCTACATATGCTAGCCCATCATGGAAAGGTTTCCCACAACTTACTCAACTATGCCAGAGCCCATAATGGCATGTGGCTGCACACGGAAGTTTCTAGCATGAATAATCTTATGATCCCTTTGAGCCTGGGTGGCAGTCCATAGGAGAATCACACGGTACCCCGGGATTTCCACAAATCGAGGCAACACTGGGTTCCACAGGTGCCTCAATCCACCCAGATGTGTATTAAAGTTGCCACCTTAAGTTAACCATTAATTAACAATACTCACATCTGTCATGAATACACTCAAACCCAAACCATGTCCACGAGCATAGCATAGCAATATAGGCAACGTAGAAGTAACTCCCATAGGTTGGATAATAAACAGGTGGATACGTACTACCTCATCTACTTCCCAAACCCACAATTTAAATCAGATCCTAACCATGCAATTGTTTGAGGATTGATCTAATGCAATAAAAATGGGTAGTAAAGAGGTATGATCAAAGTGTTACTTGCCTTGTTGACGATCCGTGAAACCTAGAGACTCGTAGCACGCTTTGCACTCCGGGTACTCTATCACAAACAAACAAGCATACAATAAGCAATCAAGCAAAGATGCACGGGTAAAACTCAAATAAGAAGATCTAACCAGAAAGTTCAACTTAAGAACTCTGGTTTGCAAAAATAATCAAATCAAACGAAGCAACGAAATTCAAACTGCGAAAGAAAGAAACTCCGATTACTAATCTGGACTAAAGTCAAATTTTACAGTAGCAAAAACTTGCTTAAGTTGATTAAACAGAAAGAGGGCTTCGAGACAAAACTCTAGGCGCTTGAATCGCCTGATTTTGATAAACGAGCGACATGATAAACTAAAACGAAAATCGGGTCAGAAAACGAGATCGAGAATAATCGCGAAAATCCCGAGAAAAAGAAAAACTGACGAACAGGCTAACGAACGAACGTTCGCTGTCTGCGGCTAAGCGGTGAAAATCGTTCGTTAAAACGAACGACCGAACGGGCGTTCGCTAAATAAACTAAACCGAAAAAAACCGATCTAATTAAAAAACGCATCTAGGGTTTTACCAAAAAAACCAAACCGACAAAGAAAACCAGCGGCGGCGGCGAACTCCGGTGATGGTGGCAGGGTGGCGACGCGGCGGCGCGGCTCCGGCAGGTCAGCGGCGGGGCGGCAGGGCGGGGGGGGGGGCTAGGGTTTCGGCGGGGCGGGCGACTTGGGCCTCGGCGGGGTCGCGGGCTCGGCTTATAAAGCCGCCCGGGAGCAGTGTCCCGGTCGGACACGGCCCGGTAAGTCGGTTGACTTTTTTTAAAAATAATATCGCGCAGAAAAACAAAGAAAAGAAATACTAAACGGACTCCAAAAATCCTGAAATAAATTTTCCCCGTCCTCTAAAAATCTACCGGACAAGGTGAATATTTATTTGGGACTATGATGCAATTTTGAAAAATGCATATTTTTCCTAATTCAAATAAAATAGCGGTAAAACTCCGAATAAAATTCTTATTTGATTCTAATATTAAATCTTCAATATTTATTTATTTTGAGGAAGTCATTTTATCCTCTCTCTTTTATTTTTATAGAAGAAATATTTGAAGAGAAAATAATTAAAATCAAACGATCCTCTTTTAAAAATTCGAGAAAACTCAAATATGAAAATAACAAAATTCCCAACTCTCTCTGTGGGTCCTTGAGTTGCGTAGAATTTCTAGGATGAAACCAAAATGCAATAAAATATGAAATGCAATGATGACCTAATGTATAACATTCCAAATTGAAAATTTGGGCTGTTACAAACCTACCCCCCTTAAGATGAATCTCGCCCTTGAGATTCGAGTTGGCTAGAAAATAGGTGAGGCTAGTCCTTCCGTAGGTCTTCCTATCGTTCCCAGGTGCCTTCATCTTCGGTATGGTGGCTCCACTGAACCTTGCAAAACTGGAGAATCTTGACTGGCTTCTCCTCGTTGGTCAGATCGCTATCCAATTGAATCGCTTCCAGCGGCACTGTATCTCTCACAGGATATCAGCCATCTCTGCATGGCACTTCTTCAACTAAGAAACGTGGAACACATCGTGAACTCCTGACAATCCTTCGGGCAATTCCAACTTGTAAGCAACTTCTCCCATATGTTCCAAAAATTTGTATGGTCCCACAAAACGTGGTGCTAGCTTTCCCTTAACTCCAAAGCACTTCACTCCTCGGAGTGGTGATACACGAAGATACACTCTGTCTCCGACTTCGTAAACTGTCTCCTTGCACTTAGAATCCGGATAACTCTTCTGCCTAGACTGGGCTACCTTGAGTCTATCGCGAATCAGCTTAACCTTCTCTTCAGACTCTTTAATCAAATCTGGTCCAAACAACTGTCGGTCTCCAACTTCATCCCACAACAACGGTGTCCTGCACCTCATTCCGTACAAGGCTTCGAAAGGGGCCATCTTCAAACTGGCTTGATAGCTCTTGTTGTAAGAGAACTCTGCGTACGGCAAATTATCGTCCCAACTAGATCCATAGTCTAGTGCACATGTCCTCCAAAATGTCCTCCAAAATCTGATTGACTCTCTCAGTCTGTCCATTTGTCTGCGGGTGAAAAGTTGTACTGACCTCTAGCCTAGTTCCCAAAGTTTCATGCAACTGATTCCAAAACTTTGAGGTAAACTGAGTTCCTCTTTCTGATATAATGGTCCTCGGAACTCCATGCACACATACGATCATGGTCATGTATATCTTTGCCAACTTAGCACTGGTGTAAGTGGTCTTCACTGGGATGAAATGAGCTACTTTCGTCAAACGATCGACTACAACCCATATCGAGTCGTAGCCTGAACGAGTCCTGGGCAATTCCGTGATAAAATCCATGCCTAGCTTGTCCCACTACCATTCGGGTATCGGCAATGGTTGTAGCAATCCCGCTGGATTCCGATGCTCTGCCTTCACTCTCTGACATACATCACAAACTGCTACATACTCCGCAATATCCTTCTTCATTCCGGTCCACTAGAAACTATCCTTCAAATCCAGGTACATTTTATTATTTCCTGGGTGAATCGAATACGGTGAGTCATGGGCCTCTTGCAGAATCAACTTCATGTTCTCCTGATCATTTGGCACATAAACGCGGTCCTCAAACCATAAGGTATCGTGCTCATCCTCACGAAATCCTTTAGCCTTTCCTTTTCTCATCCTTTCCTTTATCTCAGCAATCTCCTTGTCCGTCTTCTGAGCTTCCCTGATCTTATCCATCAAAGTAGATCGAATCTCCAATGCTGCTACATAGCCTCTCGAAACTATCTCCAAACATAGCTCGCGAGGATCCTCTGCTAACTCCTTGGGTAACGCATCGGCTACTACGTTAGCCTTTCCGGGATGATAATGTAACTTCATATCATAATCCTTAATGAGTTCCAACCATCTCCTCTGACTGAGATTAACCTCCTTCATAGTGAAGATATACTTCAAACTCTTGTGATCCGTGTATACCTCACAATGGTTTCCGATGAGAAAATGTCTCCAAGTCTTCAACGCATGCACTACGGCTACTAACTCCAAATCATGTGTAGCATAATTCAACTCATGAGGTTTAAGCTGTCGTGATGCATATGAAACAACTCTTCCCTCCTGCATAAGTACAGCTCCAAGTCCTCGATGGGAAGCGTCGCAATACACTTCATAATCCTTGCATTGATCTGGCAGAATCAACACTGGTGATGTAACCAAACGTTTCTTCAACTCCTGAAAACTGGCCTCACATTCCTTAGTCCATTTGAACTTGGTGCCATACTTTAACAACTCTGTCATAGGCTTTGCAATCTTCGAGAAATTCTCAATGAACCTCCAATAGTATCCTGCGAGTCCAAGAAAACTCCGGATCTCTCCAACTGACGTGGGTGCCTCCCAATTTGTCATAGTGACAACTTTGGTAGGGTCTACTGTTATTCCTTCAATCATGAGAGCTCTATCTACCAACTCCTGGTAGTTATTGAAATTTGCCACCATCAACTGCATGCTCAGCTCATCATTAAGTACTTCCAGAAACTTCTCCTGCTTAGTTGCATCTCTAGCGACTTCATCTGGGGCATAACGTGCTAGCTTACTAAAATCATCCACATACTGGTCAACTGTGCGTCCTCCTTGGCGTAAGTTGTGAAACTCACGCTTCTTCGTGGCCATAGCTCCTATTGATACATGGGCAGTGCGAAAAGCCTGCTGGAACTGGTCCCATGTAATAGTGTCGATGGGGTAAGTGGCTGTGAATTCTCCCACCATGATGTTGCGGGTCCATCAAGCTGATGTGCAGCAAAACACACTCTCTCCGCATATGTGCATCCTACAGTGGTCAACTCCCTTTCAATCTTGCGGAGCCAATCATCTGCAACTATCGGCTCGGTGCTACTATAGAACACTAGCGGATTTAGCCTTAGTAAACGGGCTAAGTGATCAACAGGTGGTGGTGGTGGGTTGTTGTTGTTTTTCCCCTGATTCTAATTCTGGACTAGTATGTGCATCAATGCATTCTGCTGCTTGATACGTCTCCAACGTATCTATAATTTTTGATTGTTACATGCTATATTATATTCTGTTTTGGACATTAATGGGCTTTATTATACACTTTTATATTATTTTTGGGACTAACCTATTAACCGGAGGCCCAGCCCAGAATTGCTATTTTTTGCCTATATCAGAGTTACGTAGAAAAAGAATATCAAACGGAGTCCAGACGGAATGAAACCTTTGGGAACGTGATTTTCGGAATGAACGTGATCTAGAGGACTTGAACCCTACGTCAAGACATCAACCAGGAGGGCACGACGTAGGGGGCGCGCCTACCCCCCAGGCGCGCCCTCCACCCTCGTGGGCCGCATGTTGCTCCACCGACGTACTCCTTCCTCCTATATATACCTACGTACCCCCAATAGATACGGAGCCAAAAACCTAATTCCACCGCCGCAACCTTCTGTACCCGTGAGATCCCATCTTGGGGCCTGTTCC
Source organism: Aegilops umbellulata (assembly GCA_032464435.1). Classification (NCBI taxonomy): domain Eukaryota; kingdom Viridiplantae; phylum Streptophyta; class Magnoliopsida; order Poales; family Poaceae; genus Aegilops; species Aegilops umbellulata. The sequence goes on along the minus strand of CP136055.1, from coordinate 444,882,447 downwards.
AGAGCTCCGCCGAAGGGGGCATCGATCACGGGGCTTCTACATCAACATCATAGCCTCTTCTAAGATGTGTGAGTAGTTTACCTCAGACCTTCGGGTCCATGGTTATTAGCTAGATGGCTTCTTCTCTCTTTTTGGATCTCAATACAATGTTCTCCCCCTCTCTTGTGGAGATCTATTCGATGTAATCTTCTTTTGCGGTGTGTTTGTTGAGACCGATGAATTGTGGGTTTATGATCAAGTTTATCTATGAACAATATTTGAATCTTCTCTAAATTCTTTTATGTATGATTGGTTATCTTTGCAAGTCTCTTTGAATTATCAGTTTGATTTGGCCTACTAGATTGATCTTTCTTGCAATGGGAGAAGTGCTTAGCTTTGGGTTCAATCTTGCGGTGTCCTTTCCTAGTGACAGTATGGGCAGCAAGGCATGTATTGTATGGTTGACATCGAGGACAACAATATGGGGTTTATATCATATTGCATGAGTTTATCCCTCTACATCATGTCATCTTGCTTAAAGTATTACTCTGTTCTTATGAACTTAATACTCTAGATGCATGCTGGATAGCGGTCGATGTGTGGAGTAATAGAAGTAGATGCAGGCAAGAGTCGGTCTACTTGTCTCAGACGTGATGCCTATATAAATGATCATACCTAGATATTCTCATAACTATGCTCAATTCTGTCAATTGCTCAACAGTAATTTGTTCACCCACCGTACTACTTATGCTCTCGAGAAAATCCACTAGTGAAACCTATGGCCCCCGGGTCTATTTTCCAACACTTAGCTATTTTTATTGCCTTTTATTTTCTTTTCATCTTTATCATAAAAATACAAAAAATATTATCTTATCATATCTATCAGATCTCACTCTCGTAAGTGACCGTGTAGGGATTGACAACCCCTTATCACGTTGGTTGCGAGGATTTATTTGTTTGTGTAGGTGCGAGGGACTCGTGCATGGTCTCCTACTGGATTGATACCTTGGGTCTCAAAAACTGAGGGACATACTTCCGCTGCTTTACTGCATCACCCTTTCCTCTTCAAGGGAAAACCAACGCAGTGCTCAAGAGGTAGCAAGAAGGATTTCTGGCGCTGTTGCCGGGGAGTCTACGCAAAAGTCAACATACCAAGTACCCATCACAAACCCTTATCTCCCGCATTACATTATTTGCCAGTTGCCTCTCGTTTTCCTCTCCCCCACTTCACCCGTGCCGTTTTATTCGCCCTCTCTTTTCCGTTTGCCTTTTTCTCGCTCGCTTCTTGTTTGCTCGTGTGTTGGATCGCTTGCTTGTCGTTATGGCTAGTCCCCTATCTTCTCCGTTGTCTCCCGAGAATGAAGTTCTTAATTTTAAGCAAACGCAAGGAGAAAATTTAAAAGGCGCTTGGTATAGAATTTGTAATGCTCAAAATAGATCTGCCAGGAAGCAATCTACTTCTGTTCTTCTCCACAATTTTTATGTAGGTACTACTCCTTGGTACAGATATGTCCTTGATACCATTATCGGAGGGAATTTCTTGGGTAGCCATACTTTTGATTCTTATAATGCTATGATATATTTGTTTGGCTCACCCTCTCTTATGATTAATAGAACTATGTTAACTTTGGAACATCTAATGCAAAGACTTGAAATAATTCAAAATAAAGTTGCTACAGTAGAGCTAATTGAAAATTTGGATAAAAAGATCCACAACCAAATCACTCAATATGGATCTAAAGTAGGAGTCACTTTGAAAAATATTAAGGAGAAGGAACCCATAGTTAATGAGAAAATAAAACAAGATTCCACTAGAATCGATAAACTTGAGAATATCATTACCAACTTGGGAACCGCTTTTTCTTCCGTAAAGAATACTCCAAATCCTCCAACAAAAATTGCCAATTTTATGTATGTCCCTAAAAATAAGGGTGAATCCTCTAGTAAGGAAACTGCGGATCTCAAATCTATAAGTATTCATCCCAATATTTTTGCTATCATTAAGGAACCAATTGTTACAAATGAATTTTTTGATCTTGTGCCTAAAAGTTTGATAATTAATAAAAAGAAAGAAACTCCTAAAAATGATAGATGCCTCATTGAATAATTGCCTACCAAAGATGGCAATACCTAGATCTATCCTTGCTATTATGCCTAGCTAGGGACGTTAAACGATAGCGCTTGTTGGGAGGCAACCCAAATTTATTTAATTTTTGCTTTTTGCTTCTGTTTAGGAATAAATCTTCGATCTATCCTCTGGTTAGATGTCTTTTTTGTTGGGGAACGTAGTAATTTCAAAATTTTCCTACGCACACGCAAGATCATGGTGATGCATAGCAACGAGAGGGGAGAGTGTTGTCTATGTACCCTCGTAGACCGAAAGTGGAAGCGTTATAACAACGCGATTGATGTAGTCATAAGTCTTCATGATCCGACGATCAAGTACCGAACGCACGGCACCTCCGAGTTCAGCACACGTTCTGCCCAATGACGTCCCTCGAACTCCGATCCAGCCGAGTGTTGAGGGAGAGTTTCGTCAGCACGACGGCGTGGTGACAATGATGATGTTCTACCGACGCAGGGCTTCGCCTAAGCACGGCTACAGTATTATCGAGCTGGACTATGGTGGAGGGGGGCACGGCATACGGCTAAAAGATCAATAGATCAATTGTTGTGTCTATGGGGTGCCCCCCTGCCCCCGTATATAAAGGAGCAAGGGGGGAGGCGGCCAGCCTAGGAGGAGGGTGCACCAAGGAGGGAGTCCTACTCCCACCGGGAGTAGGACTCCTCCTTTCCTTGTTGGAGTAGGAGAGAAGGAAAGAGGGGGAGAGGAAGAAAGAAAAGGGGGCAGCACCCCTTGTCCAATTCGGACCAGAGGGGGGGCGCGCGCCTCCTTCCTTTTGGCCTGTCTCCTCTATTCCCGTATGGCCCAATAAGGCCCTTCTACTCCCCGGCGAATTCCCGTAACTCTCCGGTACTCCGATAAATACCCGAATCACTCGGAACCTTTCTGATGTCTGAATATAGTCGTCCAATATATCGATATTTACGTCTCAACCATTTCGAGACTCCTCGTCATGTCCCCGATCTCATCCGGTACTCCGAACTCCTTCGGTACATCAAAACTCATAAACTCATAATATAACTGTCATCGAAACTTTAAGCGTGCGGACCCTACGGGTTCGAGAACTATGTAGACATGACCGAGACATGTCTCCGGTCAATAACCAATAGCGGAACCTGGATGCTCATATTGGCTCCCACATATTCTACGAAGATCTTTATCGGTCAAAACGCATAACAACATACGTTGTTACCTTTGTCATCGGTATGTTACTTGCCCGAGATTCGATCGTCGGTATCTCAATACCTAGTTCAATCTCGTTACAGGCAAGTCTCTTTACTCGTTCCGTAATACATCTTCTCACAACTAACTCATTAGTTGCAATGCTTGCAAGGCCTATGTGATGTGCATTACCGAGAGGGCCCAGAGATACCTCTCCGACAATCGGAGTGACAAATCCTAATCTTGAAATACGCCAACCCAACATGTACCTTTGGAGACACCTGTAGAGCTCCTTTATAATCACCCAGTTACGTTGTGACGTTGGGTAGCACACAAAGTGTTCCTCCGGCAAACGGGAGTTGCATAATCTCATAGTCATAGGAACATGTATAAGTCATGAAGAAAGCAATAGCAACATACTAAACGATCGGGTGCTAAGCTAATGGAATGGGTCATGTCAATCACATCATTCTCCTAATGATGTGAACCCGTTGATCAAATGACAACTCATGTCTATGGATAGGAAACATAACCATCTTTGATCAACGAGCTAGTCAAGTAGAGGCATAGTAGTGACACTCTGTTTGTCTATGTATTCACACATGTATCATGTTTCCGGTTAATACAATTCTAGCATGAATAATAAACATTTATCATGAAATAAGGAAATAAATAATAACTTTATTATTGCCTCTAGGGCATATTTCCTTCAGTCTCCCACTTGTACTAGAGTCAATAATCTAGTTCACATCGCCATGTGATTCAACACTAATAGTTCACATCACCATGTGATTAACACCCGTAGTTCACATCGTCATGTGACCTACACCCAAAGGGTTTACTAGAGTCAGTAATCTAGTTCACATCGCTTATGTGATTAACACCCAAAGAGTACTAAGGTGTGATCATGTTTTGCTTGTGAGATAATTTTAGTCAACGGGTTTGTCACATACAGATCTGTAAGTATTTTGCGAATTCTATGTCTACAATGATCTGTACGGAGCTACTCTAGCTAATTGCTCCCACTTTCAATATGTATATCACTACTAGAAAAAGGGCTACTGATGGCGCACCTAATTTGGCCATTAATGGCGCATTAGTGGTGCGCCATTAGTAGCACGCCATTAGTAATACTTACTAATGGCGCACCACTGGTGCGCCATTAGTATCTGGTATACTAATGGCGCACCACAGGTGCGCCATTAGTATAGGAAATGGTGCGCCATTAGTATGCCTCCCAGGGCCATGTATAGCCAGGTGCTTTGGTATACTAATGGCGCACCGCAGGGCGATGCGCCATTAGTAACCTCGGCATACTAATGGCGCACTGCATAAGGATGCGCCATTAGTATCCTCTGGAATACTAATGACGCACTGTTATGTGATGCGCCATTAGTATGAATATTAGGTTTTTTTATTTTTTTATTTTCTATTTTTTTGCACAGGTTACAAAATGTGTAATTGGACAAAATATAGACAGCACACATCAACAACAGATTCATCGAATACAATAGAAGATTAGTCTCTGAATACATTTCATCATATTAGTCTCCAAATACAATTCATCACATTAGTCTCCGAATTGAAAAGACCGAAGAAAGATAGAACATTATATTACAAGTCTCGAGACCGCGAGTAGCGAGTTTGTCTTCACATTACAAGTCGATATCGATCATCTAAACTACCATCACATAGAAGAGAGCTGCGGTCATCACGATGAGCATCATCACGATGAAAATCGTCTTCATCCGGTTCCTCCAACGCTCCCTCCCCTCTCGTGCTAGATAGCAGGCGTATCTAGATTCGGCCTCGGCCCTAGTGGTGTACCCTTTGTAACTGTTTCTGCTGAATCGGTGAACCTGTCTCCGACACTCCTCCCAGTCGTCGTAGACTCCGGGAACCTTACCCTTGTACACGACATACGACGGCATCGCTATGCACAAGATATAAGGAAATGACATTCCTCCAAAAGCAAAGAAGGAAGAGTATGTACATTACAAGGAACTGTTGTCTGCATTGACGACAGAAGGTATGCTCATACATTTATATTATATTGTGAGTACAGCAAATATGCCGTAAAGCATATAAGCATACACCAAAGGTTACTAACCGACTTCCAAAGCTAATTACAAACCATTTCTACTCTAGCAATCACCAAAGGTGGATGCTTTCATCTATGCTTGCTCAAAAAATTGTGCTCATCAAAATTTATTACCAAGGGTAGAATTACATTGCAATAACCTACTAAGCTAGACACAAGTAGGATGATCAACTGATGGCAACTTGACTTTTTTGTTTTATGTTCAATGCACCTTCAGTTCAAAAGGTAAGCGGTGAAATATACTACCTTACTACAAACACAGCAGGAGTCTCGTAGAAAAGGGAGAATAATAGGATTGTCGAAATAAAGCAATCCTCCTTCCAGCACATATAAAACTAGTATAATGCCGTTCCTTCTAATAATTGGAAATAACAGTAATATACCAGACTTTTTTTCCTAAATCTATAAAAACAAAAACAATGTTCTTATATGCAGCTAACAAGGTGAAGATCTTCATTAGAACCTAGGGCAAGCAGAAAGTAGCATATACATTGATGTTTAGTCACTATAACAGATAAAACAGTAAGCAAACAACCATCTTGCCGTACAGGTTTGAACACCAGAAAAAGGAAGGGAGAGGCTTTATGTCCTTCTATGCAGTACATCAAATAGTTATGCCGATTGCCGATTATATAAATAGAAGTAATATATGGGCTTATCAATCAGCACAGAAGATGCGTCCTTTCAACAATCAACTAGCACTAGTGTGTGCAATAGTTATCAGAGAGAAGAAATGAAGCCTCTACTCTTTCGCAAAAAAAAGAAAGAAATTAAGCCTCCAATCAAGAACTATGGACTGCAAATAAGACATAGGTAAAGTATAGTGGAACTGACACTGCAAGAACCTTGAAATTACACTGTAATAACCATGAAATTGTGATGTTAAATGTCCTGGGAAATATAGTGGCACTGACAATGAAATGCCCTAAATTAACTACATTGAAATTACACTATAATTTCACTGGGACTTACACTTAAATTACACTAAAAAATGCACAAAATTTTACGTAAACTAACAGTATAATTCTTTAAACTTGCACTGCACTAACCTTGAACTTGAAATTTACCTAAACTAACAGTATAATTCTTTAAATTTTACACTGCACTAAACTTGCACTTGCACTGCACTAACAGCATGTAGCAGTAAAGTAAGAAGCTCACGGGGGAGGGAGAGAGGGGGAGAGGAGGAGTGGGAGCTCACGGGGGCGGTGGTGTGGACGGGGCGACGAGGTGGGGCGACGAGGTCCGGGTGGTGGTGGTGCGACGAGGTCCGGGAGGCAACGAGGTCCGGGTGGTGGTGGTGCTCCGGCGACGGTGGTGTGGACGGGGCGGCGTCCGGGCCACCGGCGACGAGGGCGGCAGGGCGACGGGGAGAGCGGCGCCGAGGAGACGAGGACGACGGGGCGGCGGGGCGGCGGCGTCGGGAGAGGAGAGGGCGGCGTCGCGGCGTCGGGGCGTCGGGGCGGACACGAGGACGACGGGGCGGCGTCGAGGCGGCGGGGCGGCGTCGAGGCGGCGGGGCAGCGGCGTCGGCAGAGGAGAGGGGAAGGGGATCGAGGGCGAGGGCGAGGGAGAGATAGGGGATAGGTGTGGGCGCAGAAAGACCCTTTAGTCGCGGTTGGGGACAACAACCGCGACTAAAGGGTACCCTTTAGTCGCGGTCCGCCTCCCCAACCGGGACTAAAGGGTATGGATGGGGGCCTAACAATACTAATGGCGCACCACCCCTCGGTGCGCCAAAAGTACATCCATACTAATGGCGCACCTCACCCTCGTGCGCCATTAGTACTTTTTTATTTCAGCACGAGCCAATAGGTTTATCTTCCACCTAACCTGATCCACATCAAGTCTTCTCTACTAGCTCGACTGGTCAGCAACTAGTTCTCACACCAGGAGGTCCTGGGTTCGATTCCCAGGCTCCACAAAACTTTTTTATGCTTTTAAAATGTTGTTTGATACTTATTTGTGTTTAAATATGTTCAAACTTGTTTAAATCATAACAGTAATATTTTTTTATAAGACAGTAATAATTTTTTTAAAAATATCATCAAACAGTAATGCCGGTGGAGCGGGGGAGGGTGCAGGGGGTCGGCGGCGGCGGTTGAGTAGGTGAGGGGTGCGGGGGGTCGGCGGCGGCAGTTGAGTAGGGGAATCGAGGGTGCGGGGGGTCGGCGGCGGCGGCCGGTGGACCGGGGGGTGCTCGGCGGTGAGTGGGACCGGATCTGGCGAGGTGGGATAGCGATCAAGATGGAGGGGAATCGAGATCGAGTGTCCATGAAATTTAAAAATATTCATGATAGTTCAAAAAGTGCCCATGAAATACAATCGAGAAATGAAGGCTACGATTTAATTAAATACAATCTTCTTGCCCTTCTTTTTCGCAAATGGAGTTCTTCTGTGGAACGGACGTCCTTTAGGTAGGGTGGTCCTGCTTCTTCTTGTGGTGTATGCTGCTACTTCATCATCGTCGTCATGTTCGATCCTCGGGTCGCCGTACTTGTCGAAGTATTGCTCATTGGCTACTCCATCCATTCCGATGATCTTCCTTTTGCCTCTCCTCACGACAACACGACTGGTCTTTGACGGGTCGGTAACGAAGAAGCATTGGTCCACTTGGGAAGCCAGTACCCATGGCTCATTTTTCGCGGTGACGTTTGCGCCCGCGGTCTTGGATTTGGCTTCGGGTATAACCATGGTGGTGAAATACCGGTCTTCTTTTAGGACGCTCTTGGCCCATCTGACACGGAACATCGGGACCTTCTCTCCAGCGTAGCTCAGCTCCCAGATCTCCTCGATCCATCCGTAGTATCTGTCCTTGTCGTTACCGGTGTAGGATTCCATCGTTACCCCGGAGTTCTGATAACCATCGCTCTTCATGTCCTTGGCCTCGATGTAGAATGTGTAGCCGTTGATATCGTACGCCTCATAGGTCATCAGGTTGTGCTCGGCGCCCTGTGACAAGGCGAATATGAGTTGTTCTTCCGCGGAAGAATCCTCATGTAAAGGGTACGACAGAAGCTTCTGCTTGAACCAACGCGTGAAACATGAGTTGTGCTCTTTGAGTATATCTCCGTCCGTCCTCTGTTGGCCTCGGTCATTGTATGTCTTCTTAATAAAGGTTTTGTGCTCTACCACCCAAGGATCGACCACGTCTATGTGTTGTAGCACGACTAGGTTTGCTCTTTCAAAGTCGGCGAGTCGACCCTCGAAGTCGACATGCATTTCGCGGCGACCCTCACGGTGACCCCATCCAGCGAGCCTGCCGAGGTGCCTGTTGACGGGCAGACCAACGGGGTTCTCGATGCCTAGATAATTCGTGCAGTACGAGATGCACTCTTCGGTCAGAAAGCCCCTGGCTATGCTTCCCTCTGGACGTGACATGTTGCGAACGTATCCTTTGATGACACCATTCATCCTTTCGAACGGCATCATGCTGTGCAGGAACGTCGGCCCCAGTTGGATGATATCCTCCACTATATGGACCAGCAGATGCACCATAACGTCGAAGAATGCGGGCGGGAAGTACATCTCAAGCTCGCATAGTATCACCACGATCTCTTCCTGTAGCCTTCTGAGTTGCCTCACGCCAATCGACTTCCGAGAGATGACGTCGAAGAAGTTGCATAGGCCAAATAGCATTTCACGGACGTGCGCGTCCATGATCCCACGGATTGCAACTGGAAGTATCTGCGTCATCAGCACGTGACAGTCGTGAGACTTCATCCCGCTGAACTTCTGCTTCGCTGGGTCTAGGTATCTGCTTATCTTCCCCGCATAACCGTAAGGAAGTTTTACTCCTAGGAGGCAGGTGAAAAACTGCTCGATCTCCTCCTGACTTAGAGTGAAGCACGCGGGAGGGTAGTCATTTCCGGTCTTCTTGGCATTTTTGCCTTTGAGACGACTTTCTGTGTCCTGCTTCGCCTCATCATCATCATCATCATCATAATCATATATAGCGTGAAGCTCCTGCCTGATGCACATTGATTTCAAGTCTGCCCTTGCTTTCGGCCCATCTTTGGTCCTCTCTGGCATGTTGAGCAGGGTACCAAGCAGACTCTCGCACACGTTCTTCGTGATATGCATGACATCAAGGCTGTGAGGCACACGGTGGATCTTCCAGTACGGCAAGTCCCAGAAAACAGACCTCGTTTTCCATACCTTCAGCAGCGGCTCTGGCGCCTTTCGCTTTTTTCCCGGCTCTGGCGCCTTTTGCTTCTTTCCCGGCAGTGGGAAGTCTTTCCAATTTTTCAACAACTTGTCTATTTCCTCACCGCTCCTCGTACACGGGCGTTTTCAGGGTTCGGTTTCACCATCGAACAGATCCTTGCGTTTCCTCCACGGGTCATCGTCGCGAAGCCACCTTCGATGTCCCATGAACACGGTTTTCGAAGTCCCGGGATCTCTATCTAGCTGGCGATACGTTGTGTCATCCATGCACCGTACGCATCCAGAAAATCCGTGGACTACCTGCCCCGCGAGATATCCGTAACCGAGATAGTCGTGCACCGTCGTGAGCAGTGCGGCTCTCATAGGGAAATATTCTTTCTCTGCGGCGTCCCACGTATTGGCTGGCGTTTTCCACAGCGTGTCTAGCTCCTCCTTCAGCAGCCCCAGATACAGATTGATGTCGTTCCCTGGTTGTTTCGGCCCTTCAATTAGCATACTCATGTGAATGTACTTCCTCTTCATGCACAACCAGGGGGGAAGGTTGTACATCCACACAAACACAGGCCAGGTGCTATGTGTGCTTCTCTAGCTGCCAAACGGATTGACTCCATCGGTGCTCGCGCCCAGCACGATGTTCCTTGGATCCTTCCCAAATTCTGGGTATTCAAAATTCAACGCTTGCCACTGGCTCGCATCCTTAGGGTGACTCAGCATCTTGTCTTTTTTATCTATCTCCGTATCATTTGCGTCATCTTCTCGCTTCTTCTCCTCCCTATCCGCGTGCCAACGCAGGAGCTTTGCTACCTTAGGATCCGTGAAATACCGCTGCAGACGAGGAGTGATCGGAAAGTACCACACCACTTTTCGAGGAGCTTTCTTCCTCTTCTTGTATCGAGTGACGCCGCACACCGGACATATGGTAGACTACGCGTGCTCGTCCCGATAAATGATGCAATTGTTCATGCAGACATGGTATTTCACGTGCGGTAAATCCAGAGGACACACGATTTTCTTCGCCTCCTCCAAACTGGTCGGGCACTTGTTCCCCTTTGGAAGACGTTCGTGCCACAATGACATGTTCTCGTCGAAGCATGCGTCGGTCATTTTGTGTTTTACCTTCATCTCCAGAGCCATGAGCGTTACTTTCAGGCGGGTATCCTCGGGCCTGCATCCTTCATACAATGGAGTAACCGCGTCTAACTCAAGTTGATCCATCTTGGCTTTCTCTCGGGCGGCGGCTCTTGCGTTATCCGTCTGCTTGAGAAGCAGCTCTTGAATATAAGGGTCCTGCACCCAGCCATCGATGGTCCACCGTCGTATGCTCCGCCGACATCATCATCTTCATGATCATGCCCGTCGTCTGCTCCGGCGCCATCTTCCTCATCATCATGTCCTGCATCTTCTACATGATGACTGTGTACAGCATCACCGTCGTGATCATCTCCTGGGGATTCTTCGCCTTCTCGCCCGCCCGAGCCGCGGTGGTTGCCTTGCTGCCCTTCCTCATTTCTTGCCCGGCCCCCATGGACGACTTCGTAGTCATCTTCATCACCTTGCCACCGATAGCCATCCATGAAACCACACAAAAGCAGGTGGTCCCGCACCTGCCCGGAATCCGGGTCCGCAATAAGGCTCTCCAACTTGCATCTTCGACACGGACATCTTATCTCCTTCTCATTCTTTTGAAGCATCTCGGCCTTCGCGGACCTCAAAAACCTATTCACGATGCCTTCGGTCATCGTGCGGACCATGGTTGCCTGCGGGGTAGAGCAAAATGATATTTTAGAACCAAGAAAAAATTTGGCATGACTTTCCCTAAAAATAGGACCAAAAAGAATGCTTAATGCCAAAATTATCGCCGAAACGGAAATGAATCAACATTCCGGCAAAATATTGGCAACTATCGCATTTCAAATACCGGTACACCTCCAAACACAAACACATATGCAACACCACAAACATATGCAACACCACGAACATACATAGATCTAGCTAGGCCATAAAAAGTGCATGTGCAAATTGTTGTAGGGAGAACAACATAAATATAGCTTCCCCCCTTACTTACCTATCAAAACAAGGTAATTTAACCACTTAATTTCAATGAATCTATGGTGGAAATGAGGTGAAAAAGAGGAGGCACCCGAGACAAGGAGAAGGTGGAGAGAATGGAGTGGGGAGAAAGTGAGTGTGGGTAGGAGAGGCTGCCCAAAATATCTTGTTGCTGACCACTTACTAATGGCGCACCAGCAGTAAATGCGCCATTAGTAATCCAGGTTACTAATGGCGCACCTCTATCTGATGCGCCATTAGTAGTTTTGCGAAAAAAAAGAAAAAAAAACATACTAATGGCGCACTCTCCAACGATGCGCCATTAGTAGTTTGAACTAGTAATGGCGCACGGTGGGACAGTGCGCCATTAGTAGTTTTCCAACAAAAGGAATAAAAAATATAATTAAAAAACAGCATTAGTGGCGCACTCTTGTACCAGTGCGCCATTACTAGTTACAACTAGTAATGGCGCACCGTGCCAGGATGCGCCATTAGTGTGTTTGGACAGACGCGCTAGTTCAAAGAAAATTAGGATACTAATGGCGCACCCTAGGCAAGGTGCGCCATTAGTACTTTCAACACTAATGGCGCACTAGATTGTGGTGCGCCATTAGTATATACTAATGGCGCACTACCTATCTGGTGTGCCATTAGTGTCAATCCCACCTATAGCCCTTTTTCTAGTAGTGTCTAGATCAAGATTTAGAGTCATCCAGATCTGTGTCAAAACTTGCATCGACATAACTTTTTACGACGAACCTTTTGTCACCTCCATAATTGAGAAATATTTCCTTATTCCACTAAGGATAATTTTGACCGCTGTCAAGTGATCTACTCTTAGATCACTATTGTACTCCCTTGCTTAACACAGTGTAGGGTATACAATAGATCTGGTACACAGCATGGCATACTTTATAGAACCTATGGCTGAGGCATAGGGAATGACTTTCATTCTCTTTCTATCTTCTGCCATGGTCGGGCTTTGAGTCTTACTCAATTTCACACCTTATAACACAGCCAAGAACTCTTTCTTTGACTGTTCCATTTTGAACTACTTCAAAATCTTGTCAAGGTATGTACTCATTGAAAAAACTTATCAAGCGTCTTGATCTGTCTCTATAGATCTTGATGCTTAATATGTAAGAAGCTTCACCGAGGTCTTTCTTTGAAAAAACTCCTTTCAAATACTCCTTTACGCTTTCTAGAAAATTCTACATCATTTCCGATCAATAATGTGTCATTCACATATACTTATCAGAAATGTTGTAGTGCTCCCGCTCACTTTCTTGTAAATACAGGCTTCATCGCAAGTCTGTATAAAACTATATGCTATGGTCAACTTATCAAAGCGTATATTCCAACTCCGAGATGCTTGGACCAGTCCATAGATGGATCGCTGGAGCTTGCACATTTTATTAACACCTTTAGGATTGACAAAACCTTCTGGTTGCATCATATACAACTCTTCTTTAAGAAATCCATTAAGGATTGCAGTTTTGTTATCCATTTGCTAGATTTCATAAAATGCGGCAATTGCTAACATGATTCGGACAGATTTTAAGCATCGATACAAGTGAGAAAATCTCATCGTAGTCAACACCTTGAACTTATCGAAACCTTTTGTGACAATTCTAGCTTTGTAGATAGTAACACTACTATTAGCGTCCGTCTTCCTCTTGAAGATCCATTTAATCTCAATGGCTCGCCGATCATCGGGCAAGTCAATCAAAGTCCATACTTTGTTCTTATACATGGATCCCATCTCAGATTTCATGGCCACAAGCCATTTCGCGGAATCTGGGCTCATCATCGCTTCCTCATAGTTCGTAGGTTCGTCATGCTCAAGTAACATGACCTCCAGAACAGGATTACCGTACCACTCTGGTGCGGATCTCACTCTGGTTGACCTACGAGGTTCGGTAGTAACTTGATCTGAAGTTACATGATCATCATCATTAGCTTCCTCACTAATTGGTGCAGGAATCACAGGAACAGATTTCTGTGATGAACTACTATCCAATAAAGGAGCAGGTATAGTTACCTTATCAAGTTCTACTTTCCTCCCACTCACTTCTTTCGAGAGAAACTCCTTCTCTAGGAAGTATCCATTCTCAGCAATGAATGTCTTGCCTTCGGATCTGTGATAGAAGTTGTACCCAACTGTCTCCTTTGGGTATCCTATGAAGACACATTTCTTCGATTTGGGTTTGAGCTTATCATGATGAAACTTTTTCTTATAAGCATCGCAACCCCAAACTTTATGAAACGACAACTTTGGTTTCTTGCCAAACCACAGTTCATATTGTGTCGTCTCAACGGACTTAGATGGTGCCCCTTTTTTAACGTGAATGCAACTTTCTCTAATGCATGACCCCAAGACGATAGTGGTAAATCGGTAAGAAACATCATAGATTGTACTATATCCAATAAAGTACGGTTATGACGTTCAGACACACCATTATGCTGTGGTGTTCCAGGTGGCACGAATTTGTGAAACTATTCCACATTGTTTTAATTGAGGACCAAACTTGTAACTCAAATATTTTGTCTCCGCGATCAGATCGTAGAAACTTTATTTTCTTGTCACAATGATTTTCCACTTCACTCTGAAAATCTTTGAACTTTTTAAATGTTTCAGACTTATGTTTCAGCAAGTAGATATACCCATATCTGCTCAAATCATCTGTGAAGGTCAGAAAATAACGATACTTGCCGTGAGCCTCAACACTCATCAGATTGCATACATCAGTTTGTATTATTTCCAATAAGTCAGTCGCTCGCTCCATTATTCCGGAGAACGAAGTCTTAGTCATGTTGCCCATGAGGCATGGTTTGCAAGCATCAAGTGATTCATAATCAAGTGATTCCAAAAGCTCATCAGCATGGAGTTTCTTCATGCGCTTTACACCAATATGACCTAAACGGCAGTGCCACAAATAAGTTGCACTATCATTATTAACTTTGCATCTTTTGGTTTCAATATTTGAATATGTGTATCACTACGATCGAGATCCAACGAACCATTTTCATTGGGTGTGTAACCATATAAGGTTTTATTGATGTAAACAGAACAACAATTTATTCTCTTACTTAAATGAATAACCGTATTGCAATAAACATGATCAAATCATATTCATGCTTAACGCAAACACCAAATAACACTTATTTAGGTTCAACACTAATCCCGAAAGTATAGGGAGTGTGCGATGATGATCATAGCAATCTTGGAACCACTTCCAACACACATCGTCACTTCACCCTTAACTAGTCTCTGTTCATTCTGCAACTCCCATTTCGAGTTACTACTCTTAGCAACTGAACCAGTATCAAATACCGAGGGGTTGCTATAAACACTAGTAAAGTACACATCAATAACATGTATATCAAATATACCTTTGTTCACTTTTCCATCCTTCTTATCCGCCAAATACTTGGGGTAGTTCCGCTTCCAGTGACCAGACCCTTTGAAGTAGAAACACTTAGTCTCAGGCTTAGGTCCAGACTTGGGCTTCTTCACTTGAGCAGCAACTTGCTTGCCGTTCTTCTTGAAGTTCCCCTTCTTCCCTTTGCCCTTTTCTTGAAACTAGTGGTCTTGTTAACCATCAACACTTGATGTTTTTCTTGATTTCTACCTTTGTCGATTTCAGCATCACGAAGAGCTTGGGAATTGTTTCTGTTATCCCTTGCATATTATAGTTCATCACGAAGTTCTACTAACTTGGTGATGGTGACTAGAGAATTCTATCAATCACTTATTTTATCTGGAAGATTAACTCCCACTTGATTCAAGCGATTGTAGTACCCAGACAATCTGAGCATATGCTCACTGTTTGAGCTATTCTCCTCCATCTTTTAGCTATAGAACTTGTTGGAGACTTCATATCTCTCAACTCGGGTATTTGCTTGAAATATTAACTTCAATTCCTAGAACATCTCATATGGTCCATGACGTTCAAAATGTCTTTGAAGTCCCGATTCTAAGCCGTTAAGCATGGTGCACTAAACTATCAAGTAGTCATCATATTGAGCTAGCCAAACGTTCATAGCGTCTGCATCTGCTCCTGCAATAGGTCTGTCACCTAGCGGTGCATCAAGGACATAATTCTTCTGTGGAGCAATGAGGACAAACCTCAGATCACGGATCTAATCCGCACCATTGCTACTAACAATTTTCAACTTAGTTTTCTCTAGGAACATATCAAAAATAAAACAGGGGAACTAAGCCGAGCTATTGATCTACAACATAGATATGCTAATACTACCAAGACTAAGTTCAAGATAAATTTAAGTTCAGTTAATCATATTACTAAAGAACTCCCACTTAGATAGATATCCCTCTAATCCTCTAAGTGATCACGTGATCCAAATCAACTAAACCATGTCCGATCATCACGTGAGATGGAGTAGTTTCAATGGTGAACATCACTATGTTGATCATATCTACTATATGATTCACGCTCGACCTTTCGGTCTCCGTGTTCCGAGGCCATATCTGTTATATGCTAGGCTCGTCAAGTTTAACCTGAGTATTCCGCGTGTGCAACTGTTTTGCACCCGTTGTATTTGAAAGTAGAGCCTATCACACCAGATCATCATGTGGTGTCTCAGCACGAAGAACTTTCGCAACGGTGCATACTCAGGGAGAACACTTATACTTTGATAATTTATTGAGGGATCATCTTATAATGCTACCGTCAATCAAAGCAAGATAAGATGCTTAAAAGATAAACATCACATGCAATCAATATAAGTGATATGATATGGCCATCATCATCTTGTGCTTGTGATCTTCATCTCCGAAGCACCGTCATGATCACCATCGTCACCTGCGCGACACCTTGATCTCCATCGTAGCATCGTTGTCGTCTCGCTAATCTTATGCTTCTACGACTATTGCTACCGCTTAGTGATAAAGTAAAGCATTACAGGGCGATTGCATTGCATACAACAAAGCGACAACCATATGGCTCCTGCCAGTTGCCGATAACTCGGTTACAAAACATGATCATCTCATACAATAAAATTTAGCATCATGTCTTGACCATATCACATCACAACATGCCCTGCAAAAACAACTTAGACGTCATGTACTTTGTTGTTGCAAGTTTTACGTGGCTGCTACGGGCTAAGCAAGAACCGTTCTTACCTACGCATCAAAACCATAATGATAGTTTGTCAAGTTAGTGCTGTTTTAACCTTCGCAAGGACCGGGCGTAGCCATACTCGGTTCAACTAAAGTTGGAGAAACTGACACCTGCCAGCCACCTGTGTGCAAAGCACGTCGGTAGAACCAGTCTCGCGTAAGCGTACGCGTAATGTCGGTACGGGCCGCTTCATCCAACAATACCGCCGAACCAAAGTATGACATGCTGGTAAGAAGTATGACTTATATCGCCCACAACTCACTTGTGTTCTACTCGTGCATATGACATCTACGCATAAAACCAGGCTCGGATGCCACTGTTGGGGAACGTAGTAATTTCAAAAATTTCCTACGCACACGCAAGATCATGGTGATGCATAGCAACGAGAGGGGAGAGTGTTGTCTATGTACCATCGTAGACCAAAAGCGGAAGCGTTATAACAACGCGGTTGATGTAGTCGTACGTCCTCACGATCCGACTGATCAAGTACCGAACGCACGGCACCTCTGAGTTCAGCACACGTTCAGCCCGATGACATCCCTCGAACTCCGATTCAGCCGACTGTTGAGGGAGAGTTTCGTCAGCACGACGGTGTGGTGACAATGATGATGTTCTACCGATGCAGGGCTTCGCCTAAGCACCGCTACAGTATTATCAAGGTGGACTATGGTGGAGGGGGGCACCACACACGGCTAAAAGATCAATAGATCAATTGTTGTATCTATGGGGTGTCCCCCTGCCCCCGTATATAAAGGAGCAAGGGGGAGGCGGCCGGCCTAGCAGGAGGGCATACCAAGGGGGGACTCCTACTCCCACCGGGAGTAGGACTCCTCCTTTCCTTGTTGGAGTAGGAGAGAAGGAAAGAGGGGGAGAGGAAGAAGGAAAAGGGGGCTGCACCCCTTGTCCAATTCGGACCAGAGGGGGGGCGCGCGCCTCCTTCCTTTTGGCCTCTCTCCTCTATTCCCGTATGGCCCAATAAGGCCCATATACTCCCAGACGAATTCCCGTAACTCTCCGGTACTCCGATAAATACCCGAATCACCCGAAACCTTTCTGATGTCCGAATATAGTCGTCCCATATATCGATCTTTACGTCTCGACCATTTCGAGACTCCTCGCCATGTCCCCGATCTCATCCGGTACTCCGAACTCCTTCGGTACATCAAAACTCATAAACTCATAATATAACTGTCATCGAAACTTTAAGCGTGCGGACCCTATGGGTTCGAGAACTATGTAGACATGACCGAGACACGTCTCCGGTCAATAACCAATAGCGGAACCTGGATGCTCATATTGGCTCCCACATATTCTACGAAGATATTTATCGGTCAAACCGCATAACAACATACGTTGTTCCCTTTGTCATCGGTATGTTACTTGCCCAAGATTCGATCGTCGGTATCTTAATACCTAGTTCAATCTCGTTACCGGCAAGTCTCTTTACTCGTTCCATAATACATCATCTCACAACTAACTCATTAGTTGCAATGCTTGCAAGGCTTATGTGATGTGCATTACCGAGAGGGCCCAGAGATACCTCTCCGACAATCGGAGTGACAAATCCTAATCTCGAAATACGCCAACCCAACATGTACCTTTGGAGA
Source organism: Aegilops umbellulata (assembly GCA_032464435.1). Classification (NCBI taxonomy): domain Eukaryota; kingdom Viridiplantae; phylum Streptophyta; class Magnoliopsida; order Poales; family Poaceae; genus Aegilops; species Aegilops umbellulata. The sequence goes on along the minus strand of CP136055.1, from coordinate 444,864,114 downwards.
CACCTGTAGAGCTCCTTTATAATCACCCAGTTACGTTGTGACGTTTGGTAGCACACAAAGTGTTCCTTCGGCAAACGGGAGTTGCATAATCTCATAGTCATAGGAACATGTATAAGTCATGAAGAAAGCAATAGCAACATACTAAACGATCGGGTGCTAAGCTAATGGAATGGGTCATGTCAATCACATCATTCTCCTAATGATGTGAACCCGTTGATCAAATGACAACTCATGTTTATGGATAGGAAACATAACCATCTTTGATCAACGAGCTAGTCAAGTAGAGGCATAGTAGTGACACTCTGTTTGTCTATGTATTCACACATGTATCATGTTTCCGGTTAATACAATTCTAGCATGAATAATAAACATTTATCATGAAATAAGGAAATAAATAATAACTTTATTATTGCCTCTAGGGCATATTTACTTCATTTTTATGTTTTAATTAGTGTCTGTGCCAAGTTTGACCTATAGGATCTTCTTGGATGATAGTTATTTGATCTTGCTGTAAATTCCAGAAACTTTCTATTCACGAAAATAATTGTTAAAAATCATCAAAACGGGATAAAATATTGATTCTGATTGCTGCTGATCAATAAACAAGATTTACATTTTCCCCCTAACTTTGTCCCGACCTCATCTTTACCCCTAAATAAAAACAGTGCTCAACTTTACCCCTCTTCCGTTAAGTGCACTTATAGAAATACCCTTCCGTACATTTTCCGTCCATTCAAAGGCCTTTGACCGTTAACTGCGCGTCTAGAAAAATCTAACGGTCAAAGGCCTTTGACCGGACGGAAAATGTATGGAAGGGCATTTCTATAAGCTCACCTAACCGAAGAGGGGTAAAGTTGACCACTATTTTTATTTAGGGGTAAAGATGAGGTCGGGACAAAGTTAGGGGGGAAAATGGAATTGGCCCTAAACAAATTGTCTAGGTCGTCCTATTTTGGTAGTTTTTTTTGGAGTTCCAGAAGTTTGCGTTAGTTACAGATTACTACAGACTGTTCTGTTTTTGACAGATTCTGTTTTTCGTGTGTTGTTTGCTTATTTTGATGAATCTATGGCTACTAAAATAGTTTATAAACCATAGAGAAGTTGGAATACAGTAGGTTTAACACCAATATAAATAAAGAATGAGTTCATTACAGTACCTTGAAGGGGTCTTTTGTTTTCTTTCGCTAACGGAGCTCATGAGATTTTCTGCTGAGTTTTGTGTTGTGAAGTTTTCAAGTTTTGGGTGAAAGATTTGATGGATTATGGAACAAGGAGTGGCAAGAGCCTAAGTTTGGGGATGCCCATGGCACCCCAAGATAATCTAAGGACACCTAAAAGCAAAAGCTTGGAGATGCAGCAGAAGGCATCCCCTTTTTCGTCAACTTCCATCGGTAACTTTACTTGGAGCTATATTTTTATTCGCCACATGATATGTGTTTTTCTTGGAGCGTCTTGTATTATTTGAGTATTTATTTGTTAGTTTACCACAATATTTTCTGTACACACCTTTTGAGAGAGTCACACTTGATTCGGAATTATTAGAATACTCTTTGTGCTTCACTTATATCTTTTGAGTTATATAGTTTTTGCTCTAGTATTTCACTTATATCTTTTAGAGCACGGTGGTGGTTTTGTTTTATAGAAACTATTATTCTCTCATGCTTCACTTATATTATTTTGAGAGTCTTAAACAACATTGTAATTCTCTTAAATAGTCCTAATATGTTAGGTATTCAAGACTAGTAAAAACTTTCTTATGAGTGTGTTGGATACTAAGAGAAGTTTGATGCTTGATGATTGTTTTGAGACATGGAGGTAGTGATATCGAAGTTGTGCTAGTTGAGTAGTTGTGAGTTTGAGAAGTACTTGTGTTGAAGTTTGCAAGTCCCGTAGCATGCGCATATGGTAAACGTTATGTAACAAATTTGAAACATGAGGTGTTCTTTGATTGTCCTCCTTATGAGTGGCGGACGGGGATGAGCGATGGTCTTTTCCTACCAATCTATCCCCCTAGGAGCATGCACGTAGTGCTTGGTTTTTGATGACTTGTAGATTTTTGCAATAAGTATATGAGTTCTTTATGACTAATGTGGAGTCCATGGATTATATGCACTCTCACCCTTCCATCATTGCTAGCCTCTTCGGTACCGTGCATTGCCCTTTCTCATATTGAGAGTTGGTGCAAACTTCGCCGGTGCATCCAAACCCCGTGATATGATACGCTCTTTCACACATAAACCTCCTTATATCTTCCTCAAAACAGCCACCATACCTACCTATTATGGCATTTCCATAACCATTCCGAGATATATTGCCATGCAACTTTCCACCGTTCCGTTTATCATGACACGTTCATCATTGTCATATTGCTTTGCATGATCATGTAGTTGACATAGTATTTGTGGCAAAGCCACCATTCATAATTCTTTCATACATGTCACTCTTGGTTTATTGCATATCCTGGTACACCGCCGGAGGCATTCATATAGAGTCATACTTTGTTCTAGTATCGAGTTGTAATCATTGAGTTGTAAACAGATAGAAGTGTGATGATCATCATTTTCTAGAGCATTGTACCAAGTGAGAATAAAAAAAGAGAAAGGCCATAAAAAAGAGAAGGCCCAAAAAATGAGAGAAAAAGAGAGAAGGGACAATGTTACTATCCTTTTTACCACACTTGTGCTTCAAAGTAGCACCATAATCTTCATGATATAGAGTCTCTTGTTTTGTCACTTTCATATACTAGTGGGAACTTTTCATTATAGAACTTGGCTTGTATATTCCAACAGTGGGCTTCCTCAAATTCCCTAGGTCTTCGTGAGCAAGCAAGTTGGATGCACACCCACTTAGTTTCTTTTGTTGAGCTTTCATATATTTATAGCTCTAGTTCATCCATTGCATGGCTATCCCTACTCCTTGCATTAACATCAATCGATGGGCATCTCCATAGCTCATAGATTAGCCGCGTTGATGTGAGACTTTCTTCCTGTTTGTCTTCTCCACATAACCCCCATCATTATATTCTATTCCACCCATAGTGCTATATCCATGGCTCACGCTCATGTATTGCGTGAAGGTTGAAAAAGTTTGAGATTACTAAAGTATGAAACAATTGCTTGGCTTGTCATCGAGGTTGTGCATGATGAGAGCATTCTTGTGTGACGAAAATGGAGCATGACTAAACTATATGATTTTGTAGGGATGAACTTTCTTTGGCCATGTTATTTTGAGAGGACACAATTGCTTAATTAGTATGCTTGAAGTATTATTATTTTTATGTCAATATTGAACTTTTATCTTGAATCTTTCAGATCTGAATATTCATACCACAGTTAGGAAGAATTACATTGAAATTATGCCAAGTAGCATTCCACAACAAAAATTTTGTTTTTATCATTTAACTACGCGAGGACGAGCAGGAATTAAGCTTGGGGATGCTTGATACGTCTCCAACGTATCTATAATTTTTTATTATTCCATGCTATATTATATTCTGTTTTGGACATTAATGGGCTTTATTATACACTTTTATATTATTTTTGGGAATAACCTATTAACCATAGGCCCAGCCCAGAAATGTTGTTTTGTGCCTATTTTAGAGTTTCGCACAAAAAGAATATCAAACGGAGTACAAACGGAATGAAACCTTCGGGAACGTGATTTTCGGAACGAACGTGATCCAGAGGACTTGGACCCTACGTCAAGACATGAACCAGGAGGGCACGAGGTAGGGGGCGAGCCTACCCCCAGGCGCGCCCTCCACCCTCGTGGGCCCCATGTTGCTCCACCGACGTACTCCTTCCTCCTATATGTACCTACGTACCCCCAAACTACTAGATACGGAGCCAAAAACCTAATTCCACCGCCGCAACCTTTTGTACCCGTGAGATCCCATCTTGGGGCCTGTTCTGGTGCTCCGCCGGAGGGGGCATCGATCATAGAGGGCTTCTACATCAACACCATTGCCTCTCAATGATGTGTGAGTTGTTTACCTCAGACCTTCGGGTCCATAGTTATTAGCTAGATGGCTTGTTCTCTCTTTTTGGATCTCAATACAATGTTCTCCCCCTCTCTTGTGGAGATCTATTCGATGTAATCTTCTTTTGCGGTGTGTTTGTTGAGACCGATGAATTGTGGGTTTATGATCAAGTTTATCTATGAACAATATTTGAATCTTCTCTGAATTCCTTTATGTATGATTGGTTATCTTTGCAAGTCTCTTCGAATTATCAGTCTGGTTTGGCCTACTAGATTGATCTTTCTTGGAATGGGAAAAGTCCTTAGCTTTGGGTTCAAAATCTTGCGTTGTCCTTTCCCAGTGATAGTAGGGGCAGCAAGGGACATATTGTATTGTGGCCATCGAGGATACAAGATGGGGTTTATATCATATTGCATGAGTTTATCCCTCTGCATCATGTCATCTTGCTTAAAGCGTTACTCTGTTCTTATGAAATTAATACTCTAGATGCATGCTGGATAGCGATCGATGTGTGGAGTAATAGTAGTAGATGCAGGCAAGAGTCGGTCTACTTGTCTCGGACGTGATGCCTATATACATAATCATACCTAGATATTCTCATAACTATGCTCAATTCTGTCAATTGCTCAACAGTAATTTGTTGACCCACCGTAATACTTATGCTCTCGAGAGAAGCCACTAGTGAAACCTATGCCCCCCGGGTCTATTTTCTATCATGTTAATCTTCCAACACTTAGCTATTTTTATTGCCTTTTATTTTACTTTGCATCTTTATCATAAAAATACCAAAAATCTTATCTTATCATATCTATCAGATCTCACTCTCGTAAGTGACCATGTAGGGATTGACAACCCCTTATCGCATTGGTTGCGAGGATTTATTTGTTTGTGTAGGTGCGAGGGACTCATGCGTGGTCTCCTACTGGATTTATACCTTGGTTCTCAAAAACTGAGGGAAATACTTACGCTGCTTTACTGCATCACCCTTTCCTCTTCAAGGGAAAACCAACGCAGTGCTCAAGAGGTAGCACTACTGTATCAACTGAGTGCGCTCTGGTGGGACAGCAAATCCGTTGTCGCCTCTCGGAGGCATCTGCTAGGTTTAGAAAAGGTGAAAAAACAGAGTAGAATGAGGTCTAGGGGGAAAACACTACCCATATGCACATGAGACAAACACAATCATATCACTCAATCAATCAAGCAAGGGCATACAATCGGTCTAGAACTATCATTACAAAAGTGCTCGGACTATACTTTATACATGGTGGAATACTACTACTGATATGGTGGTCAACTAGAAAAATTGATCGGTCGAGGAGTCCATGATATCCGCTCCAGCTTCATCAACATAGTCATCATCGCTATCGTCGGGGTCCGAGTCAGTGTCGTCGATGATGATGTAGTTCTCCGGGCAAGTGTAATCGTCGTCTTCTCCTCCTGGCGCGGGATCTCCCATGAATACTCCGATCTTCTTTATCAGGTCATCATTTTTCTCCAATAGTATTGCGATTTCCTCCTCATATCCATCGCGTCTAGACTTGAGTTCTTCCTCCAGCTCCGTGATCCTTGTCATCGCCTCCTTCAAATCTGTCATGCGTGCGCACATCTGGTTCTCCTGACGTCGAATGTGTAGGTTTAACTCCCGGATGAAAGCTGCAATGGATCTATCCTTCCTGGTGCTGATCATCTCCCATTGCTCATCTCAGCGCCCACAAATCCGGTAGATAGTATCCTTAAGGTCCTTGTGGTAAACATCTCCAATGCGTCCCATGGTGATGTGGGCTGCCATACTCTTCCCTAGACTCCAGGTTGGTGCATCAAAGGAAAACTCTATGGGCTCAGTGACTCACGTGAATGTCCTTCCTGGAACTTGAACTTGAATCATCTAGCGCTCCTCTTCTGGTAACTGGTGTTGTAAGTCCTGGTGAAGCTTGGTATTTTGATGTTCAGGTACCTAGTGACTTCTTTCAAGTGGCGTCCAAAAGGTGTGTCTTCATCAGGTTGTGCAAACTTGTTCCTTGCGTCCGCCATCCTAAAGAGTAGAAAATGGAGAGGAGTCAAAAATGAGAAGAGAGTAGTGATCTAGGGATTTAGCTTAGTGGTCGTGTCCTACAGTCAGCATGTGCTATGGTACCATATTGTAGCGACCAGACCTCAAACAGTATGATCTCTGTGCATCAGTGTCATCCCTGGATCGGTAATGCTGACACGCACAATACTTGAGGATTTATAAGAGAGTAGCATTCACACACTTATTACATCAAATGTCTCAAAACAGAACTTATTACAATAAATATGGCTTAAGGCCATATAATATGATAACAACAGAAGGCTTGGAAGATAAAGTGAGTCCATCAACTCCAACGGCATCACTGAGTGAAAGACCACGACCTAAGGCACCTTACTCGTCGTCTGCAAAGTCTGCAACATGAACGTTGCAGCCTGAAAACGGGTCAGCACATGGAATATGCTGGCAATGTAACACAAGAGAGTAATGAACAGAATAATGCTATCACTACATGCATATATGGCTGGTGGAGGTTCTATGGTTAATAAGTTTTGCGGAAATCCAATTTTTTCCTACAACAAAGGAATAAATTTTATTTAACTATCATGGTAGTTGTTAAACATTGAGAAGGTTCACCCAACTCAATCCCAATTAAGCATCATCATTAAACCCAATAAAATTATACTAAGAGTGATGAGATCCACATGATAATCCAAGAACTAGATACTCAAGATGTCCATAACCGAGGACACGGCTAACCATGATTAGTTTGTACACTCTGCAGAGGTTTGCGCACTTTTCCCCACAAGACTCGATCTCCTCCGTTGGATTTCTCGCATTACATAATGTTTGAGAAATGGATGATCGAGACACAGTCTTTCCGAAGAGGCCCCCTTAACCGATAGATAGGCCGGTACACCTACAATCCCCTACATATGCTAGCCCATCATGGAAAGGTTTCCCACAACTTACTCAACTATGCCAGAGCCCATAATGGCATGTGGCTGCACACGGAAGTTTCTAGCATGAATAATCTTATGATCCCTTTGAGCCTGGGTGGCAGTCCATAGGAGAATCACACGGTACCCCGGGATTTCCAAAAATACAGGCACACTGGGTTCCCCAGGTGCCTCAATCCACCCAGATGTGTATTAAAGTTGCCATCTTAAGTTAACCATTAATTAACAATACTCACATCTGTCATGAATAGACTCAAACCCAAACCATGTCTACGAGCATAGCATAGCAATATAGGCAACGTAGAAGTAACTCCCATAGGTTTGATAATAAACAGGTCGATAGGTACTACCTCATCTACTTCCCGAACCCACAATTTAAATCAGATCCTAATCTTGCAACAGGATTGATCTAATGCAATAAAAATGGGTAGTAAAGAGGTATGATCAGAGTGTTACTTGCCTTGTTGATGATCCGTGAAACCTAGAGACTCGTAGTAGCACGCTTTGTACTCCGGGTACTCTATCACAAACAAACAAGCATACAATAAGCAATCAAGCAAAGATGCACGGGTAAAACTCAAATAAGAAGATCTAACCAGAAAGTTCAACTTAAGAACTCTGGTTTGCAAAAATAATCAAATCAAACGAATCAAGGAAACTCAAACTGCGAAAGAAAGAAGCTCCGATTACTAATCTGGACTAAAGTCAAATTTTACAGTAGCAAAAACTTGCTTAAGTTGATTAAACAGAAAGAGGGCTTCGAGACGAAACTCTAGGCCCTTGAATCGCCTGATTTCGATAAACGAGTGAAATGATAACTAAAACGAAAATCGGGTCACAAATCGAGATCGAGAATAATCGCGAAAATCCCGAGAAAAAGAAAAATTGACGAACAGGCTAACGAACGAACGTTCACTGTCTGTGGCTAAGCGGTGAAAATCGTTCGTTAAAACGAACGAACGAACGGGCGTTCGCTAAATAAACTAAACCGAACAAAAACCGATCTAATTAAAAAAAACGCATCTAGGGTTTTACCAAAAAAACCAAACCTGCAAAGAAAACCAGTGCCGGCGGCGAACTCCGGCGATGGTGGCAGGGTGGCGGGGCGGCGGCGCGGCTCCGGCAGGTCAGCGGCGGGGCGGCAGGGCGGCGCTAGTGGCGGCGGCAGCGGGGCTAGAGTTTCGGCGGGGCGTGCGACTTGAGCCTCAGCGGGGTCGCGGGCTCGGCTTATAAAGCCGCCCGGGCGCAGTGTCGCGGTCGGACACGGCCCAGTAAGTCGGTTGACTTTTTTTAAAAATAATATCGCGCAGAAAAACAAAGAAAAGAAATATTAAACGGACTCCAAAAATCCTGAAATAAATTTTCTCCGTCCTCTAAAAATCTACCGAACAAGGTGAATATTTATTTGGGACTCTGATGCAATTTTGAAAAACGCATATTTTCCTAATTCAAATAAAATAGTGGTAAAACTCCGAATAAAATTCTTATTTGATATTAATATTAAATCTCCAATATTTCTTTATTTTGAGGAAGTCATTTTATCCTCTCTCTTTTATTTTTATAGAAGAAATATTCGAAGAGAAAATAATTAAAATCAAACGATCCTCTTTTCAAAATTCGAGAAAACTCAAATATGATTATAACGAAATTCCCAACTCTCTCTGTGGGTCCTTGAGTTGCATAGAATTTCTAGGATGAAACCAAAATGCAATAAAATATGAAATGCAATGATGACCTAATGTATAACATTCCAAATTGAAAATTTGGGATGTTACAAACCTACCCCCCTTAAGATGAATCTCTCCCTTGAGATTCGAGTTGGCTAGAAAATAGGTGAGGATAATCCTTCCGTAGGTCTTCCTATCGTTCCCAGGTGCCTTCATCTTCGGTATGGTGGCTCCACTGAACCTTGCAAAACTGGAGAATCTTGACTCGCTTCTCCTCGTTGGTCAGATCGCTATCCAATTGAATCGCTTCCAGCGGCACTGTATCTCTCACAGGGATATCAGCCATCTCTGCGTGGCACTTCTTCAACTAAGAAACGTGGAACACATCGTGAGCTCCTGACAATCCTTCGGGCAATTCCAACTTGTAAGCAACTTCTCCCATACGTTCCAAAACTTTGTATGGTCCCACAAAACGTGGTGCTAGCTTTCCCTTAACTCCAAAGCGCTTCACTCCTCTGAGTGGTGATACACGAAGATACACTCTGTCTCCGCCTCTAGACTTGTGTTCTTCCTCCAGCTCCGTGATCCTTGTCATCGCCTTCTTCAAATCTGTCATGCGTGCGCACATCTGGTTCTCCTGGCGTCGAATGTGCAGGTTTAACTCCCGGATGAAAGCTGCAATGGATCTATCCTTCCTGGTGCTGATCATCTCCCATTGCTCATCTCAGCGCCCACAAATCCGGTAGATAGTATCCTTAAGATCCTTGTGGTAAACATCTCCAATGCGTCCCATGGTGATGTGGGCTGCCATACTCTTCCCTAGACTCCAGGTTGGTGCATCAAAGGAAAACTCTATGGGCTCAGTGACTCACGTGAATGTCCTTCCTGGAACTTGAACTTGAATCATCCAGCGCTCCTCTTCTGGTAACTGGTGTTGTAAGTCCTCGTGAAGCTTGGTATTTTGATGTTCAGGTACCTAGTGACTTCCTTCAAGTGGCGTCCAAAAGGTGTGTCTTCATCAGGTTGTGCAAACTTGTTCCTTGCGTCCGCCATCCTAAAGAGTAGAAAATGGAGAGGAGTCAGAAATGAGAAGAGAGTAGTGATCTAGGGATTTAGCTTAGTGGTCGTGTCCTACAGTCAGCATGTGCTATGGTACCATATTGTAGCGACCAGACCTCAAACAGTATGATCTCTGTGCATCAGTGTCATCCCTGGATCGGTAATGCTGACACGCACAATACTTGAGGATTTATAAGAGAGTAGCATTCACACACTTATTACATCAAATGTCTCAAAACAGAACTTATTACAATAAATATGGCTTAAGGCCATATAATATGATAACAACAGAAGGCTTGGAAGATAAAGTGAGTCCATCAACTCCAACGGCATCACTGAGTGAAAGACCACGACCTAAGGCACCTTACTCGTCGTCTGCAAAGTCTGCAACATGAACGTTGCAGCCTGAAAACGGGTCAGCACATGGAATATGCTGGCAATGTAACACAAGAGAGTAATGAACAGAATAATGCTATCACTACATGCATATATGGCTGGTGGAGGTTGTATGGTTAATAAGTTTTGCGGAAATCCAATTTTTTCCTACAATAAAGGAATAAATTTTATTTAACTATCATGGTAGTTGTTAAACATTGAGAAGGTTCACCCAACTCAATCCCAATTAAGCATCATCATTAAACCCAATAAAATTATACTAAGAGTGATGAGATCCACATGATAATCCAAGAACTAGATACTCAAGATGTCCATAACCGAGGACACGGCTAACCATGATTAGTTTGTACACTCTGCAGAGGTTTGCGCACTTTTCCCCACAAGACTCGATCTCCTCCGTTGGATTTCTCGCATTACATAATGTTTGAGAAATGGATGATCGAGACACAGTCTTTCCGAAGAGGCCCCCTTAACCGATAGATAGGCCGGTACACCTACAATCCCCTACATATGCTAGCCCATCATGGAAAGGTTTCCCACAACTTACTCAACTATGCCAGAGCCCATAATGGCATGTGGCTGCACACGGAAGTTTCTAGCATGAATAATCTTATGATCCCTTTGAGCCTGGGTGGCAGTCCATAGGAGAATCACACGGTACCCCGGGATTTCCAAAAATACAGGCACACTGGGTTCCCCAGGTGCCTCAATCCACCCATATGTGTATTAAAGTTGCCATCTTAGGTTAACCATTAATTAACAATACTCACATCTGTCATGAATAGACTCAAACCCAAACCATGTCTACGAGCATAGCATAGCAATATAGGCAACGTAGAAGTAACTCCCATAGGTTTGATAATAAACAGGTCGATAGGTACTACCTCATCTACTTCCCGAACCCACAATTTAAATCAGATCCTAACCATGCAACAGGATTGATCTAATGCAATAAAAATGGGTAGTAAAGAGGTATGATCAGAGTGTTACTTGCCTTGTTGATGATCCGTGAAACCTAGAGACTCGTAGTAGCACGCTTTGTACTCCGGGTACTCTATCACAAACAAACAAGCATACAATAAGCAATCAAGCAAAGATGCACGGGTAAAACTCAAATAAGAAGATCTAACCAGAAAGTTCAACTTAAGAACTCTGGTTTGCAAAAATAATCAAATCAAACGAAGCAAGGAAACTCAAACTGCGAAAGAAAGAAGCTCCGATTACTAATCTGGACTAAAGTCAAATTTTACAGTAGCAAAAACTTGCTTAAGTTGATTAAACAGAAAGAGGGATTCGAGACGAAACTCTAGGCCCTTGAATCGCCTGATTTCGATAAACGAGTGAAATGATAACTAAAACGAAAATCGGGTCAGAAATCGAGATCGAGAATAATCGCGAAAATCCCGAGAAAAAGAAAAATTGACGAACAGGCTAACGAACAAACGTTCGCTGTCTGCGGCTAAGCGGTGAAAATCGTTCGTTAAAACGAACGAACGAACGGGCGTTCGCTAAATAAACTAAACCGAAAAAAACCGATCTAATTAAAAAAACGCATCTAGGGTTTTACCGAAAAACCAAACCGGCAAAGAAAACCAGTGGCGGCGGCGAACTCCGGCGATGGTGGCAGGGTGGCGGGGCGGCGGCGCGGCGCCGGCAGGTCAGCGGCGGGGCTGCAGGGCGGCGCTGGCGGCGGCGGCGGCGGGGCTAGTGTTTCGGCGGGGCGTGCGACTTGGGCCTCAGCGGGGTCGCGGGCTCGGCTTATAAAGTCGCCCGGGCGCAGTGTCGCGGTCGGACACGGCCCGGTAAGTCGGTTGACTTTTTTTAAAAATAATATCGCGCAGAAATACAAAGAAAAGAAATATTAAACGGACTCCAAAAATCCTGAAATAAATTTTCCCCGTCCTCTAAAAATCAATCGAACAAGGTGAATATTTATTTTTTGACTCTGATGCAATTTTGAAAAACGCATATTTTTCCTAATTCAAATAAAATAGCGGTAAAACTCCGAATAAAATTCTTATTTGATATTAATATTAAATCTCCAATATTTCTTTATTTTGAGGAAGTCATTTTATCCTCTCTCTTTTATTTTTATAGAAGAAATATTCGAAGAGAAAATAATTAAAATCAAAGATCCTCTTTTCAAAATTCGAGAAAACTCAAATATGATAATAACGAAATTCCCAACTCTCTCTGTGGGTCCTTGAGTTGCATAGAATTTCTAGGATGAAACCAAAATGCAATAAAATATGAAATGCAATGATGACCTAATGTATAACATTCCAAATTGAAAATTTGGGATGTTACAAACCTACCCCCCTTAAGATGAATCTCTCCCTTGAGATTCGAGTTGGCTAGAAAATAGGTGAGGCTAATCCTTCCGTAGGTCTTCCTATCGTTCCCAGGTGCCTTCATCTTCGGTATGGTGGCTCCACTGAACCTTGCAAAACTTGAGAATCTTGACTGGCTTCTCCTCGTTGGTCAGGTCGCTATCCAATTGAATCGCTTCCAGCGGCACTGTATCTCTCACAGGGATATCAGCCATCTCTGCGTGGCACTTCTTCAACTAAGAAACGTGGAACACATCGTGAGCTCCTGACAATCCTTCGGGCAATTCCAACTTGTAAGCAACTTCTCCCATACGTTCCAAAACTTTGTATGGTCCCACAAAACGTGGTGCTAGCTTTCCCTTAACTCCAAAGCGCTTCACTCCTCGGAGTGGTGATACACGAAGATACACTCTGTCTCTGCGTCTAGACTTGAGTTCTTCCTCCAGCTCCGTGATCCTTGTCATCGCCTTCTTCAAATCTGTCATGCGTGCGCACATCTGGTTCTCCTGGCGTCGAATGTGCAGGTTTAACTCCCGGATGAAAGCTGCAATGGATCTATCCTTCCTGGTGCTGATCATCTCCCATTGCTCATCTCAGCGCCCACAAATCCGGTAGATAGTATCCTTAAGATCCTTGTGGTAAACATCTCCAATGCGTCCCATGGTGATGTGGGCTGCCATACTCTTCCCTAGACTCCAGGTTGGTGCATCAAAGGAAAACTCTATGGGCTCAGTGACTCACGTGAATGTCCTTCCTGGAACTTGAACTTGAATCATCCAGCGCTCCTCTTCTGGTAACTGGTGTTGTAAGTCCTCGTGAAGCTTGGTATTTTGATGTTCAGGTACCTAGTGACTTCCTTCAAGTGGCGTCCAAAAGGTGTGTCTTCATCAGGTTGTGCAAACTTGTTCCTTGCGTCCGCCATCCTAAAGAGTAGAAAATGGAGAGGAGTCAGAAATGAGAAGAGAGTAGTGATCTAGGGATTTAGCTTAGTGGTCGTGTCCTACAGTCAGCATGTGCTATGGTACCATATTGTAGCGACCAGACCTCAAACAGTATGATCTCTGTGCATCAGTGTCATCCCTGGATCGGTAATGCTGACACGCACAATACTTGAGGATTTATAAGAGAGTAGCATTCACACACTTATTACATCAAATGTCTCAAAACAGAACTTATTACAATAAATATGGCTTAAGGCCATATAATATGATAACAACAGAAGGCTTGGAAGATAAAGTGAGTCCATCAACTCCAACGGCATCACTGAGTGAAAGACCACGACCTAAGGCACCTTACTCGTCGTCTGCAAAGTCTGCAACATGAACGTTGCAGCCTGAAAACGGGTCAGCACATGGAATATGCTGGCAATGTAACACAAGAGAGTAATGAACAGAATAATGCTATCACTACATGCATATATGGCTGGTGGAGGTTGTATGGTTAATAAGTTTTGCGGAAATCCAATTTTTTCCTACAATAAAGGAATAAATTTTATTTAACTATCATGGTAGTTGTTAAACATTGAGAAGGTTCACCCAACTCAATCCCAATTAAGCATCATCATTAAACCCAATAAAATTATACTAAGAGTGATGAGATCCACATGATAATCCAAGAACTAGATACTCAAGATGTCCATAACCGAGGACACGGCTAACCATGATTAGTTTGTACACTCTGCAGAGGTTTGCGCACTTTTCCCCACAAGACTCGATCTCCTCCGTTGGATTTCTCGCATTACATAATGTTTGAGAAATGGATGATCGAGACACAGTCTTTCCGAAGAGGCCCCCTTAACCGATAGATAGGCCGGTACACCTACAATCCCCTACATATGCTAGCCCATCATGGAAAGGTTTCCCACAACTTACTCAACTATGCCAGAGCCCATAATGGCATGTGGCTGCACACGGAAGTTTCTAGCATGAATAATCTTATGATCCCTTTGAGCCTGGGTGGCAGTCCATAGGAGAATCACACGGTACCCCGGGATTTCCAAAAATACAGGCACACTGGGTTCCCCAGGTGCCTCAATCCACCCAGATGTGTATTAAAGTTGCCATCTTAAGTTAACCATTAATTAACAATACTCACATCTGTCATGAATAGACTCAAACCCAAACCATGTCTACGAGCATAGCATAGCAATATAGGCAACGTAGAAGTAACTCCCATAGGTTTGATAATAAACAGGTCGATAGGTACTACCTCATCTACTTCCCGAACCCACAATTTAAATCAGATCCTAACCATGCAACAGGATTGATCTAATGCAATAAAAATGGGTAGTAAAGAGGTATGATCAGAGTGTTACTTGCCTTGTTGATGATCCGTGAAACCTAGAGACTCGTAGTAGCACGCTTTGTACTCCGGGTACTCTATCACAAACAAGCAAGCATACAATAAGCAATCAAGCAAAGATGCACGGGTAAAACTCAAATAAGAAGATCTAACCAGAAAGTTCAACTTAAGAACTCTGGTTTGCAAAAATAATCAAATCAAACGAAGCAAGGAAACTCAAACTGCGAAAGAAAGAAGCTCCGATTACTAATCTGGACTAAAGTCAAATTTTACAGTAGCAAAAACTTGCTTAAGTTGATTAAACAGAAAGAGGGATCCGAGACGAAACTCTAGGCCCTTGAATCGCCTGATTTCGATAAACGAGTGAAATGATAACTAAAACGAAAATCGGGTCAGAAATCGAGATCGAGAATAATCGCGAAAATCCCGAGAAAAAGAAAAATTGACGAACAGGCTAACGAACGAACGTTCGCTGTCTGCGGCTAAGCGGTGAAAATCGTTCGTTAAAACGAACGAACGAACGGGCGTTCGCTAAATAAACTAAACCGAAAAAAACCGATCTAATTAAAAAAACGCATCTAGGGTTTTACCGAAAAACCAAACCGGCAAAGAAAACCAGTGGCGGCGGCGAACTCCGACGATGGTGGCAGGGTGGCGGGGCGGCGGCGCGGCTCCGGCAGGTCAGCGGCGGGGCGGCAGGGCGGCGCTGGCGGCGGCGGCGGCGGGGCTAGTGTTTCGGCGGGGCGTGCGACTTGGGCCTCAGCGGGGTCGCGGGCTCGGCTTATAAAGCCGCCCGGGCGCAGTGTCGCGGTCGGACACGGCCCGGTAAGTCGGTTGACTTTTTTTAAAAATAATATCGCGCAGAAATACAAAGAAAAGAAATATTAAACGGACTCCAAAAATCCTGAAATAAATTTTCCCCGTCCTCTAAAAATCAATCTAACAAGGTGAATATTTATTTTTTGACTCTGATGCAATTTTGAAAAACGCATATTTTTCCTAATTCAAATAAAATAGCGGTAAAACTCCGAATAAAATTCGTATTTGATATTAATATTAAATCTCCAATATTTCTTTATTTTGAGGAAGTCATTTTATCCTCTCTCTTTTATTTTTATAGAAGAAATATTCGAAGAGAAAATAATTAAAATCAAAGATCCTCTTTTCAAAATTCGAGAAAACTCAAATATGATAATAACGAAATTCCCAACTCTCTCTGTGGGTCCTTGAGTTGCATAGAATTTCTAGGATGAAACCAAAATGCAATAAAATATGAAATGCAATGATGACCTAATGTATAACATTCCAAAGTGAAAATTTGGGATGTTACAAACCTACCCCCCTTAAGATGAATCTCTCCCTTGAGATTCGAGTTGGCTAGAAAATAGGTGAGGCTAATCATTCCGAAGGTCTTCCTATCGTTCCCAGGTGCCTTCATCTTCGGTATGGTGGCTCCACTGAACCTTGCAAAACTGGAGAATCTTGACTCGCTTCTCCTCGTTGGTCAGGTCGCTATCCAATTGAATCGCTTCCAGCGGCACTGTATCTCTCACGGGGATATCAGCCATCTCTGCGTGGCACTTCTTCAACTAAGAAACGTGGAACACATCGTGAGCTCCTGACAATCCTTCGGGCAATTCCAACTTGTAAGCAACTTCTCCCATACGTTCCAAAACTTTGTATGGTCCCACAAAACGTGGTGCTAGCTTTCCCTTAACTCCAAAGCGCTTCACTCCTCGGAGTGGTGATACACGAAGATACACTCTGTCTCCGCGTCTAGACTTGAGTTCTTCCTCCAGCTCCGTGATCCTTGTCATCGCCTTCTTCAAATCTGTCATGCGTGCGCACATCTGGTTCTCCTGGCGTCGAATGTGCAGGTTTAACTCCCGGATGAAAGCTGCAATGGATCTATCCTTCCTGGTGCTGATCATCTCCCATTGCTCATCTCAGCGCCCACAAATCCGGTAGATAGTATCCTTAAGATCCTTGTGGTAAACATCTCCAATGCGTCCCATGGTGATGTGGGCTGCCATACTCTTCCCTAGACTCCAGGTTGGTGCATCAAAGGAAAACTCTATGGGCTCAGTGACTCACGTGAATGTCCTTCCTGGAACTTGAACTTGAATCATCCAGCGCTCCTCTTCTGGTAACTGGTGTTGTAAGTCCTCGTGAAGCTTGGTATTTTGATGTTCAGGTACCTAGTGACTTCCTTCAAGTGGCGTCCAAAAGGTGTGTCTTCATCAGGTTGTGCAAACTTGTTCCTTGCGTCCGCCATCCTAAAGAGTAGAAAATGGAGAGGAGTCAGAAATGAGAAGAGAGTAGTGATCTCGGGATTTAGCTTAGTGGTCGTGTCCTACAGTCAGCATGTGCTATGGTACCATATTGTAGCGACCAGACCTCAAACAGTATGATCTCTGTGCATCAGTGTCATCCCTGGATCGGTAATGCTGACACGCACAATACTTGAGGATTTATAAGAGAGTAGCATTCACACACTTATTACATCAAATGTCTCAAAACAGAACTTATTACAATAAATATGGCTTAAGGCCATATAATATGATAACAACAGAAGGCTTGGAAGATAAAGTGAGTCCATCAACTCCAACGGCATCACTGAGTGAAAGACCACGACCTAAGGCACCTTACTCGTCGTCTGCAAAGTCTGCAACATGAACGTTGCAGCCTGAAAACGGGTCAGCACATGGAATATGCTGGCAATGTAACACAAGAGAGTAATGAACAGAATAATGCTATCACTACATGCATATATGGCTGGTGGAGGTTGTATGGTTAATAAGTTTTGCGGAAATCCAATTTTTTCCTACAATAAAGGAATAAATTTTATTTAACTATCATGGTAGTTGTTAAACATTGAGAAGGTTCACCCAACTCAATCCCAATTAAGCATCATCATTAAACCCAATAAAATTATACTAAGAGTGATGAGATCCACATGATAATCCAAGAACTAGATACTCAAGATGTCCATAACCGAGGACACGGCTAACCATGATTAGTTTGTACACTCTGCAGAGGTTTGCGCACTTTTCCCCACAAGACTCGATCTCCTCCGTTGGATTTCTCGCATTACATAATGTTTGAGAAATGGATGATCGAGACACAGTCTTTCCGAAGAGGCCCCCTTAACCGATAGATAGGCCGGTACACCTACAATCCCCTACATATGCTAGCCCATCATGGAAAGGTTTCCCACAACTTACTCAACTATGCCAGAGCCCATAATGGCATGTGGCTGCACACGGAAGTTTCTAGCATGAATAATCTTATGATCCCTTTGAGCCTGGGTGGCAGTCCATAGGAGAATCACACGGTACCCCGGGATTTCCAAAAATACAGGCACACTGGGTTCCCCAGGTGCCTCAATCCACCCAGATGTGTATTAAAGTTGCCATCTTAAGTTAACCATTAATTAACAATACTCACATCTGTCATGAATAGACTCAAACCCAAACCATGTCTACGAGCATAGCATAGCAATATAGGCAACGTAGAAGTAACTCCCATAGGTTTGATAATAAACAGGTCGATAGGTACTACCTCATCTACTTCCCGAACCCACAATTTAAATCAGATCCTAACCATGCAACAGGATTGATCTAATGCAATAAAAATGGGTAGTAAAGAGGTATGATCAGAGTGTTACTTGCCTTGTTGATGATCCGTGAAACCTAGAGACTCGTAGTAGCACGCTTTGTACTCCGGGTACTCTATCACAAACAAGCAAGCATACAATAAGCAATCAAGCAAAGATGCACGGGTAAAACTCAAATAAGAAGATCTAACCAGAAAGTTCAACTTAAGAACTCTGGTTTGCAAAAATAATCAAATCAAACGAAGCAAGGAAACTCAAACTGCGAAAGAAAGAAGCTCCGATTACTAATCTGGACTAAAGTCAAATTTTACAGTAGCAAAAACTTGCTTAAGTTGATTAAACAGAAAGAGGGATCCGAGACGAAACTCTAGGCCCTTGAATCGCCTGATTTCGATAAACGAGTGAAATGATAACTAAAACGAAAATCGGGTCACAAATCGAGATCGAGAATAATCGCGAAAATCCCGAGAAAAAGAAAAATTGACGAACAGGCTAACGAACGAACGTTCGCTGTCTGCGGCTAAGCGGTGAAAATCGTTCGTTAAAACGAACGAACGAACGGGCGTTCGCTAAATAAACTAAACCGAAAAAAACCGATCTAATTAAAAAAACGCATCTAGGGTTTTACCGAAAAACCAAACCGGCAAAGAAAACCAGTGGCGGCGGCGAACTCCGACGATGGTGGCAGGGTGGCGGGGAGGCGGCGCGGCTCCGGCAGGTCAGCGGCGGGGCGGCAGGGCGGCGCTGGCGGCGGCGGCGGCGGGGCTAGTGTTTCGGCGGGGCGTGCGACTTGGGCCTCAGCGGGGTCGCGGGCTCGGCTTATAAAGCCGCCCGGGCGCAGTGTCGCGGTCGGACACGGCCCGGTAAGTCGGTTGACTTTTTTTAAAAATAATATCGCGCAGAAATACAAAGAAAAGAAATATTAAACGGACTCCAAAAATCCTGAAATAAATTTTCCCCGTCCTCTAAAAATCAATCTAACAAGGTGAATATTTATTTTTTGACTCTGATGCAATTTTGAAAAACGCATATTTTTCCTAATTCAAATAAAATAGCGGTAAAACTCCGAATAAAATTCTTATTTGATATTAATATTAAATCTCCAATATTTCATTATTTTGAGGAAGTCATTTTATCCTCTCTCTTTTATTTTTATAGAAGAAATATTCGAAGAGAAAATAATTAAAATCAAACGATCCTCTTTTCAAAATTCGAGAAAACTCAAATATGATAATAACGAAATTCCCAACTCTCTCTGTGGGTCCTTGAGTTACATAGAATTTCTAGGATGAAACCAAAATGCAATAAAATATGAAATGCAATGATGACCTAATGTATAACATTCCAAATTGAAAATTTGGGATGTTACAAACCTACCCCCCTTAAGATGAATCTCTCCCTTGAGATTCGAGTTGGCTAGAAAATAGGTGAGGCTAAACCTTCCATAGGTCTTCCTATCGTTCCCAGGTGCCTTCATCTTCGGTATGGTGGCTCCACTGAACCTTGCAAAACTGGAGAATCTTGACTGGCTTCTCCTCGTTGGTCAGATCGCTATCCAATTGAATCGCTTCCAGCGGCACTGTATCTCTCATAGGGATATCAGCCATCTCTGCGTGGCACTTCTTCAACTAAGAAACGTGGAACACATCGTGAACTCCTGACAATCCTTCGGGCAACTCCAACTTGTAAGCAACTTCTCCCATACGTTCCGAAACTTTGTATGGTCCCACAAAACGTGGTGCTAGCTTTCCCTTAACTCCAAAGCGCTTCACTCGTCGGAGTGGTGATACACGAAGATACACTCTGTCTCCGACTTCGTAAATTGTCTCCTTGCATTTTGAATCCGCATAACTCTTCTGCATGGACTGGGCTACCTTGAGTCTATCGCGAATCAGCTTAACCTTCTCTTCAGACTATTTAATCAAATCTGGTCCAAACAACTGTCGGTCTCCAACTTCATCCCACAACAACGGTGTCCTGCACCTCCTTCCGTACAAGGCTTCGAAAGGGGCCATCTTCAAACTGGCTTGATAGCTGTTGTTGTAAGAGAACTCTGTGTACGGCAAATTATCGTCCCAACTAGATCCATAGTCTAGTGCACAAGCTCTCAACATGTCCTCCAAAATCTGATTGACTCTCTCAGTCTGTCCATCTGTCTGCGGGTGAAAAGTTGTACTGACCTCTAGCCTAGTTCCCAAACTTTCATTCAACTGATTCCAAAACTTTGAGGTAAACTGAGTTCCTCTATTTGATATAATGGTCCTCGGAACTCCATGCAAACATACGATCATGGTCATGTATATCTTTGCCAACTTAGCACTGGTGTAAGTGGTCTTCACTTGGATGAAATGAGCTACTTTCGTCAAACGATCGACTACAACCCATATCGAGTCATAGCCTGAACGAGTCCTGGGCAATTCCGTGATAAAATCCATGCCTAGCTTGTCCCACTTCCATTCGGGTATCGGCAATGGTTGTAGCAATCCCACTGGATTCCGATGCTTTTCCTTCACTCTCTGACATACATCACAAACTGCTACATACTCCGCAATATCCTTCTTCATTCCGGTCCACTAGAAACTATCCTTCAAATCCAGGTACATTTTAGTATTTCCTGGGTGAATCGAATACGGTGAGTCATGGGCCTCTTGCAGAATCAACTTCATGTTCTCCTGACCATTTGGCACATAAACGCGGTCCTCAAACCATAAGGTATCGTTTTCATCCTCACGAAATCCTTTAGCCTTTCCTTTGCTCATCCTTTCCTTTATCTCGGCAATCTCCTTGTCCGTCTTCTGAGCTTCTATGATCTTATCCATCAAAGTAGATTGAATCTCCAATGCTGCTACATATCCTCTCGAAACTATCTCCAAACATAGCTCGCGAGGATCCTCTGCTAACTCTTTGGGTAACGCATCGGCTACTACGTTAGCCTTTCCGGGATGATAATGTAACTTCATATCATAATCCTTAATGAGTTCCAACCATATCCTCTGACTGAGATTCAACTCCTTCATAGTGAAGATATACTTCAAACTCTTGTGATCCGTGTATACCTCACAATGGTTTCCGATGAGAAAATGTCTCCAAGTCTTCAACGCATGCACTACGGCTACTAACTCCAAATCATGTGTAGCATAATTCAACTCATGGGGTTTAAGCTGTCGTGATGCATATGAAACAACTCTTCCCTCCTGCATAAGTACGGCTCCAAGTCCTCGACGGGAAGCGTCGCAATACACTTCATAATCCTTGCGTTGATCTGGCAGAAATCAACACTGGTGATGTAACCAAACGTTTCTTCAACTCCTGAAAACTGGCCTCACATTCCTCAGTCCATTTGAACTTGGTGTCATACTTTAACAACTCTGTCATAGGCTTTGCAATCTTCGAGAAATTCTCAATGAACCTACGATAGTATCCTGCGAGTCCAAGAAAACTCCGGATCTCTCCAACTGACGTGGGTGCCTCCCAATTTGTCACAATGACAACTTTGGTAGGGTCTACTTCTATTCCTTCAATCATGAGAGCTCTATCTACCAACTCCTGGTAGTTATTGGAATTTGCCACCATCAACTGCATGCTCAGCTCATCATTCAGTCCTTCCAGAAACTTCTCCTGCTTAGTTGCATCTGTAGCGACGTCATCTGGGGCATAACGTGCTAGCTTACAAAAATCATCCACATACTGGTCAACTATGCATCCTCCTTGGCATAAGTTGTGAAACTCACGCTTCTTCATGGCCATAGCTCCTATTGATACATGGGCAGTGCGAAAAGCCTGCTGGAACTGGTCCCACGTAATAGTGTTGATGGGGTAAGTGGCTGTGAATTCTCCCACCATGATGTTGCGGGTCCATCAAGCTGATGTGCGGCAAAACACACTCTCTCCGCATATGTGCATCCGACAGTGGTCAACTCCCTTTCAATCTTGCGGAGCCAATCATCTGCAACTATCGGCTCGGTGCTACTAGAGAACACTGGCGGATTCAGCCTTAGAAAACGGGCTAAGTGATCAACAGGTGGTGGTGGGTTGTTGTTGTTGTTGTGGTTCCCCTGATTCTGATTCTGGACTAGTATGAGCATCAATGCATTCTGCTGCTTGATACGTCTCCAACGTATCTATAATTTTTGATTGTTACATGCTATATTATATTCTGTTTTGGACATTAATGGGCTTTATTATACACTTTTATATTATTTTTGGGACTAACCTATTAACCGGAGGCCCAGCCCAGAATTGCTATTTTTTTTGCCTATTTCAGAGTTTCGCAGAAAAGAGTCCAGACGGAATGAGACCTTTGGGAACGTGCTTTTCAGAACGAACGTCATCCAGAGGACTTGGACCCTACGTCAAGACATCAACCAGGAGGGCACGAGGTAGGGGGCGCGCCTACCCCCCAGGCGCGCCCTCCACCCTCGTGGGCCGCATGTTGCTCCACCGACGTACTCCTTCCTCCTATATATACCTACGTACCCCCAATAGATACGGAGCCAAAAACCTAATTCCACCGCTGCAACCTTCTGTACCCGTGAGATCCCATCTTGCGGCATGTTCCGGAGCTCCGCCGGAGGGGGCATTGATCACGGAGGGCTTCTACATCAACACCATAGCCTCTCCGAAGATGTGTGAGTAGTTTACCTCAGACCTTCGGGTCCATGGTTATTAGCTAGATGGCTTCTTCTCTCTTTTTGTATCTCAATACAATGTTCTCCCCCTCTCTTGTGGAGATCTATTCGATGTAATCTTCTTTTGCGGTGTGTTTGTTGAGACCGATGAATTGTGGGTTTATGATCAAGTTTATCTATGAACAATATTTGAATCTTCTCTGTATTCTTTTATGTATGATTGGTTATCTTTGCAAGTCTCTTCGAATTATCAGTTTGATTTGGCCTACTAGATTGCTCTTTCTTGCAATGGGAGAAGTGCTTAGCTTTGGGTTCAATCTTGCGGTGTCCTTTCCCAGTGACAGTATGGGCAGCAAGGCATGTATTGTATTGTTGACATCAAGGACAACAATATGGGGTTTATATCATATTGCATGAGTTTATCCCTCTACATCATGTCATCTTGCTTAAAGTGTTACTCTGTTCTTATGAACTTAATACTCTAGATGCATGCTGGATAGCGGTCGATGTGTGGAGTAATAGTAGTAGATGCAGGCAGGAGTCGGTCTACTTGTCTCGGACGTGATGCCTATATAAATGATCATACCTAGATATTCTCATAACTATGCTCAATTCTGTCAATTGCTCAACAGTAATTTGTTCACCCACCGTAATACTTATGCTCTCGAGAGAATCCACTAGTGAAAGCTATGGCCCCCGGGTCTATTTTCCAACACTAAGCTATTTTTATTGCCTTTTATTTTACTTTGCATCTTTATCATAAAAATACCAAAAATATTATCTTATCATATCTATCAGATCTCACTCTTGTAAGTGACCATGTAGGGATTGACAACCCCTTATCGCGTTGGTTGCGAGGATTTATTTGTTTGTGTAGGTGCGAGGGACTCGTGCGTGGTCTCCTACTGGATTGATACCTTGGGTCTCAAAAACTAAGGGACATACTTACGCTGCTTTACTGCATCACCCTTTCCTCTTCAAGGGAAACCAACGCTGTGCTCAAGAGGTAGCAAGAAGGATTACTGGCGCTGTTGCCGGGGAGTCTACGCAAAAGTCAACATACCAAGTACCCATCACAAACCCTTATCTCCCGCATTACATTATTTGCCATTTGCCTCTCGTTTTCCTCTCCCCCACTTCACCCGTGCTGTTTTATTCGCCCTCTCTTTTCCGTTTGCCTTTTTCTCGCTCACTTCTTGTTTGCTCGTGTGTTGGATCGCTTGCTTGTCGTTATGGCTAGTCCCCTATCTTCTCCGTTGTCTCCCGATAATGAAGTTCTTAGTTTTAAGCAAACGGAAGGAGAAAATTTAAAATACGCTTGGTATATAATTTGCAATGCTCAAAATAGATCTGCCAGGAAGCAATCTACTTCTATTCTTCTCTGCAATTTTTATGTAGGTACTACTCCTTGGTACAGATATATCCTTGATACCATTACCGGAGGGAATTTCTAGGGTAGCCATACTTTTGATTGTTATAATGCTATGATAGATTTGTTTGGCTCACCCCCTCTTATGATTAATAGAACATGTAATGCAAAGACTTGAAATAATTGAAAATAAAGTTGCTACAGTAGAGCAAATTGAAAATTTGGATAAAAAGATCCACAACCAAATCACTCAATATGGATCTAAAGTAGGAGTCACTTTGAAAAATATTATCGAGAAGGAACCCATAGTTAATGAGAAAATAAAACAGGATTCCACTAGAATCGATAAACTTGAGAATATCATTACCAACTTGGGAACCGCTTTTTCTTCCGTAAAGAATACTCCAAATCCTCCAACAAAAATTGCCAAGCTTATGTATGTCCCTAAAAATAAGGGTGAATCCTCTAGTAAGGAAACTGCGGATCTCAAATCTATAAGTATTCATCCCAATCTTTTTGCTATCATTAAGGAACCAATTGTTAAAAATGAATTTTTTTATCTTGTGCCTAAAAGTTTGATAATTAATAAAAAGAAAGAAACTCCTAAAAATGATAGATGCCTCATTGAATAATTGCCTACCAAAGATG
Source organism: Aegilops umbellulata (assembly GCA_032464435.1). NCBI lineage: Eukaryota > Viridiplantae > Streptophyta > Magnoliopsida > Poales > Poaceae > Aegilops > Aegilops umbellulata. The sequence continues at coordinate 444,839,154 of CP136055.1, read as the reverse complement.
GCAATACCTAGATCTATCCTTGCTATTATGCCTAGCTAGGGACGTTAAACGATAGCGCTTGTTGGGAGGCAACCCAATTTTAATTATTTTTTTTGCTTTTTGCTTCTGTTTAGGAATAAATCTTCGATCTATCCTCTGGTTAGATGTCTTTTTTATTAGGGAACGTAGTAATTTAAAAAATTTCCTACGCACACGCAAGATCATGGTGATGCATAGCAACGAGAGGGGAGAGTGTTGTCTACGTACCCTCGTAGAATGAAAGTGGAAGCATTATAACAACGCGATTGATGTAGTCGTACGTCTTCACGATCCGACCGATCAAATACCGAACGCACGGCACCTCCGAGTTTAGCACACGTTCAGCCCAATGACGTCCCTCGAACTTCGATCCAGCCGAGTGTTGAGGGAGAGTTTAGTCAGCATGACGACGTGGTGACAATGATGATGTTCTACCGACGCAGTGCTTTGCCTAAGCACCGCCACAGTATTATCGAGGTGGACTATGGTGGAGGGGGGCACCGCACACGGCTAAAAGATCAATAGATCAATTGTTGTGTCTATGGGGTGCCCCCATGCCCCCGTATATAAAGGAGCAAGGGGGGAGGCGGCCGGCCTAGGAGGAGGGCGCACCAAGGGGGGAGTCCTACTCCCACCGGGAGTAGGACTCCTCCTTTCCTTGTTGGAGTAGGAGAGATGGAAAGAGGGGGAGAGGAAGAAGGAAAAGGGGGCTGCACCCCTTGTCCAATTCGGACCAGAGGGGGGCGCGCGCCTCCTTCCTTTTGGCCTCTCTCCTCTATTCCCGTATGGCCCAATAAGGCCCATATACTCCCCGACGAATTACCGTAACTCTTCGGTACTCCGATAAATACCCGAATCACTCGGAACCTTTCTGATGTCCGAATATAGTCGTCCAATATATCGATCTTTACGTCTCGACCATTTCGAGACTCCTCGTCATGTCCCCGATCTCATCCGGGACTCCGAACTCCTTTGGTACATCAAAACTCATAAACTCATAATATAACTGTGATCGAAAATTTAAGCGTGCGGACCCAACGGGTTCGAGAACTATGTAGACATGACCGAGACACGTCTCCGATCAATAACCAATAGCGGAACCTGGATGCTCATATTGGCTCCCACATATTCTACGAAGATCTTTATCGGTCAAACCGCATAACAACAAATGTTGTTCCCTTTGTCATCGGTATGTTACTTGCCCGAGATTCGATCGTCGGTATCTCAATACCTAGTTCAATCTCGTTACCGGCAAGTCTCTTTACTCGTTGCGTAATACATCATCTCACAACTAACTCATTAGTTGCAGTGCTTGCAAGGCTTATGCGATGTGCATTACCGAGAGGGCCCAGATATACCTCTCCGACAATCGGAGTGACAAATCCTAATCTGAAATACGCCAACCCAACATGTACCTTTGGAGACACCTGTAGAGCTCCTTTATAATCACCCAGTTACGTTGTGACGTTTGGTAGCACACAAAGTGTTCCTCCAGCAAACGGGAGTTGCATAATCTCATAGTCATAGGAACATGTATAAGTCATGAAGAAAGCAATAGCAACATACTAAAAAAGGGCTTCGAGAAGAAACTCTAGGCGCTTGACTCGCCTGATTCCGATAAATGAGCGAAAAGCTAAACTAAAACGAAAATCGGGTCAAAAATCATGATCGAAAATAATCGCGAAAATCCCGAGAAAAAGAAAAACTGACGAACAGGCTAACGAACGAACGTTCGCTGTCTGCGGCTAAATGGTGAAAATCGTTCGTTAAAACGAACGAAAGGGCGTTCGCTAAATAAACTAAACCGAAAAAATGATCTAATTAAAAAACGCATCTAGGGTTTTACCGAAAAAACCGTACCGACAAAGATAACCGACGGCGGTGGCGAACTCCGGTGGCTCCGGCGAACTCCAGCGACGGTGGCGGGGTGGCTGGGCGGCTCCGGTGGGACGGCGACGGGCTGGCGGGCGGCGGGGCTAGGGTTTCGGTGGGGCGGGCGACTTGGGCTTCTGCAGGGTCACGGGCTCGGCTTATAAAGCCGCCCGGGCGCAGTGTCCCGGTCGGACATGGCCCGGTAAGTCGGTTGACTTTTTTTTTAAATAATATCACGCAGAAAAACAAAGAAAAGAAATACTAAACGGACTCCAAAAATCCTAAAGTAAATTTTTCCCCATCCTCTAAAAATCTATCAGACAAGGTGAACATTTATTTGGGACTCCAATGCAATGTTCAAAAATGCATATTTTTCCTAATTCAAATAAAATAGCGGTAAAACTCTGAATAAAATTCTTATTTGATTTTAATATTAAATCTCCAATATTTCTTTATTTTGAGGAAGTCATTTCATCCTCTCTCTTTTATTTTTATAAAAATAAATATTCGAAGAGAAAATAATTAAAATCAAACGATCCTCTTTTCAAAATTCGAGAAAACTCAAATATGAAAATAACGAAATTCCCAACTCTCTCCGTGGGTCCTTGAGTTGCGAAGAATTTCTAGGATCAAACCAAAATGCAATTAAATATGATATGCAATGATGACCTAATGTATAACATTCCAAATTGAAAATTTGGGATGTTACAAAAGTTGGACAGTAGATATAATGCAAAAACAAAATATGAATTAGTTTGATACAACACTTATAGTAGTGGTTTGCTTTCTTATACTAATGGATCTCACGAAGGTTTCGTTGAGTTTTGTGTGATTGAAGTTTTCATGTTTTGGGTTATCTTACGATGGATGAAGGAAGGATAGAAGAGCCTAAGCTTGGGGATGCCCCGACATCCCAAGCTATTATCCAAAAATGAGCAACCAACTAAGCTTGGGGATGTCCCCGAGTGGCCTCCCCTCTTTCTTCCAACGACTATCGGTATTTTACTCGAAGCTATATTTTTATTCGTTACATGATATGTGTCTTACTTAGAGCATCTTGTATGATATGAGTCGTTGCTTGTTTTATTTTGTGTTCTAAGTCATCAATCCTGTCTGGACACACCTATTTGGGAGAGCCAAAATTATGTCATGACTTGGTAGAATTGCTCTCTATGCTTCACTTAAATTTTTATGATCTATGGACTTGCTCTAGTACTTCACTTATATCTTTTTTAGCACAGTGTGCTTAGTATTTTTGAAGAAATGCTCTCTTGCTTCACTTAGATTTATTTGAGAGTTAGTAAAATTTTCACGAAATTCTCTCTTGCTTCACTTAAATTATTTTGAGAGAAATAAGAAAAATTATGCTCATGATCTTCACTTATATTTGTTTGTGCTTATGAAAAGCAACACATGAAAATTAGTCCCAAAGTGATAGATATCCAAGAAGGATATAACAAAAACTTTCATGAAGTTCATTGGACAAAATAAACTTGATTCCTAGTAATAGTTTTGAGATATGATGATGTGATATGTGAGTTATGTTGATAAGTAATTATGCTTTAGTAAGACTATTGGTGTTAAGGTTTGTGATTCCCTATGCAAGAACGAAAGTCAATAGTCATGCAATGAAATTATATCCTACTTGTGGTGCATTATTCAGTGTTATTTATGCTTAATGCTTGCTTATGAGATTACCCGTTTCTTGGTTGGTCGCTTCCCAATCTTTTGTTAGCCTTCATTTTGCACTAAGTATGATCTCTACTTGTGCATCCAAAATCCTTGAAACCAGTTTTGCCATATGAGTCCATTATACCTACCTATATGCGGTATTATTTTGCCGTTCTAAGCAAATTTGCATGTGCCATCTCTAATTTTCAAAATAAACTTCTCTTTTGTGTGTTTGTTTCGCTCGCGAAGCGGTGAGGGGTGGATAATATTTTCCATGTTGGATGTGTTATTCTCACGATGAGTGTTTATTCACTTGTCATTCCACCAGAGTAAGGCAAAGGTTTTAGGGATGCCCAATCCCGAAATGCAAAAATGAATTTACTTTATGTTGGCAAATAATAAATTCCTTGAGAAGTGTTGGTATGGAGGGCACTCGTGGATACGGTTAGCCATGGAAAGTGAAAGTATGGTGGAAAAAGGAATAAACTTTCTTTTCTGTTTGGGGACCGCCTATGGCATATCTAGCATGGAAAGTGTTGGGAACTCTAAGTCGTTTTCGTTGGTGGGATGGATACACCTCTCAAAAAAATTATCTCTAAATTTTTCGCTTTGAGCTCTGGCACATCTACAAATCCCTACTTCCCTTTGCGAAGGGCCTTTCTTTTACTTTATGCAATTTTTATTTTTATTTTCGAGTCTCAATCTTCTCTCATAAAAAGCACCAATTAGGAGGCAATATGATCGTACCTAAGTATTGGGTGTAGCTAATATTCGAGTGTGTTTCATGAATGGATCAATGGTTGAGCATGATGGGATAGGGATAACTTATTTTAGCGTTGATATTTTGAAAGACATGGTTGCTTGTTGATATGCTTGAGTATCTAAATTATTATGTCAAAACTAGACTATTGCATTGAATCACATAAAAGTCCAATTGTCCATGCTATAAAGTAAAGAATATGATATGACCTGATAGGCAGCATTCCACATCAAAAAATTTGTTTTTATCATTACCTACTCGAGGACGTGTAGGAGTTAAGCTTGGGGATGCTTATACGTCTCCAACGTATCTATAACTTTTTATTGTTCCATGCTGTTACATTATCAATCTCGAATGTTTTACAATCATTTATAGTCATTTTATATCATTTTTTGGTACTAACCCATTGACATAGTGCAAAGTGCCAGTTGCTATTTTTTCATGTTTTTTGCATTGTAGAAAATCAATATGAGGCGGAGTGCAAATGCCCCGAAACTTTACGGAGAAATTTATAGTCATGTTATATCATTTCTTGGTACTAACCTATTGACATAGTGTCAAGTGCTAGTTGTTGTTTTTTTAATGTTTTTTACATCGCAGAAAATCAATATCATATGGAGTCCAAATGCCACGAAACTCCATGATGATTTTTTATGGGCCAGAAGGAACACAACGGGCCCTGGCTGCGCCTGGGGGTGCCCCGAGGGGGGCACAACCCACCAAGGCACGCCAGGAGGCCCAGGCGTGCCCTGGTGGGTTGTGCCCAACTCGGGTGCCTCCCGGACCGCCTCTTTGCCCTATAAATACCCAAATATTCCAGAAACCCTGAAGGCATCCACGAAATATTCATCAAGCCGCCGCGAGTCCAGAACCACCAGATCCAATCTAGACACCATCTCCGATGGGGTTCACCACCTCCATTGGTGCTTCTCCGATGATGCGTGAGTAGTTCTTTGTAGACCTTCGGGTCCGTAGTTAGTAGCTAGATGGCTTCCTCTCTCTCGCTGAATTCTCAATACAATGGTCTCTTGGAGTTCCATATGATGTAACTCTTTCGCGGTGTGTTTCTTGGGATCTGATGAACTTCGAGTTTATGATCAGTGATATCTTTTTATATCCATGAAAGTTATTTGAGTTTCTTTGATCTCTTATATGCATGATTGCTTATAGCCTCGTATTTATTCTCCGATATTTGGGTTTTGTTTGGCCAACTTGATTTATTTATCTTGCAATGGGAAGAAGTGCTTTGTAGTGGATTCGATCTTACGGTGCTTGATCCCAGTGACAGAAAGGGAAACGACACATATGTATCGTTGCTACTAAGGATAAAATGATGGGTTCTATCTCTACATAGATAGATCTTGTCTACATCTTGTCATTGTTCTTATTGCATTACTCTGTTTTTCCATGAACTTAATACACTAGATGCATGCTGGATAGCGGTTAATGTTTGGAGTAATAGTAGTAGATGCAGGCAGGAGTGGGTCTACTAATCTTGGACGTGATGCATATATGATGATCATTGCCAGGATATCGTCATTATTATTTGAAGTTCTATCAATTGCCCAACAGTAATTTGTTTACCCACCGTTTTCTTTTTTTCTCGAGAGAAGCCACTAGTGAAACCTACGGCCCCCAGGTAATCTTTCTCATATATTTTGCCTTGGTGATCTACTTTTCCTTACATGTATTTCTAGATCTATTAAACCAAAAAAATACAAAAATACCTTGCTGCATTTTATTTCTATTTATTTTATTTGTCATTTGATCTATCAATCTACCACAATTTATCTCACGTCTGTTTGCCTATCTTGAGGCGCCGTACCCCAGAAGGGATTGACTGTTGGGGAACGCAGTAATTTCAAAAATTCCCTACGCACCCGCAAGATCCATCTAGGCGATGCATAGCAATGAGAGGGGAGAGTGTTGTCTACGTACCCTCGTAGACCGAAAGCGGAAGCGTTATGACAACGCGGTGGATGTAGTTGTACGTCTTCACGATCCTACCGATCCTAGTACCGAAGGTACGACACCTCCACGATTTTCACATGTTTAGCTTGGTGACGTCCCACGAACTCTAGATCCAGCTGAGGTCGAGGAAGAGTTTCGTCAGCACGATGGCATGATGACGGTGATGATGAAGCTACCAGCGCAGGGCTTCGCCTAAGCACTGCAACGATATGACTGAGGTGGAAATCTGTGGAGGTGGGCACCGCGCACGGCTAAACAATCAACTTGTGTGTCTATGGGGTGCCCCCCTCCCCCGTATATAAAGGAGTGGAGGAGGGGAGGGCCGACCCTCTATGGAGCGCCCAAGGTGGGAGTAGGATTGCCCCTTTCCCTTGTTGGAGTAGGAGAAGAGGGAAGGAGGAGAGAGGGAGAAGGAAAGGGGGCACCGCCCCCCTTCCCTAGTCCAATTTGGACCCAAGGGGGAGGGGCGCGCGGCCTTCCCTAGCCGCCCCTCTCTCTCCACTAAAGCCCATTAGGGCCCAATAACTCCCCGGGGGGTTCCGGTAACCCCCGGGTACTCCGATAAATGCCCGAACACATTTGGAACCCTTCCGATGTCCAAACATAGCCTTCCAATATATCGATCTTCATTTCTCGACCATTTCGAGACTCCTCGTAATGTCCGTGATCACATCTGGGACTCCGAACTACCTTTGGTACATCAAAACACATAAACTCATAATACCGATCGTCATCGAACGTTAAGCGTGCGGACCCTATGGGTTCGAGAACTATGTAGACATGACCAAGACTCATCTCCGGTCAATAACCAATAGCGTAACCTGGATGCTCATATTGGTTCCTACATATTCTTGAAGATCTTTATCGGTCAAACCGCATAACAACATACGTTGTTCCCTTTGTCATCAGTATGTTACTTTCCCGAGATTCGATCGACAGTATCTCAATACCTAGATCAATATCATTACCGGCAAGTATCTTTACTCGTTCCGTAATGCATCATCACGTAACTAACTCATTAGTCACATTGCTTGCAAGGCTTATAGTGATGTGCATTACCGAGAGGGCCTAGAGATACCTCTCCGATACACGGAGTGACAAATCCTAATCTCGATCTATGCCAACTCAACAAACACCATCAGATACATCTATAGAGCATCTTTATAATCACCCAGTTACGTTGTGAAGTTTGATAGCACACTAAGTGTTCCTCCGGTATTCGGGAGTTGCATAATATCATAGTCAGAGGAACATGTATAAGTCATGAAGAAAGCAATAGCAATAAACTAAATGATCATAGCGCTAAGCTAATGGATGGGTCAAGTCAATGACATCATTCTGTAATGATGTGATCTCGTTGATCAAATGACAACTCATGTCTATGGCTAGGAAACTTAACCATCTTTGATTAACGAGCTAGTCAAGTAGAGGCACACTAGTGACACGCTGTTTGTCTATGTATTCACACATGTACTAAGTTTCCGGTTAATACAATTCTAGCATGAATAATAAACATTTATCATGATATAAGGAAATATAAATAACAACTTTATTATTGACTCTAGGGCATATTTTCTTCAGTCACCCACTTGCACTAGAGTCAATAATCTAGTTCACATCGTCATGTGATTTCACACCAATAGTTCACATCTTTATGTGATTAGTTCACATCTCCATGTGACTAATACCCAAAGGGTTTACTAGAGTCAATAATCTAGTTCACATCACAATGTGATTAACACACAAAGAGTGATCATGTTTTGCTTGTGAGAGAAGTTTAGTCAACGGGTCTGCCACATTCAGAGCCATATGTATTTTGCAAATTTCTCTATCTACAATGCTCTACACAGAGCTACTCTAGCTAATAGCTACCACTTTCAATATGTATCCAAATATATTAGCATTGTTGAGAGATTGCACTAGTGAAAGTACGAACCCTAGGCCTCATTTTCAAGCATTGCAATAACGTTTCTGTGCCCGTTTACTATTTGCTACCCTACTGTTTTTATTTATTCAGATTATGAAAATACATTTCTACCATCCATATTACACTTTTATCACCATCTCTTCGCCGAACTAGTGCACCTATACAATTTGCCATTGTATTGGGTGTGTTGGGGACACAAGAGATTTCTTGTATTTGGTTGCAGGGTCGTTTGAGAGAGACCATCTTCATCCTACACCTCTCACGGATTGATAAACCTTAGGTCATCCACTTGAGGGAAAATTGCTACTATCCTACATAACTCTGCGCTTGGAGTTCCAACACGTGTCTACAAGAATAAACTTGCATAGTAGACATCACGTCTTCATAGGATACCCAAAAGAAATTGTTGGGTACACCTTATATCACATATCCGAAGGCAAAATCTTTGTTGCTAAGAACGGATCCTTTCTAGAGAAGGAGTTTCTCTCGAAAGAAGTGAGTGGGAGGAAAGTAGAACTTCATGAGGTAATTGTACGTTCTCTTGAATTGGAAAGTAGTTCATCACAGAAAACTGTTCCCGTGATGCCTACACCAATTAGTGAGGAAGCTAATGGTGATGATCATGAAACTTCAGATCAAGTTACTACCGAACCTTGTAGGTCAACCAAAGTACCTTCCGCACCAGAGTGGTATGGTAATCCTGTTCTGGAAGTCATTTTACTAGACCATGACTAACATACGAACTATGAGGAAGCGATGATGAGCCCAGTTTCTGCGAAATGGCTTGAAGCCATGAAATCTGAGATGGGATCCATGTATGAGAACTGTGATGACCCCGACTCGACCGTACACTAATCATGCACGCAAATGTGTAGATCAAGATCAGGGACTCACGGGAAGATATCACAACACAACTCTAGACACAAATTCAAATAATGCAAGCTTCATATTACAAGCCAGGGGCCTCGAGGGCTCGAATACAAGCTCGATACACAAGATTCAGCGGAAGCAACAATATCTGAGTACAGACATAAAGTTAGACAAGACTGCCTGAAGAAGGCAAGCAGAAAAGCAACAACGATCGAAGAGGCAAGGCCTCCTGCCTGGGACCTCCTAACTACTCCTGGTCGTCGACGGTCTCCATGTAGCAGAATCCGTTGGCGGTGGCATCTGGCACCAAGGATCCACCATCTGGTTGCGACAACCGGAAAGAAGGAAGAAGGGGGAAAAGGGGGTAGCAAAGCAACCGTGAGAACTCATCCAAAGTACTCACAAGCATCAGATCTAAACTAAGTATTTGTGGACTGAACTGCAGAATGCCAGAATAGAGGGGAAGGCCTAGCCTGTCGAAGACTAGCATCTTCAAGCAGCTCCAAGCATCTTGCAGCATGCAGAAGAGTAAAGAATAGCATTTTATATTAACAAGCATGTTGTAGTAACAATGCCCAGAGATCCTTCCTCGACTCCCTGCGAGAAAGCAATCCCCGGGCCACATATCTTAAGTATCCATTTCTAGTTGTATTAGATCAAGATATAAGTCTGAACGTCCATTACCGTGGACACGACATTCGAATAAAGATCTTCCCTGCAGGGATGCACCACGTTTTCGAACATGCTCGATCACTCTTGCCGGACACACTTTCCTGGGTCATGCCCGGCCTCGGAAGATCAACACATCGCAGCCCTACCAAGGCTCAGAAGAGAGGTCCCCGCCTGTCTACATCCTAAGCACTCCGGGGTCTGGGCCCATCGCCCGTTGCACCCCGGATCGTTGCGCGCAGGGCGGATCCAGGCTACCCGGATGGCGTCGGCCCAGCCGTGCCGCAATGCTGAACTGGACGTCTGACAAAGCTTCGGCCGATACTGCGACGCCGACGCCCATAACTATTCTCGCGTGGTGGTTAGTGCGTAAAGGCCAAAGGCCAACTCAGAACAAATACCCAAACCATAGTGTATTATTAGCTTGCGGAGACGAGCAGAGACTCACAGTAATGTGACCCCGTCGCCCCGTCTCGAGGAAATACGGCAAGGGCAAGCCCAGCCCACTCGAGGGCTGCCTGACTTCTCGGTCGTGCCTCGTAACCATCTTGCGGGTGCTCTCTGGGCCCGCCCGACTTTCCCAATGGTCACAAGTAATGTCAAGGTAACCGTGTGTCCAAACATCAAGGGGAAAACCCGAGGAATCACCCCCGGAGGATTCGACTCAATGTAATCATCAAGGTGAACGTAAGAGGGACCACCCTCGAGGTTCACACTGGAGGTGTTGAACGACATAGCCGTATCGGGAATGGTGAAATAGAAATTACCCTCGATGACCACGACCGAATAGCTACACTATAGAATTATCATCAGGAGTGTGTTATGAGGGATCACCCTCGGCACTCGATAATAGCTCTATAGAGTCGAGCAACAAAAGGAGCGTGATGTGATGTGAGGTGTCAGGCTCTAGTCGTCGATCACGTTGCTCGAGTCGTTGATGATGAAGCACGGGCAATAAGGACAAGGTGGAGGTCACTGATGGATCACTAACCAACCTATACTAAGCGGTTTAGGATAAGTAGGTAGGTAAGCAGGCTATGCATCAGAATAGGAGCAATCAATAACAGTAGCAAAATCTAATGCAAGCATGAGAGAATGGAATGGGCGATATCGGGATGATCAAAGGGGGGGCTTGCCTGGTTGCTCAGACAAGAAAAAGGGATCGTCGTCGACATAGTTGATCATAGCGGCATCAGCGACAGTCTCGAGGTCTACCGGAGAGAAGAGGGGGAGAAACAGTAAATACATAGCAAGCAAGAGCATAACAGGACAACAGACAAAGCTAGATGTGTTCTAACGCGGTGCTACACGTTACCGGCGAAGGGGGATAACATCCGGGAATGTTTCCCCAGGTTTAGCATTTTTGGACAGACGAACCAGAGGGGGAAAGTTGCATGTTCAGGTAGTTAGGGGCATGTGGCAGACGAACGGATCGCGTATTTGGATCGTCTCGTCGTTTTGAGCAACTTTCATGTATAAAACTTTTTCATCCGAGTTACACATTATTTATTATTAATTTTCAAAGATTTAAACAATTCCTAAATTAATTAATTTCGAAAATATTAAATAGCTAAAATTGTTATGGGTACACAGAAGTGTACCGAGCAACATGCACATGCAGCTGACAGTGGGGTCCAGGGCATGCTGAGTCAGCATGGTCAACAGTCAACCTTGACTACGTTGACTGGTCAAAAGGGACAGTGGGGCCCATTAGTCATTGACTGATTTAACTAACTAATAGATTTAACCAACTGACTAGGTAATTAGGCTAATTAAGCAGGTTAATTAACTTAATTAATTACATTACTAATTAATTAACTATTAACTATTATTATTTATATTTCCTTTTCTTTAACAAAACGTTCCAGGGGCGTGGGGGCCCGGTGTCATAGACCCGGGGGCTAATCGGGCGACGGATGCAGGCGTAGCCCGAACGACCGCACCTGACTGGGCGCTGGCCCAGTCAGCCGCGGTGGACGGCGGATGGCGCGGCGAGGCAGTGGAACCGCGGCGCAGAGGAGCAGCGAAGCCAGGCCGCGGCAGGAGCGCGACGGCGCGGGGCAAGGCGAGGCTGCAGGTGACGCGGGTTGCGGCAGCGCCGTGCGGGGTTGCGGGCGTGGCGATGCAGGGGGCGCGATCGCGCATCTGACCGTAGGGCGACGAGCGGGAGGCCTCGGGGGCGAGCGGGTGGAGCACCACGGCCGCGGGTGTGACGCGGTGGAGGTGGCAGCAGGCCCAGCGAGGCGGCAGTGGAGGTGGACGCGCGCGCGGTCAGAGAGCAGGTGAACGCGGCGAACAGCGTCTTACGACAGGACATAGAGGAGAGGAAGGAAGGCGCTCACCCCCGATGCAGGGGTATGCCGGCGAGGCTCGAGGAGGCCGGTTGAGGAAGAGACGAGGAGGCGAGGCGACGCCGAGCGGCTCCGGCGAGCGGCGTCTGTCAGCGAGGTCGGGGCGGGAAGGCCCTTCCGGATCCAGGAACGGCGACGAGGATGGGGCCGTGAGGAGGACGACGACGGGGCAGCGCAAGGCGGCTCGGCGTGGTGGCGTCGGGGAAGGGCGACAACGTCATGGTGAAGGGGGTCAGGGCCCTCTGCCCTGATCCAGACGAGGGGAAGGGAGATAGGCGCGAGGGAAGCGAGTGGGAGGGAGTGGGGAACGGGGCGACCGGGTTAGGGTTTGGTCGGGTGTGGCCTATAGGCCAGGGAGCGGGGGAGTGGGCCAACTTAGGTGGGCTGGCCAGTGGGAGTGGGCTGAGGCCCAGGGGGTCTTATTCTGTTTTTTTTTGTTAGTTTGCTTTCTCCTTTTCTTTTATCTACTTTTTCCCTTTGACTTAATTTCAAACTCAGAATTTGAACGTGTTTGAACCATCGCGAGTTAACAATAGTAAACACGATGATGTGGCATCATTAGCATGGGATTACTGTAGCATTATTATTCGGGCGTTACAATTCTCCTCCACTACAAGAAATCTCGTCCCGAGATTTAGGAGGTAGAAGGAAACAGTTCGGGGTATTCATCACGCAGGCGATCCTCGTGTTCCCAAGTGGCTTCGTCTTCAGAGTGATGTGCGGTGTTCAGCTTGGTCGAGAATGTGGACCGGATGCTCTTTATAGTAGAGGTCTTGTTGCAACTCAAGCACTTCATGGTCCACTGCTCGGATTGGGTCCTTGAAGCAGCGGCGGAGTTGTGACTCGTGGAACACATCGTGAACCTGAGAAAGGTTCGACGGCAGATCCAGTTGGTATGCCACTTTTCCACGCCTCTCGAGAATAGTGAAAGGACCAATATAGCGAGGAGCTAGCTTGCCCTTGATCCCGAAGCGGTGTGCACCCTTCATTGGTGTGACTCGAAGGTAAGCCTTTTGGCCAGGTTGATAGACCATGTCTTTATGATGACAGTCATAATTACTCTTTTGACGTGACTGAGCAGTGTTGAGATTCTCGTGAATGACGCGAACTTGTTCTTCGGCGTGTTGGATAATATCCGGACTGAAGAGTGGATGTTCCCCAGTTTCTGACCAGTTCAGAGAGGTTCGGCACTTTCGTCCATATAACAATTCGAATGGGGCCATCTTCAGACTAGCTTGATACCTATTATTGTAGGAGAACTCAGTGTACGGGAGAGATTCCTCCCATTTCTTCCCAAAGGAAATGACACAAGATCGAAGCATGTCTTCGAGAACTTGATTGACACGTTCAACTTGTCCCTGCGATTGAGGGTGAAAAGCAGTGCTAAAAGACAGATGAGTTCCCATAGCTTCTTGGATACTTGCCCAGAATCTTGAAGTGAATAAGCTGCCACGGTCTAAGCTGCTCGGGCTGAGTATTGGACTACCTGGCCAGAAGGATGAGTGAGCTGGACTGTCTTGGTAGCACATTCAATCAAAGCATTATGGGCTGTCAACCAATCCATACCAAGAATGATGTCTATGTTGGAATGTCCGAGTACAATGAGAGAAGCCGGAAATAATAGACCTCCAATTTCAATATGGTTGCGAGGGCTTAACATTGTGGTTTGCCACTTGGATCCCGGAGATTGAACCGCTAAAGGAGTGGGCAAGTTTTCCATATCTAACCCATGCAACTGAGCAAATTGTTGGGACACAAAAGCATGCGATGCTCCTGAATCGAAGAGAACAAAAGTTGGCACTGAATTAACGCGAAGGGTACCCATCACAATTTTTGTGGACTCACGAGCTTCTTCGATCTTGACATGGGTGACTTGACCAGCACTTATAGCAGACGGTCCGGCACTACAACTTCCGGTATGATGGGTTCGACAGCTCTTCTTACAACCAACAGGAGGGCGTGAAGCATTTAGCGGCTGATCCAGGCGACAGTTGATAGCAAGGTGCCCTGGCTGTCCACACTTGCGGCATAAACCATCATTATGGAGAGGAGCCACATCATTGGACTGTCCACCCTGAATATTTAGCTGTCTCGGCAGCGGAGGCAGGCGAGGTGCAACATAAGATGGCCTTGGTTTTGGAGCAGGTCGGTGATGAACATTGTCTGGGATCCAGACTCGACATTTCTGAGCAGGCTGACTTGAGGATGGGCCAACATCTCAAGTACGCTTGAGCGACTCCTGGTACTCAGTCAGACCAGTTTCAGTTCGGAAAGCTTGGCTGACAAGCATCGCAAAGTCCGCAAAATCATGAGCAACAAGTGTGAGCTTTATATTGGGACGCAGTCCTTCATGGAATTTCTCCTGCTTGCGGGCATCAGTGCAGACGTCATCCGTAGCATAGCGAGATAAATCAAGGAACTTCCTCTGATATTCATCCACAGTCATTGTGTCCTGTGAGAGTTTGTGGAACTCCTTCTTCTTCTGGTGTATCAGACCTTGAGGAATGTGTCGTGCACGGAAGGCTAACAGAAATTCCTGCCAAGTGGTTACAGTCTCTGCAGGCAGCATACTGTAGGATCGGAAGTATGTCTAGAGGGGGGTGATTAGACTACTTGACCAAATAAAAACTTAACCTTTTCCCAATTTTAGTTCTTGGCAGATTTTAGCAACTTTAGAACAAGTCAAGCAATCATCACACAATTCAAGCAAGCATGCAAAGAGTATATAGGCAGCGGAAAGTAAAGCATGCAACTTGCAAGAATGTAAAGGGAAGGGTTTGGAGAATTCAAACGCTATTGGAGACACGGATGTTTTTCCCGTGGTTCGGATAGGTGGTGCTATCCTACATCCATGTTAGTGGAGACTTCAACCCATGAAGGGTAACGGTTGCGCGAGTCCACGGAGGGCTCCACCCACGAAGGGTCCACGAAGTAGCAACCTTGTCTATCCCACCATGGCCATCGCCCATGAAGGACTTGCCTCACTAGCGGTAGATCTTCACAAAGTAGGCGATCTCCTTGCCCTTACAAACTCCTTGGCTCAACTCCACAATCTTGTCGGAGGCTCCCAAGTGACACCTAGCCAATCTAGGAGACACCACTCTCCAAGAAGTAACAAATGGTGTGTTGATGATGAACTCCTTGCTCTTGTGCTTCAAATGATAGTCTCCCCAACACTCAACTCTCTCTCACAGGATTTGGATTTGGTGGAAAGAAGATTTGAGTGGAAAGCAACTTAGGGAAGGCTAGAGATCAAGATTCATATGGTAGGAATGGAATATCTTGGTCTCAACACATGATTAGGTGGTTCTCTCTCAGAACATATGAGTTGGAAGTGTAGATGTGTTCTGATGGCTCTCTCCACGAATGAAGAGGAGGTGGAGGGGTATATATAGCCTCCACTTAAAATCCAACCGTTACACACAATTTAACAATCTCGGTGGGACCGAATCAACAAACTCGGTCGGACCGAAAAGGTAAACCTAGTGACCGTTAGAGTTTTTCGGTGGGATTGACATGCATCTCGGTAGGACCGATATGGTTAGGGTTTGGGCATAACGTAATCTCGGTGAGACCGATTTGGTAATTAGCTAACCAGAGAGTTGGTCAGACAAACTCGGTGGGACCGATTTGCTCTTTCGGTGAGACTGAAAAGTTACAAAAGGGAAACAGAGAGTTTGCATTGCAATCTCGATGGGACCGATCCGCTCTTTCGGTGAGACTGAAAAGTTATGAAAAGGAAACAGAGAGATTGCTATCCCATCTCGGTGAGACCGAGATCCCTATCGGTGAAACCGATTTGCTAGGGTTTTGGCAGTGGCTTATGACATATGAAGACTCGGTGGCGCCGGATAGAAAGAATCGGTATTACCGAGTTTGGCTTAGGGTTTAGGTCATATGTGGATATGGGAAAGTAGTTGAGGATTTTGGTGCATATCATTAAGCACATAAGGCAAAGAGCTCATTAAGCAACACCTTATCCCTCCTTGATAGTATTGGCTTTTCCTATGGACTCAATGTGATCTTGGATCACTAAAATGTAAAATGAAGAGTCTTGAGCTTTTGAGCTTGAGCCAATCCTTTGTCCTTAGTATTTTGAGGGTTCCACTTTCACCATTCATGCCATGCCAATCATTGAGCTTTCCTGAAATAGTTATCTTGGAATATCATTAGCTCAATGAGCTATATGTTGTTATGAATTACCAAAACCACCTAGGGATAGTTGCACTTTCAATCTCCCCCTTTTTGGTAATTGATGACAACATATAGATCAAAGCTTCGACAAATGATAATAAGAATGAATTACATCGTCGCTTTGAGAAGTATGTGATAAGTAAGAGCTCCCCCTAAATATGTGCATATTTAAAATTTGCTTTGGACTGTAAATGCACAAGAAGTTAGAATTATGGGTTACTCTTCCATGTCACATACATCTTGGTGGAGCGCTCAAAATGATTAATAATGAAATACATGCACTCATCACCAAGGCAAAGTGAATGATCACATAAGATAGATAAGATATATCAAGCATGCATAAGTGTAGCTTATGATCAAACATATGATCATCAATGTCTCACAAGCATATCAAAGTATCTCAACCAAAAGCAAACAATGTTTTAAGGACCACCAAATAAAAGCAAGAGAGAATAAAAGCAACACTCTCTCTCGAAGCCTATGATCTATACATTTTTCTCCCCCTTTGGCAACAAGTTACCAAAAAGTTCCTAGAAAATGCATAGTGCTAGATCGCCACTCAGGCTTGATCTTCAGGTGGTGGTGGAGTCTGGATCACTCCAAGGACGAAGGCTTCCGTAGATGCTATTGGAGTTGGAGCTGAAGTGGATGCTGGAGCAGGTTGGGTTGGTGCTGCGGCTGGTGCTGAGGCGGTTGCTCTTGTGTCACGAACTGGCACTGCAGACGACCTTGGACCTCGTGGCACTCTGGCAAATGCATCTGTGGTTGTCTTCCCTCTCCTCTCCTGTATGTCATCTTGGAGTTGCTCCACTGCAGTCTGAATCTCTGTCACCTTGATATCCAAGTCATAGAACTTATGTTCTACGATTATCTCTAAGCTTGCCTGGTTTTGAGTTAGGTTGGCCAAACCTTTCTCAATCCGCAGGGTGGATGCAATCAGGTAACTAAGCTGCTCTTGCTTGGTTTTCAAGAAGTATTCAGATGCCTCCTCTTGAGTTGGCATCCTTGCAGCTTTCTCCTTCCTTGCCTTCTCCTTCTGTGCTTGTGCATGGGCTGAAGATGGTTCATCTTTTTTCATCACAACCTCATTGTCTTCAAAATCAGGATGAATAGGCAGATGTTCCTTATCCAAAAGATATATGCTAGTGCCCATCTTGGAGTTGATCAGTTCCTGGATCTGAGGGGCATATCCACAGCTCCTCTTCTGGTCTGCTGCAGTCCTCTTGATTGTTTCTATCATAAGGCTCATGACTTTGAACTTCTGAGGCACATCAAAGATATGAAGCAAATTGATTGCATGGCCTCTGATCATCTTGTGATCACCTGACTTGGGAAACAGAGTGTGCCTTAAGATCCAATTGATGGTTGGCAATCCTGACAGAAGATAGTGTACAGATCCATACTTGAAAGTTTCAAGTGCCTTGTCAGGGATCTCTTTGTACATGTTGATCATGGAGTTGTGGTCCATCTTCTTCTTGGAATAGACATCCAAGTCATCTTCATTTTCCTCTGGGGCATTGATCAACTTTGCCCATTCCTCAACAGTTGAGTGGTACCTTGTACCTTCAGACATCCATGTGATCCTTCCATCTGGGTAAAAGTGTGTTGTGGAGTAGAACTGCATGATAAGTTCCTCATTCCACTTTGTGAGCTTTTGCCCAACAAAGTCTGCTACTCCACACGCCTTAAAGCTGTCCTGCACTCCAGGGTAGTGCTCTTCGTTGTCCTTGATGTATTGCCAATCGACCCATTTCATGTCACATACAATGGGTTTCTTGTCTAACAAGACTGTCTCATAGAAGTCCTGTTGTTCCTTAGTATGGAACCTGTAGTCTACAACAGTCCTTCTCCTGGTAGCATAGGGATCCTCTGCTCTCCATTTTCTCAATCCAGAGTCTCTCCTGATTTCATATCCTCGGCCACAGGATGAGCATCATTGTGGTCTGGGATCTTGGGCTTCAACTTTCTAAGCACTTGGCCTTCCTCTTCTTCTGCAGGTTCAGGCACTGGGGCCTTGTTTTTCTCAGCAGCTGGGATGCTCCTAGTATTCCTCTTTGGTTTTGGCTTTGGAGCTGGCTTGGCCTTGGAAGCAGACTTGGGGGCTTCCTTTGGCTTAGATGCAGCTGCTCCTGATCTAATGGCATCACCCATCAGCTTGGGTGCCTTAGGTGCTGGTGCAACACCTTCCTCTTCTTCTTCTTCTTCTTCAAAAGAATGTTGTTCAAATTCAGCCATGGGATCTACTTTCTTGCACCATCCGCCTCTTTTCCTTTCTTTCTTTGTTTCAGCTGCAACTAGCTCTTTGGGTGCAGGCTTCTCAGGAATCTTTGTTGAGGCTCTGGCCTTTGGCATGGGCTGCCTGCCTGCTGGCCTTTTGACCTTTAAGCCTGGTTGTATGGCTGCAGCTGAGCCATATTCTTTCTTCAGCACAACTCTCTTGGAAGTTGCCTCTTCCTCTGCCACATAATCTTCATCCTCTGAGTTTGAAGTTCTCTTCTTTCTCTGTCTTGTGGCAGCTTTTGGCAGATTGCTAGGGGTGCTCCTGCTGCCATCATCTGAGGAACTGGAGGGACTAGTGCCCTCACTCATGTGCACAAGCTGCTCTGACTGATTCTGACTATCACTTTGATCTGACATGATGAACAAGCTGACTGCTGACTGCTGACCCCTGTGAATAGTTTATAGATGAGGTAGAGTGGATGAGCATCACAAAATGCAGAGATTTTTGCAAAAAGAATGTTTCAAAAACTTAGTTTTAGTTTCCCACAGAAAGCATCTCGGATCTACCAATTTTTAAACTCGTTGATACCGAAGCAGTTTTTGGAACCTAAACTAGTGAACTCGGTCAGACCCAGTCACAGTTCGGTGGCACCGAGACTGCTAGGGTTTCACAAAGTTCAAAAATCGGTCACACCGATTAGTTACACTCGGTCAGACCGAGTTTCACTTGTGCAATGGCATAGGCCAAATCGGTGGGACCGAGTTTTCCAACTCGGTGGGTCCGAGATGGTTTCGGCGGAAACCTAACCCTAAAATTTTTGAATCAAAACTAATCTATGAGTTCTTTGACTGGATAGAAGTTTATCAAACGTGGCAAGAATCATTATGATCACAATGTGCTAGGAATCGGATTGGGGAATAGCATAAAGATCGAGTCCGTACCCTAGTTCGACGGAGACTCGCTACGGCGGCAACGGCGGGGATGATTCCCGTTGACGGCGACGGATACCAGCGACTGGAGGCTGCTGGCGGTGAGGAGACGATTCGGAGACCACGTCGGCAGAGCGAGCTATGGCGCGGGCGAAGAGGTTCGGAGAAATTTCCAAAATTTTGCCCGTGTCTATATATAGCCCGACCCCGTCGGTGTGACCGAGTGGAACAACACGGTGGCACCGAGATGCAAAACTGCGTACAGATATTGCAACTCGGTGTGACCGAATAGTTCAAATTGGTTGCACCGTGATTAAAAACTTAGATCAACTTGATGATCTCGGTAGGACCAAAAGTGGGATATCGGTCAGACCGAAAATCACAAAGAGGTTTTGGAAGTTTAAGTCTATGACGAATCGGGGACTCCGAGTGCTCCTCACACAGAGTGGTTCGAATCTGACTTGATCAATTTTGTGATGTAGCATGAATAGAGTTTGAGGCGAGAAAAGCATAGATAGCTAGAGGGGGTTCTTAGGCATTCTTGTCCATCCACTTGGCAAAAGAACAATAAAACCAAACAATCAAAACAACAAGTGGATGTCCTCGAATGAGTAAAATATGCAACCAA
Source organism: Aegilops umbellulata (assembly GCA_032464435.1). Lineage (NCBI taxonomy): Eukaryota > Viridiplantae > Streptophyta > Magnoliopsida > Poales > Poaceae > Aegilops > Aegilops umbellulata. The sequence continues at coordinate 444,819,073 of CP136055.1, read as the reverse complement.
CATGCTCACACAATAAAATGGCAATTGAAATATGTGACAAAACATGCACAACCAATTCTAGCATCTATCAAGCAATTGGTGATGACTAGGTCATCTATATATGAGTATATTGACTTAGGAGTCAAATGAGAACATTTGATCAAGGTCATACTCATCGTTTAAGCTCAAGTGGGCTTACCACTTTTACATAAAGCATTGTTGTGTTCACATCATTAGAGTCGCTTTAGCTCAAGTCTTACAGTAAAGCTCCCCCTAGATGTGATATCCCCCCGAAGAGGGATGAACTAACCTTGGGTTTTGTCGATGATGACTTCATGTAGATGTTGAAGATGTGGGTGCTCAATGTTGATGTAGATCACTTTGAGCTATCCTTTTGAGTGAACTGCACTTTCAATACCTACATGGGTTAGTCCCACAAGGAACAAGCAAGTATATCCATAGACATAGAGTGATGCACATACAAGATGATGTCTATGAAAGCTTTTAGGTTACCTTGTCCCTTGACTTACCAACAAGAGGGTTTGTGACTCCTTGAACTAGTGCAAGATGTGGAAGTTGATTGCACTTGTTCTTGCCAAAATGATAAGAGTGAAGTTTGTTGGCGGAGTCACCCTCAAGAACTCTCTAGTTCTTCTTCTTTTGGATCCACACCATCTTGATGGGAATCCTTGGAGTTGTAGTCGTACTTGATGAAGTGGAACTTGAAGTAGTCTTGGGAATCCACTTGACTAAGGTCTTAGGAGCTTCTTCAAATGCATCTATTTCCTCTTGAAGCTTGTCCTTGCCTTTTTGCTTGTAGTCTTGTGGTGGAAGATCATCTTGAGTTTGTGTCCCCTTGAAAGAAGTTGGGTCATACTTCTCTTGTTGAGGAACAAACTTTGTCTTGGGGTATTGGTATTCTTCCCACTCAACTCCATTGGCATTGAACTTTCGTTCAAAACCAACACCTTGATTCTTCCGGTGCCTTCCTTGCTTGCGTACAATCTCCTTGAATTGCTTACTTCCGGCAAGGCTTTTGTATGCTCCTTTCTCTATGATTTCCTTCAATATGCTATTTTCTTGCTCAAGTGTAACTTGGCTAAGAGAATCAATAGTGGAATCAAGAGAACTACTAGAAGCAACAATATTGGATTTAACATGATCATTTTTACTACTAGAAGAAGAATCTTTCTTGTTCTTGTTACTAGAGTTGACTTGAGGCATGTAAGTGGATAAGAGTAAACGTTTGGCAATGTAAGAAGAACTTTTCTTGCGGAGATCATCATTGATTGCCTTTAAAAGCTCATGCTCTTGCTCAAGATTGAGCTTTTCAAAGCGTAACTTCTCATGAGCCCTTAAAAGTTCTCGATGATCTTCGAAGATAGTTTCATGAGCTAACTTAAGAGTGTTTAGTTCTTTAGTTAGAGCCTCAATTTTCTCCTTATCATTGTCATTCGTTTTAGCATGATTAATTGACGTTTCATCATAGGATTCATCACTAGAGTTGTCAACAAGTAAATCATCATCGCCTAACAAGTCATCCTCATCACTATTAAAATCTACATACTCAGGATGAGTTACCTTAGGACCTTTGGCCATGAAACATCTTCCAATTCCTTCATTTGGTGAATCAAATATGTCGTAGGAGTTGGTTGACACAAGTGCTAGACCGGCAACACCTTCATCTTGAGTATATTCGGAGTCGGAGTGATAACTTCTCTCGGAGTGGTTGTCGGAGTCGGAGCCGGATACCCATTCAGCAACATGAGCTTGATGTCTTCATTTTGTGTAGCTCCTTGATGATTTTTCCTTCCTTTCCGAATCCTTGCTTCTCCGTGAGTATCTTCGTTCATAACGATCATCTCTACTCCTTCTCTCTCGTGATGGTGATTCCTCTCTTTTGCTTCTTCTTTTTGGAGAATCTTCTCTTCTTTTGTAGGGAGTCGTACACTCATTGGAATAGTGTCCAGGTCTTCCACAATTGTAGCAGTTTCGCTCTCAACTAGAAGATCTTTTGTCATTGTAGGACCTTGACTTGGAGCTTCTATCTTTGCTTCTACTCTTGTAGAACTTGTTGAAGTTCTTCACCATTAAGCTCAGTTCTTCATTGAAGTTTTGTTTCTCACTTGATGATGTGGGGGCTTCACATGAGGCTTTGTAAGCACCACTTGATTTGTTGTGAAGTTCCTCTTTATCCTTGAGTGACATCTCATGAGCAACAATTCTTCCAATGACTTCCGTTGGCTTGAGATTTTTGTAATTGGGCATCATTTGGATCAATGTGCACACGGTATCATATTTTTCATCCAAGGCTCTTAGGATCTTCTTGATGATGAATCTGTCGGTCATCTCTTCACTCCCTAAGCCGGGAATCTCATTTGTGATGAGAGCAAGCCTAGAGTACATTTCAGTGACACCTTCACCATCCTTCATTTTGAACTTGTCAAGTTGACTTTGAAGCACATCCAATTTGGATTCCTTGACGGAGTCGGTACCCTCGTGCATATCAATCAAAGTATCCCAAATTTTCTTTGCATTCTCAAGACGGCTGATTTTGTTGAATTCTTCGGGGCACAATCCGTTGAGGAGAATATCACAAGCTTGAGCGTTGTATTGTAGCATCTTCAACTCATCCGCGGTAGCTTCACGGTTTGGTTCTTTCCCTTCGAAGAAGTCACCTTGCAAGCCAACACACACAATAGCCCAAACGGCTGGGTTATGTTCAAGAATATGCATTTTCATTTTATGCTTCCAACTAGCAAAGTTAGTACCATCAAAGTAAGGACCTCTACGGTGATAATTTCCCTCACTAGACGCCATACTCTCCTAGGTTGTGAAACCAAGGCTATGACCACCAAAAGCTATGGAAATCAAAGCAAATGGAGACCAAAGCTCTAATACCACTTGTAGGATCGGAAGTATGTCTAGAGGGGGGTGATTAGACTACTTGACCAAATAAAAACTTAACCTTTTCCCAATTTTAGTTCTTGGCAGATTTTAGCAACTTTAGGACAAGTCAAGCAATCATCACACAATTCAAGCAAGCATGTAAAGAGTATATAGGCAGCGGCAAGTAAAGCATGCAACTTGCAAGAATGTAAAGGGAAGGGTTTGGAGAATTCAAACGCTATTGGAGACACGGATGTTTTTCCCGTGGTTCGGATAGGTGGTGCTATCCTACATCCATGTTAGTGGAGACTTCAACCCACGAAGGGTAACGGTTGTGCGAGTCCACGGAGGGATCCACCCACGAAGGGTCCACGAAGTAGCAACCTTGTCTATCCCACCATGGCCATCGCCCACGAAGGACTTGCCTCACTAGCGGTAGATCTTCACGAAGTAGGCGATCTCCTTGCCCTTACAAACTCGTTGGTTCAACTCCACAATCTTGTCGGAGGCTCCCAAGTGACACCTAGCCAATCTAGGAGACACCACTCTCCAAGAAGTAACAAATGGTGTGTTGATGATGAACTCCTTGCTCTTGTGCTTCAAATGATAGTCTCCCCAACACTCAACTCTCTCTCACAGGATTTGGATTTGGTGGAAAGAAGATTTGAGTGGAAAGCAACTTGGGGAAGGCTAGAGATCAAGATTCATATGGTAGGAATGGAATATCTTGGTCTCAACACATGAGTAGGTGGTTCTCTCTCAGAACATATGAGTTGGAAGTGTAGATGTGTTCTGATGGCTCTCTCCACGAATGAAGAGGAGGTGGAGGGGTATATATAGCCTCCACTTAAAACCCAACCGTTACACACAATTTACCAATCTCGGTGGGACCGAATCAACAAACTCGGTCGGACCGAAAAGGTAAACCTAGTGACCGTTAGAGTTTTTCGGTGGGACTGACATGCATCTTGGTAGGACCGATATGGTTAGGGTTTGGGCATAACGTAATCTCGGTGAGACCGATTACACAAACTCGGTGATACCGATTTAGTAATTAGCTAACCAGAGAGTTGGTCAGGCAAACTCGGTGGGACCGATTTGCTCTTTCGGTGAGACCGAAAAGTTACAAAAGGGAAACAGAGAGTTTGCATTGCAATCTCGGTGGGACCGATCCGCTCTTTCGGTGAGACCGAAAAGTTACGAAAAGGAAATAGAGAGATTGCGATCCCATCTCGGTGAGACCGAGATCCCTATCGGTGAAACCGATTTGCTAGGGTTTTGGCAGTGGTTTATGACATATGAAGACTCGGTGGCGCCGGATAGAAAGAATCGGTATTACCGAGTTTGGCTTAGGGTTTAGGTCATATGTGGATATGGGAAAGTAGTTGAGGATTTTGGAGCATATCATTAAGCACATAAGGCAAAGAGCTCATTAAGCAACACCTCATCCCTCCTTAATAGTATTGACTTTTCCTATGGACTAAATGTAATCTTGGATCACTAAAATGCAAAATGAAGAGTCTTGAGCTTTTGAGCTTGAGCCAATCCTTTGTCCTTAGTATTTTGAGGGTTCCACTTTCACCATTCATGCCATGCCAATCATTGAGCTTTCCTGAAATAGTTATATTGGAATATCATTAGCTCAATGAGCTATATGTTGTTATGAATTACCAAAACCACCTAGGGATAGTTGCACTTTCACATACCCCTGTGGATTTCCCACCATTGAGCAGCTAGACCCTTCAAGTGAAATGTCGCAAAGGTGACATAACTGGCAGGGGCAACATTAGCTGACTCCATCTCAAACACGATGTCACGAAGCCAATCATCAGCATCCATAGGATTGGTGGAGTCCCAAAAAATGGACGGGTTGAGGCGCACAAATTCTGGCAGTGTTATTGGGGCAGGCAGTTGATGAGCATTCTGGTTTGGAAACTGAGCCATTACTCCAGTCATAAACTGACGATTCAGCTCAAACCGTTGCATCATTGCGGCAATATAAGGTGGAGGTGGAGGATCGTCAGCCATCCTGCTAAGAACATCAAGGAGCAGTTTTAACAAGAGGTTGGAGTAGGTGTATGGAGTCATTCATGATGTAATTTGAACAATGAGCAAAGGCGTAGTATGTACAAAGCAGTAGTCATTAAAGACATACATATACATCTACAGAGCCATTTACACGTTGTTAGTACGAGTTCGGACAAGAGAATCATCCTAGATGTACTAGGCGGCACGCTGGCACGCGATGGAAGGATACAACAACGAGACATAGCAAAGGCTACATCCATGTCGGAGAAAACCACTAGAGCGAGGAATCTGCAGGGGACGACGCAGGGTGCCCTCGATAAAAGGTTCCTGCGGCCCGTGAGCAATGTGAAGCAGATCCTGGCTCCCAATTCAAGAAAGGCGTAATACAAATCTCCGGATGGATGTGATCATGAGAACCTAGGATAGAGTTAGCAAAATCATTTAACATGAATAGAAGGGAGATCAGAGGCCCAGAGTATAGACGAGGAGTAAAAGATCCTAATACCATCCAATTTGGCGACGTGGGCCCGTAAGCCACACAACCATGTTAGTAAAACAGTTCTTTCAAAGACTAGACTCAACTTCGGACAAGGAGTTGGAAAGGGGGTTCCTACAGGCAGTCGGCTCTGATACCAACTTGTGATGCCCCCGACTCGACCGTACACTAATCATGCATGCAAATGTGTACGATCAAGATCAGGGACTCATGGGAAGATATCACAACACAAATCTAGACACAAATTCAAATAATACAAGATTCATATTACAAGCCAGGGGCCTCAAGGGCTCGAATACAAGCTCGATACACAAGAGTCAGCGGAAGCAACAATATCTGAGTACAGACATAAAGGTAGACAAGACTGCCTTAAGAAGGCAAGCAGAAAAGCAACAACGATCTACGAGGCAAGGCCTCCTTCCTGGGACCTCCTAACTACTCCTGGTTGTCGACAGTCTCCATGTAGCAGAATCCGTTGGCAGTGGCATCTGGCTGCAAGGATCCACCATCTGGTTGCGACAACTGGAAAGAAGGAAGAAGGGGGCAAAGGGGGTAGCAAAGCAACCGTGAGTACTCATCCAAAGTACTCGCAAGCATCAGATCTAAACTAAGTATGCATTGGTATCAAATGAAAGGGTTGTATCTGTGGACTGAACTGCAGAATGCCAGAATAGAGGGGAAGGCCTAGCCTATCGAAGACTAGCATCTTCAAGCAGCTCCAAGCATCTTGCAGCATGTAGAAGAGTAAAGAATAGCATTTTATATTAAAAAGCATGTTGTAGTAACAATGCCCAGAGATCCTTCCTCGACTCCCTACGAGAAAGCAATCTCGGGGCCACATATCTTAAGTATCCATTTCTAGTTGTATTAGATCATGATATAAGTCTGAACGTCCATTACCGTGGACACGGTATTCGAATAAATATCTTCCCTGCAGGGGTGAATCACGTTTTCCAACACGCTCGATCACTCTGGTCGGACACACTTTCCTGGGTCATGCTCGGCCTCGGAAGATCAACACGTCACAACCCTACCTATGCTCAGCAGAGAGGTCCCCGCCGGTCTACATCCTAAGCACTCCGGGGTCTGGGTCCATCGCCCGTTGCACTCAGCAGAGAGGCTGCCCGGATGGCACCGGCCCAGCCGTGTCGCAATCACTACTAGGAAAAGGGCTACTAATGGCGCACCAGTTTTGCCTAATAATGGCGCATCACTGGTGCGCCATTAGTATCACGCCACTAGAATTTTTTACTAATGGCGCACCAGTGGTGCGCCATTAGTATCTGGTATACTAATGGCGCACCTGGCAGTGCACCATTAGTTTTGCCCACGGTGTGCCACTAGTGTCTGCTATACTAATGGCGCACCACACGTTAGTGCGCCATTAGTAACAATTTTTTAATTTTTTTTTCTTAATCTCATGTCACTATTTCACCTATGAGATATCCAACACATATATATACAACAAGCATCCATATAACAATCATATCCAACACACAAGTTCCATCATATATACATACATAGCCAACACACAAGTTCCATCATATATACATACATAGCCAACACATAGTTCCATCGTTACATATTACAAAAGTTTCACATTGTTCATCCAACACCGTTATCCATCAATTCACAAAAGTTTCACATTGATACAAAATAAAAACACAAATGGAAAAGAAGCACTCCATCCATGCAAGCTTCCGTGAATTAAATCAAATCTGCAAAATGATAAACAAGAAGTTAGAAAAAAAAATAAGACTAGAAGAATACTAGAAGAAGAACACTAGAAGAAGAATAAGAAGAATTTTGGAAAAGAAATAAGAAGACTATAAGCTTATTATGTAAACTTGATCATTTTGTGCTAACATAAGTTATTTTGGAGCTAACCTATAGGAAACTAAGCATGTAAGCTCTAAGTTAGTATATTAGAGCCAACTTAGGTAAAATGAAGCTAACCTATGTCATTTTGGAAAAGAAGAAGAATAAGAAAAAGACTATAAGCTTATTATGTAAACTTGATCATTTTGTGCTAACATAAGTTATTTTGGAGCTAACCTATAGGAAACTAAGCATATAAGCTCTAAGTTAGCATATTAGAGCCAACTTAGGTAAGATGAAGATAACCTATGTCATTTTGGAAAAGAAGAAGAATAAGAAAAAGACTATAAGCTTATTATGTAAACTTGATCATTTTGTGCTAACATAAGTTATTTTGGAGCTAACCTATAGGAAACTAAGCATATAAGCTCTAAGTTAGCATATTAGAGCCAACTTAGGTAAAATGAAGCTAACCTATAGGAAACTAAGCATATTATAGATAACATAGGTAACTAAGTATATATATATCATTTTGGAGATCTGACATACCTGACAAAGTTCAATTCTCATGCATTGTTCTTCTCCTTCTCCTTACTCATCCTGATGCGCCAAGAGCGGCGAGGCGGTGGAGGCGGTGGAGGCAGTGGGATGTAGTCTTCTACCTCAATTGGCGTGGTCATGTCGCCCAGCTCTGGGATCGCCGGCGCCACCACCGGTGCGTGGTCATTGTCAGGAACCACCACCATCGCGAGGCCACCTTCAGGCACGACCATCGCTAGGTCATCCTCAGCCACCTCCATCTCTTGCCCATGGTCAGCCAACACCATCTCTTGCCCTTGGTCAGCCACCACCATCTCTTGCCTTTTGTCAGCCACCACCAGCGCTAGGTCATCCTCAGCCTGATGCCCATCATCATCCTGCAGCTCCCCATCCCCACTCTGCTCCTCTTCTCCCGCACTCCAGTCCGGATCATCCTTCTTGTTGTTTATGCTGCTGCCAGAATCGCTGCTGCTTTCGCTATAGCCAGAATCGCTGCTGCTTTCGCTACAACCAGAATCGCTGCTGCTTTCGCTACAGCCATGGTCGCTGCTACTTTGGCTGTAGCCACTGTCGCTGCTGCTGCTCCCATTACCTGTCCAAATGCAACAATGACCGTTAACAATCAATGTGAGACAAAGCCAAATGTAGAGGAATAAGAAGAGGCAGAACGTACCGGCATCATAATCTTCAGCGTAGCGCATGCGACACATAGTCGCATTGAACACCTTCACGATGAGCATGGTGGCGTCATCGTCATACCTGAAGAGAAGGAAGTACCCCAGCCGTAGGTCGTAGGCACGGTAGAACTTCTCCCACCCACGAGACAAGTACATGTGGCTCTCCTTGATCACCAACTCCACAACCCACAGCCTGCGAAACCCGCTGCCGGCCTGTCGCACCTTCACATTATTTGGCGGATCTTTACCCATCAGCATGTTCTTAAAACTGCCAGGCAACCTCTGTAGTTTGGGACAATGAGTGATGTAGGCAAACAACAGATATCATAATGAGATGGATGAAGGGGAGATCTCTCGTTTTATATACCTGCGTCATGGATGATACTGAAGTCCCAAGTATGATAGTGGAGAACTCGGAAGCATCCAACTCCTACTGCGGTGTCGCAGAGCGGCGGTGGCTGCTTCCCGCCATCTCTGATAAGCAACAGAAGAGACCAATTAGTACCCTTACAACAGATCATAAAACATATGGAGTACCCTGTCTATTTCTTCTATGCTATCAAACCTAACAAACCTACTGGACAACATACAGATATAACCGATACAACCAAACAAGGCAAGGTATTATACAGATAACATTTAGATTTCTTTACTTGAAAAGGACAGACAAAATATACCATAGACCTTTCCGTTAGCTGGTGAATGGATGGTCGATCCCCATCGAAAACTGATTGTATGATAAGATAGCAGAGAGATACATTCCAAACTGTGAATGTGGTATGGCAATGGACTTGTAATCATATCGTTGTTCATATCTAAAATAACACCTTGTATATAAGAAGAAATCATGATAATTTTCAATAATCTGGCAGACATATAGATTTACCAGCAAACTTGTGTGCCTAACTATCTATATCTAGGAAATCAAAGTTATTTCAACTTTGATGTTTGGAATATACCTAGAGAAACATGATTTATTTATTTTACTTCACACTCACAACTAAACAGCACTGAGGCACAGCTTATTGATGATCACTTTAATTTTATGAAGCGAATTTACTCACTAGTAAAAGATGTAATACAACTGTATTGCAGAAAGAACTAAAAGCTTGAGCAAAAAGGACTCGATAAAAGGTATCACTATGAATAATTATTTGTAGCTACAAACAATACATGTAATGAGCTAGAAGAGCCATCTCTTCATCCAACAAGTGTACACAAGTCAGAAGAGTTCTTACTTTCTCTTGACATGGCACCACTCCCTAGTCATGATGTATATATGCATCTTGCTCTTCCATGGTTGAATAAAAGAAAATGGTACTGGTCAAGCACGTATGATCCTTCTAGTTAATGGTATCAATGGCTTCCACATAGCAGGGATATTACATCCGTCAAAAGCTTTTAGGTTTAACACTTTAACTCCCTTTTTTTCCAAAAATAGGAGGAAAAGGCTACTCGGTGCCCAAAACTAACAGCAAGCAAACTAGTAAAGTGTTGTTCCATGGTGTGCCACACTACTGATTAAGAAACACTGTCACTTAACCAACTGACTTCTAGCTAGATTTAAACCTTTGACCATACACTACAGAAAAAACTCAGTATTTTTTAAAAATTTACAAAGAATAGTGTCATCAAACTGTTTATGATTACCAAGTAGATGTGCACACATGGACTGGGTAGTGAATTCCTCATTTCGAAAGTTGTAGTGTCTAAAGGAATTGAAGAGCGCCTGCCACGCATCTAATTTCTTATCTACCAATATCCCTGTATGAGTAATTAGATGGAATTTTTCTGAACAAATGCAAACTCACCTGCTGCTGGAGGAGGGGGCAGGGGGTGGAAGGTGCCGTACTGGTACTAGGCGGGGTCCTGGCCCCGCAGGTGCGGCGGCTCCGACGGCGGGAGCGGGCCGGAGGAGGAGGAGTGGGCCATCTTCTTCTTGCCGCCGGCGCCGGCGCCGGCCTCCAGGTCCTGGCCGGCTCCCAACATCTTCTTCTCTCCTGAAGCTCTGACACTGTTATGAATCTAAGACCAACATTGTAATAGCGTCAGTGCACGAGCGCGCGGGAACGGCGTCGGCACGAAGCAGCAGCGGCTGCACGACGGGGCGGCGGCGGCGAGCTCCTGCTCCTAACCCTAGGGCGCCACCCCGTGGGGGCATGGGGATGAGCGCGGGAGAGAGGGGGAGAGAGACTGACCAGGGGCCGCACGGGGATGGCGGACTCGGGGGAGGGCGACGGTGAGCTCGTCGCAGTGGACGGCGGTGGGGTCGGAGTCGGGAGGGCGGTGATCTCGTGGGAGCAACCGCTGGGCGCGGTGGGTGGGCGGGGGGCGGGGACGAGAACGACGGCGACGGCGGAGCGGCGGAGGGAGGCGGCGAGGGAGGCGGCGCTCGGCTCGGGGACGGCGAAGGAGGTGAGGGGGGCGGCGAGGGGGATGGCGAACACGGGGGGCAGCGGGTGAGATCGATGAGGCAAGGGAGAGATTAGAGAGATTGGGGATTTAGTGTGCGGGGAAGCTTTCTAATGGCGCACCACCCCCTCGTGCGCCATAAGTACGACTATTCTAATGGCGCACCACCCCTCGGTGCGCCATTAGAATTTTGTTTTAATCTAGCCCACACTAGCCCTATCTACAACCTAACCCTATCTACAACAGAACCCACCCACTAGCCTGACTGGTCAGCACGCAGCACACACACCACGAGGTCCTGGGTTCGATTCCCAGGCTCCCCAATATTTTTTTTATGCATTTTAAATGCTGTTTTTTATATTTATTTGTGTTTAAATATGTTCAAACTTGTTTAAATCGTAACAGTAATATTTTTTTATAAAAACGGTAATATTTTTTAAAAAAATATGTTCAAATTTGTTACTTGAAAATATCATCGGCGGCGGCGATGGAGCGGGGGAGGGTGTGGGGGGTGCCCGTTGGCGACGGCGGAACGGGGGAGGGTGCGGGGGGCCGGGTGCTCGTCGGCGGCGGTGGAGCGGGGGAGGGTTGCGGTGGGTCGTCGGCGGCGGTGGAGCTAGCGGGGGAGGGTGGGATCGAGATGGAGGGGGTTCGAGATCGAGATCGATGGAGGGGGATCGAGATCAAGTGTCCTCATGAATTCAAAAAGTGCCCATGAAATTTAAAAATATTCATGATTCAAAAAGTGCCCATGAAATACAATCGAGAAATGAAGACTACGATTTAAATACAATCGATCTTAGCTAGCTATCTGTTCACAACCAGGCGCGGGGGAGTTGCAGTGGTGGGGGGCGTGGGGGCGCGGCGGTCGGGGCGGCGGCGGCAGTGGACGAAGGGGACAGAGGGGGCGGAGGGGCGCGGGGTCGGGGGTCAGGGCGGCGGCGGCGTACGGTTGGGGCGGAGGAGGCGTACGGTTAGGTCGAGTGGGGAGGAAGGGAGGGAGGGGAATAGGTGGAGTGGGGAGAAGCTTACTAATGGCGCACCCAGCAGCGGTGCGCCATTAGAATGTTTTTTTGCCAAAAAGTAAAAAAAAAATACTGGCGCACTCTGTCGCCGGTGCGCCATTAGTAGTTCTAACTACTAATGGCACACTTTGCCAGGATGCGCCATTAGTATGTTTGGAAAAATGAAAAAAAAATTGTTTTACTAGTGGCGCACCTTTTCCCTGGTGCGCCATTAGTGTCTTTCACACTAATTGCGTATCTCCACCTGGTACGCCATTAGAATATAGTAGTGGCGCACCACTTCTCTGGTCCGCCATTAGTGTCAATCCTATCTTTAGCCCTTTTCCTCGTAGTGAATGCTAAACTGGACATCTGACAAAGCTTTGGCTGATACTGCAACATCAAGGCCCATAACTATTCTCGTGTGGTGGTTAGTGCGTAAAGGCCAAAGGCCAACTCAAAACAAATACCCAAACCATAGTGTATTATTAGCTTGCGGAGACGAGCAGAGACTCACGATAATGTGACCCCGTCGCCCCGTCTCGAGGAAATACGGCAAGGGCAAGCCCAGCCCACTCGAGGGCTGCCTGACTTCTCGTCCGTGCCTCATAACCATCTTGCGGGTTCTCTCCGGGCCCGCCCGACTTTCCCAAAGGTCTCAAATACTGTCAAGGTAACCGTCTGTCCAAACATCGGGGAAAACCCGATGAAACACCCCCGGAGGATTCCACTCAATGTAATCATCAAGGTGAACGTAAGAGGGACCACCCTCGAGGTTCACACTTGAGATGTTGAACGACAGAGCCGTATCGGGAATGGTGAAAGAGGAAATCTCCCTCGATGACCACGACCTAATAGCTACACTACAGAATTATCATCAGGAGTGCGTTATGAGGGATCACCCTCGGCACTCGATAGTATCTCTGCAGAGTCGAGCAACAAAAGGGGCGTGATGTGATGTGAGGTGTCAGGCTCTGGTCGTGGATCACGTTGATCGAGTCATCGATGATGAAGCACGGGCAATAAGGACAAGGTGGAGGTCACTTATGGATCACTAACCAACCTATACTAAGCGTTTAGGATAAGCAAGTAGGTAACAATAAGCAGGTTACAAAAGCAGGCTATGCATCAGAATAGGAGCAATCAATAACAGTAGCAAAATCTAATGCAAGCATGAGAGAATGGAATGGGCGATATTGGGATGATCAAAGGGGGGGCTTGCCTGGTTGCTCAGACAAGAAGAAGGGGTCGTCGTCGACGTAGTTGATCACAGCGGCATCAGCGACAGTCTCGGGGTCTACCGGAGATAAGAGGGGGGAGAAACAATAAATACATTGCAAGCAAGAGCATAACAGGACAACAGGCAGAGCTAGACGTGTTCTAACACGGTGCTACACGTTACCGGCGAAGGGGGATAACATCTGGGAATGTTTCCCCAGGTTTAGCATTTTCAGACAAACGAACCGGAGGGGGAAGTTGCATGTTCAGGTAGTTAGGGGCATGTGGCAGACAAACATATCGCGTATTCGGATTCGTCTCGTCGTTCTGAGAATCTTTCACGTACAAAACTTTTTCATCTGAGTTACAGATTATTTATTATGAATTTTCAAAGATTTAAACAATTACTAAATTAATTTATTTCGAAAATATTAAATGGCTAAAATCGTTATGGGTACACAGAAGTGTACCCAGCAACATGCACATGCAGCTGACAGCGGGGTCCAGGGCATGCTAAGTCAGCATGGTCAACAGGCAACCTTGATTGCGTTGAGTGGTCAAAAGGAACAGTGGGGCCCATTAGTCATTGACTGATTTAACTAATTAATAGATTTAACCAACTGACTAGGTAATTAGGCTAATTAAGCAGGTTAATTAACTTAATTAATTACATTACTAATTAATTAACTATTAACTATTATTATTTATATTTCCTCTTCTTTAACAAAATGTTCCAGGGGCATGGGGCCCTGGTGTCATAGAGCCGCGGGCTCATCGGGCGGTGGATGCGGGCGTAGCCCGAACGAGCGCACCCGACTGGGCGCTGGCCCAGTCAACCGCGGTGGATGGCAGAGGGCGTGGCGAGGCAGTGGAACCGCGGCGCAGAGGAGCAGCGGAGCCAGGCCGCGGCGGGAGCGCGACGACGCGGGGCAAGGCGAGGCTGCAGGTGACGCGGGTTGCGGCAGCATCATGCGGGGCTGCGAGCGTGGCGATGCAGGGGGCGCGGGCGCGCGTCTGGGTGCAGGGCGACGAGCGGGAGGCCTCGGGGGCGAGCGGGTGGAGCACCACGGCCGCGGGTGTGACGCGGTGCAGGCGGCAGTGGAGGTGGACGCGCGTGCGCGGTCAGAGGGCAGGAGAACACGGTGAACGACGTCTTACGACGGGACATAGAGGAGAGGAGGGAAGGCGCTCACCCTCGATGCAGGGGTACGCCGGCGAGGCTCGAGGAGGCCGGTTGAGGAAGAGATGAGGAGGCGAGGCGACGCGGAGCGGCTCCAGCGAGCGGCGTCTGTCGGCGAGGTCGGGGCGGGAAGGCCCTTCCGGATCCAGGAACGGGGAGGAGGATGGGGCCGCGAGAAGGACGACGACAGGGCAGCGCAAGGCGGATCGGCGTGGTGGCGCCGGAGAAGGGCGACGGCGTCGTGGTGAAGGGGGGTCGGGGCCCTCTGCCCTGATCTAGACGGGGGGGAAGTGAGAGAGCCGCGAGGGAAGCGAGTGGGGGGATGGTGAACGGGGCGACCGGGTTAGGGTTCGGTCGGGTGTGGCCTATAGGCCAGGGGAGCGGGGGAGTGGGCCAACTTAGGTGGGTTGGCCAGTGGGAGTGGGCCGAGGCCCAGGGGGTCTTATTCTGTTTTTTTGTTAGTTTGCTTTCTCCTTTTCTTTTATCTACTTTTGCCGTTTGACTTAATTTCAAACTCAAAATTCAAACATGTTTGAACCATCGCGATGTTAACAATAGTAAACGCGGGGATGTGGCATCATTAGCATGGGATTACTGTAGCATAATTATTCGGGCGTTATAAGAACAGAGTCTGGACTTTGGTTGACTTGCCCGATGATCGGCAAGGCACAGAGAATAATTGGATCTTCAAGAAGAAGACTGACGCTGATGGTAATGTTACTGTCTACAAAGCTCGACTTGTCACAAAAGGTTTTTGACAAGTTCAAGGAGTTGACTACGATGAGACCTTCTCACCCGTAACGATGCTTAAGTCTTTCCAAATCATGTTAGCAATTGCCACATTTTATGATTATGAAATCTCGCAAATGGACGTCAAAACTGCATTCCTTAATGGATTTCTTAAAGAAGAGTTGTATATGATGCAACCATAAGGTTTTGTCGATCCTAAAGGTGCTAACAAAGTGTGCAAGCTCCAGCGATCCATTTATGGACTGGTGCAAGCATCTTGGAGTTGGAATATACGCTTTGATAGTGTAGTGACCCGACTCGGTAAGAGTCGAAGTGTCCGAGTTTACCGTGCCAGTCCCTGGATCAACTTGCTAGCACACACAGTACTCGAGGAAATAACAGAAATAACACACATCTCTTTATTACATCGATAGTCCAGGAGCAATACATTTATTACAAAATAGGGCATAGAGCCAATAAACAAATATTGCGGAAGCAAAGTAGTAAATGAGTCCAACTCCACGAGCAAGGTTGAGTGTAGAACATCGACCTATCGCACCTTAATCCTCATCGAATATATCTGCAACATGATAAGTTGCAGCCATATAGGTCAGTACATTGAATGTACTGGCAAGTCACATCATAAGTGTAAAGAACCTATTTGTACATGCAATTTGGCTGGTGGAAAGCTCTAAGTTTAGTTTTTTGCATAAAGCTAGTTTTCCCTATTAGGAAAGATGTTGTTCTACTACTACACATTTGCATAGGATGAGTTGGGAAACCCAACTCCATCCGTTCCCAAGTTTAATTAAAATCCCAACTATTTACTTAAAGGTGAGGAGATCTCCCGGCATTTTCACTACTAGATGCTCAACTTGTCCATAAGCGGGGACACGGCTAATCGATTAGGTTGACACTCTGCAGAGGTTGCGCACTTTCCCCACAAGACTCGACCACCTCCATGATCGAAAGATCGAGACATAGTCTTTCGAAAATAGTCCCCCTTAACCCACGGATAGGCCGGTACACCTACATCATTCTACATCTGCTAGCCCATCCCGGAGGGGTCACACTAACTACTCAACTAAGCCAGAGCCCATATTGGCTTGTGGCTGCACACGTAAGCTTCTAGACATGAGAATACGATTGACCTCTTTGAGCCTGAGCGGACGGTCCACTAGTGGTGCACCACCATGGATTTTCCCATGCGTGCCCCACTGTACTTCGCCACCATTCCATCAAGTTTCCGCCCAGGTAGTTCATTAATTATCTTAGGTCCTATTTACTACATTGTCACTCATGCTTTACAATGATCACTCCCCAATCCACGTCTACTTAGCGAAGCAACATAATGTAAAACGATGGCGACAATGTTATAAGGTTCAGACCTACCTCAATGAACTACTGGGTGAAAAGCATAGTCGTACGACATCAATTCCTACCATACAGTCCGACCGCAAAGAACTAAGTGCAATAAAAAACATAGATAATGAAACATGATCAAGATGCAACTTGCCTTGGTATTGCTGGTTGAATTCTAAAGACTGATAATATTTTGCTTCGCACTCCAGACAATCTATCGCAAAGAAGAAAAACAAACATAAGCAAACATTTCAGAGAAACAAGAAGAAACATGCAAAGCAAAAGTCTGGGAAAAACCAAATGAACAAGCAACACACTTAACTAGCATGAAAATAATCTAAGTGCAAAACAACATAGGCCTATGGTTCAAGAAGTGATGTGAACTATAGTGCATACTAGTAAGATATAAATGGACAGATTCTAGGGTGTGAAAATTATTGTGACAAAGGTCTAGGTGATAGGGTTTGGCTACGGTGACAGAATGCAAAAAGAATCAACTCAATCGGAGCTACGGTTTGAGAGATATGGCATTTGAAGTTCGAATTTGAATCTGAATAAATTCAAATTTGAATCTGAAAACAGTTTGCAAATAGGATACCACTGGATAGATCTAAACAATACGAAGAATTTGCCGCTAGTTTCATCGAGTTTGGATCTACGGTTAAAAAGTAGTGGGTACGCAAACTTCAGGGACTAATTTGTTAATTACAGGGACTAAACATAGAAAGAAATAATCGCAGACAAGTCCCTGGCCACGTGGCGGCTCATGGCTGGCCGAGAAGTGTCCGCTGCGGAGGCTATACAGCGAATGGCCGCTAAATAAGAAAAAATAGCGGTGGCGGCTAACTAAGTAAAAACCGACGCTCGGTTTAAATAAAACCACACGGTCTAAAGGAAACCGACCGGCAGTTTTTAAAATAAAAAACCGTGGTTAACCGCGTACCGGTTCAATGAAAAAAAACCAACCTAATCTAATCTGGACCGTCGATGATCGATCTAACGGGAGGGGGTGGGGCGGCGGCTTACAGCGGGTGGTGGTGGCCGGCGATGATGTCGACGATGGTGGCGGCGGCTCGGGTCGAACGGGGCGGCGGCTACGGCGGGTACCAGCGTCGGTGAAGAAGACGGGGAGGTGCGGCGCGTCGAGGGTGTCGCAAAGGTGGTGGCGGCGTGCGTCAGCAGCGTCCGAACGGGGCGGGGCGAGGACGGCGGCCTCCGTTGCTCCGGGGGCTCCGGCGTCGACGGTGCGGTGGCTCCGACGGGACCTAGGGGCAAAAATCGTGTCAAAAGGATGTGCCTCGCCGCGGGAAATCATTTGACGAAGAAGGTGGATGCCGTGGTGGCTTACTGGTGACGGAAAGCTCCGGCGAGGCCCGTTCGGCCTGCGAGATGCGAACGACAACGGCGGCGGCTATGGGCGGCGTGGGACGAAGCGAGATGGCGAGGATGGAAGAGGGGGTCCTGGCCTTTATATAGGCGAGGGCATAGGGCTCGGGGGCTGCGGATAAGCTCTATCCGAGTGCGAGGCGGCCGGCGGTGCGGGAGGTTTCGGACGCTGGGGCGCTGGCCTTGGTCGGGGATGAGCTGACGAGGCGGGGCCCGCCTGGCAGTGACAGCGGCGGTAGCGAGCGAGAGGGGGCGCGGGCGGTCGACCGGTGCGGGAGGTTTCGGACGCTGGGGCGCTGGCCTTGGGCCAAATGGCCAGCTGGGCCGATTGGGGCGCTCCTGGGCCGAACGCAGTTTCGGTCCAGGCTGCGGTGAGTGCGTGCATGCGTTTTTTTAACCTAAGACTAAAGTGTCCCTAAACAATTCAAATGAATTAATAAAAACAGCACAACAATTTCTGAAATAACTATACAATATTTAGAGCCTAATGAACATTAACTTAAGCACAGAACATTTTGGAAAATATTTTCCTAATGCAATTAATGCACTGTTTGCAAATAAAATAAATACCAATAAGCTCCAAAACTTCAAATAATATTCAACATAAAATGTCCCACTCTTTTATAAGTTTGAGGAAGTCATCTTATCCCCTCTCATTTGTTTTTCTCGAGTGGAAAATTTTTATTTGAATATTTTTAAAACTCCAAAATGCAAAGAAATAGGATATGCATTGAATGATTCTATTAACATCCAAATTTACTAAAATTGGGATGTTACAAACCTACCCCCTTTAAGATGAATCTTGTCCTCGAGATTCGGGCTGGCCAGCAAAAAGGTGTGGATGGTCCTATCTAAGATCTTCCTCTCGTTCCCAAGTAGCTTCCTCCTCGGTGTGGTGACTCCACTAAACCTTGCAGAACTTGATGATCTTGGTACGCGTGATTCTCTCTACAGCCTCAAGAATCCTAATAGGTTTCTCCTCATAAGTCAGATCATTCTCCAACTGAATTGCCTCCAGTGGCACTGTATCTCTCAAAGGGATCTCTGCCATCTCTGCATGACACTTCTTCAGCTGAGAAACATGAAACACATCATGAACTCCTAACAAAGCCTCTGGTAATTCCAACTAGTATGCAACCTCTCCTCTGTGTTCCAGAACTCTGTATAGCCCCACAAAACGTGGTGCTAACTTTCCCTTGACTCCAAATCTCTTAATACCTCGAAGTGGAGACACTCGAAGGTATGCTCTATCTCCCACTTCATAGGTCACTTCCTTGCGTTTAGCATCAGCATAACTCTTCTACCTTGACTGAGCTATCTTAAGTTTGTCATGAATCAACTTGACCTTCTCCTCAGAATCCCTAATCAAATCAGGTCCAAACAATTTGCGATCTCCAACTCCATCCCACATCAAAGGTGTCCTGCATTTCCTGCCATACAATGCCTCGAAAGGGGACATCTGCAAACTAGCTTGATAGCCGTTGTTGTATGAGAACTCTGCATAAGGTAAGTTATCATCCCAACTAGACCCATAGTCTAGCACACAAGCTCTCAACATGTCCTCCAGAATCTGATTGACTCTCTCTGTCTGCCCATCAGTCTGCGGATGGAAGGCTATACTGAACTCTAGCCTGGTACCCAAAGTTTCGTGTAACTACTTCCAAAACTTTGAGGTAAATTGTATTCCTCTATCTGATACGATGCTCCTCGGAACTCCTTGCAGACAGACAATTCTGGTCATATATATCTTTGCCAGCCTAGCACTTGTATAGGTGGTCTTCACTGGAATGAAGTGAGCAACCTTGGTCAAACGATCAACTATCACCCAAATGGAATCATAACCTGAACGAGTCCTGGGTAACCCCGTGATAAAGTCCATACCAAGTTTATCCCATTTCCAATCAGGTATCGGCAACGGCTGAAGTAACCTGCTGGTTTCTGATGCTCCGCCTTTACTCTCTGACATACATCACATATTGCCACATACTCGGCAATCTCTCTCTTCATACCGGCCCACCAAAAACTTTCCTTCAAGTCCAAGTACATCTTGGTGTTGCCTAGGTGTATCGAATATGGTGAGTCATGAGCCTCCTGAATAATCAACTTCCTGATCTCCGGGTCATTGGGTACGCAAATCCGTTGCTCAAACCATATGGTTCCATTTTCATCCTCACGGAATCCTTCTGCTTTCCCTTTGCTCATCATTTCCTTTATCTCAGCAATACCCTGGTCCAACTTCTGGGACTCTCTGATTCTTCCCAACAAGGTGGATTGTACCTCGAGTGCAGCAACATAACCTCTTGGAACTATTTCCAACTGAAGGTCTCTAAGCTCATCACATAACTCCTGAGGTAAACCTCCTGTTGTAAGGGTATTAACATAACTCTTACGGCTCAAGGCACCCGCCACAACATTGGCTTTTCCTGGATGATAATGCAGACTCATGTCATAATCCTTTATAAGTTCCAACCATCTCCTTTGCCTGAGATTCAACTCCTTCTGCATGAAGATATACTTCAAACTCTTGTGATCTGTGTAAACATCACAACGATTCCCAATAAGATAGTGTCTCCGTGTCTTGAGTGCATGCACTACGGCTGCCAACTCCAAATCATGCGTGGCATAGTTCAACTCATGAGGTCGAAGCTGTCGTGAAGCATAAGCTATCACTTTTCCCTCTTGCATAAGAACATCTCCAAGTCCCTGACGTGAAGCATCACAATACACCTGAAAGTCCTTGTGTACGTCAGGCAGGATTAGCACTGGGGCTATAACCAAACGCTTCTTCAACTCTTGAAAGCTGGCTTCACACTCTTCAGTCCAAACGAACTTGGTGTCCTTCTTCAACAACGCTGTCATGGGCCTTGCAATCTTGGAGAAATTTTCAATAAATCTCCGGTAATATCCTGCAAGTCCAAGGAAACTGTGAATCTCGCAAACTATGGTGGGTGCATTCCATTCTGTGACTGACTCTACCTGACACTACATGTCCAAGGAATCCGACTTCCTTGAGCCAAAACTCACACTTGCTGAACTTGGCATAAAGTTGATGTTCTTTGAGCTTCTCCAAAACCAAGCGCAGATGTTCAGCGTGTTCCTCCTCATTCTGGGAGAAAACCAATATGTCATCAATGAATACCACAACGAACTTATCCAAGAACTCCATGAACACCTTGTTCATCATGCTCATAAAATAGGCAGGGGCATTAGTCAAACCAAAGGACATGACTGTATACTCATAAAGCCCATACCTTGTGGTAAAAGCGGTCTCGGGTATATCCTTCTCACGGATCTTCAATTGGTGATAACCCGATCGAAGATCGATCTTGGAGAAAACACTAGCTCCTTCTACCTGGTCAAACAAGTCATTGATCATCTATAGGGGATACTTGTTCTTGATGGTCACCTTGTTCAAAGAGCGGTAATCCACACACATCCTCAAGGTTCCATCCTTCTTCTCCATTAAGAGTACTGGGGCTCCCCAAGCTGATGAACTCGGGCGAATATACCCTTTCTCTAGCAACTCCTTAATCTGTTTCTTTACTTCCTCCAAATCATTAGCGGGCATCCGATACGGCCTCTTGGAGATAGGTCCTGTACCTGGCAGCAACTCAATCAAAAACTCAATCTCCCGATCTGGCGGCATACCTGGTAACTCCTCCGGAAATACATCGGGATAATCCTTCACCACTTGTACTTCTTCTTGGACAACTCCCGTAAGAGAGTTCACCTGAGTCCTCTTAGGATTAAGCCTGGATACATACTTGATCCTCTTCTTCTCTGGGGTTGTGAGAAAAATCAATCTACTAGGACAATCAATGTTTCCCTCATACTTGGACATCCAATCCATCCCTAGGATTACATCCAACCCTTGTGACTCTAGTATGATCATATCCGTGGAAAAAACATGTCCCCCTATGTTCAAAGGCAACTGAGAACATCCCTGACTAGCCATAGACTCGGCTCCTGGGGAACTCACTAGAATGGGTGACTTAAGAGCTATGGTAGGCAACTTATGTTTATCCACGAATCCCCTTGATATGAATGAATGTGATGCACCAGTGTCAAAAAGAATGAGTGCTGGAAATGAATTAACCAAGAACTTACCAACCACTGTGTCAGGGTGCTCATAGACCTCTTCCACATTGACATGATTCACATGCCCCTTAGTGAAAGGATTAGGCTTCTTGCCTCCAGAATTCCCATTGCCATTTCCATTTCCATTCTGTGCCTCAGGACACTCATTGGAGTAGTGCCCTGTCTTCTTGAATTTGAAGCAAGTGATGTGACTCAGATCTTTCTTCATCGGTGTAGAAGAGTTGAAATGTTGTTGATTGCCATTCCCTCCATTGCCATTGCCATTGCCATTGCCATGCTTGTGGCCATGGTGGTTGTGTCCATTTCCTCCATGCTGAATGTGGCCTCCATGGTTATGATGATTCCCTCCAAACTTGCTAGTGCCTGATCCAGAACTTCCTGAGTACGGGCTGTAGCGGGGTTTCTGTTGAACTCCAGAGTTATACTTCCCATGACCGTACTTCCTCTTACGATTCTCCATCTGCTGGTGCTTGCCTTCGAGAATGGTAGCCTTATCAACCAACTCCTGATAGTTCGCAAAGGTCGCCACTGTCAACTGAACTCCCAACTCATCGTTCAGTCCCTCCAGAAACTTCTCCTGCTTGGTTGCATCAGTGGCCACGTCCCCTGGGGCATAACGGGCCAACTTACTGAACTCATCAACATACTAAGATACCGTGCGTCCTCCCTGGTGCAAGCTGCGGAACTCCTTCTTCTTCAGACTCATGGCTCCAGCTGAGACATGAGCAGTGCGGAATGCCTGCTGGAACTGAGTCCAAGTCACACTCTCCAAGGGGTATGTGGTGGTGTAGTTCTCCCACCAAGCAGTGGCTGGGCCATCCAGCTGATGGGCGGCAAACTTCACCTTCTCAGCATCATTGCATCCTACCGTGGCCAGCTCCCTTCCTATCTTGCGGAGCCAGTCATCTGCGACAATCGGCTCCGTGCTGCTGGAGAACACGGGTGGGTTCAGCCTCAGAAAACGGGTAAGACTGTCAACTGGGGGTGGCAGCGGTGGGTTGTTGTTGTTGTTGTTCTGGTTCTGGTTCTGATTCTGAATGAGCATCTGCATAAGAGCACTCTGCTGCTGGATCAATTGCGCGAGCTCCGGCGGAAAGTTTAATCCGGGGTCACGTCTTGGAGGCATCTGATGGGTTTAGAGTGGATGAGAAGATAGAATAGAATAAGGCCTAGTGAGTAAAATCACACTACCCATATGCACATGATAGCTATAAAACTTCAAATCACTCCAATTCAATTCCAATCAAAGAGGTTCACAAGAACAATCAAACCTAAGGTAAGCCATGTCACAAGATTTGACAAGGTCTTACAAATGAAGTAAAACTAATTGGATAACGAATTCGAATTTCTAACTCTCATGGTGGTATAAAATCTAACTCTCATCGGATGAGGACCAATCAACCATGTTGACATCAGGTGTCCTTGCATCACTGTCGGTGTCGTCATCTCCAAGCTCATCATCCTGGTCCTTGTCCTGGCTGATGAAATCTCCATAAGAGTGATCCTCCTGGATGTTTTCTCCCTCATCCAGCTTCTCCTCGGCCTCCTCAAGCTCAAGCTTCAGGTCGTCGATCTTCTCTTGAAGTGCGTCCAGCTCTCCCTAATGCTCGATGCGAGCGTCCTGGAGTTCCTCCTCGAGATTGGCCTTGCGAGTCATGAGGTTCTTGATGACGATCATGTTGTCAGACAGCTCCAGCTCCATCATACGAATGTGATCCTCCATGTCCTGGATATGGGATGCTATCGTCTCATCCTCCAGGGTACGCACCACATCTCCATTTGCGTCGCGGCGTCCGTACATCACGAAGGAGGTCCGCTTGAGGTCCTCGTCATACTCCTCTCGAATACATCCGAGAGCAATGTGAGCAGCGATGCCCCTGCCCAAGCCCCATGTTGCAGTATCCACATGGAAATCAATGGGCTTGGTGCGGTTTCCGAGGATGCGTCCGGGGATATGGGCATCGATCATCCAACGTGTCTCCTCGGGCAGGGTGGCGGTGAAGGTTCCAGTGAATGTGGGAAGCCCAATCTTCAGGTGCTTCACGATCTTCACCAGCTGCCGTCCAAAGGGCATGGTCTCATCGGGCTGCTCAAACTCAACAATGGCGGACGTCATCTACATTTTGAAAGAGAGAAGAAATTAGTACCGAAGTAGAGAAGGTACGAGACCAAAGGTTATATAGGGAAAGTGAAAAATATAGTTTTATATCCTATGGCTTTTCCATTTTCTAGGGGTCGTGTCCTACAGTCAACATGTGCTCTGATACCATCTTGTAGCAACCCGATTCAGTAAGAGTCGAAGTCTCTGTGCTTACCGTGCTAGTCCCTGGATCGACTTGCTAGCACACACAGTACTCGATGAAATAACAGAAATAACACACATCTCTTTATTACATTGATAGTCCAGGAGCAATACATTTATTACAAAATAGGGCATAGAGCCAATAAACAAATACTGCGGAAGCAAAGTAGTAAATGAGTCCAAATCCACGAGCAAGTTGAGTTTAGAACATCGACCTATCGCACCTTAATCCTCGTCGGGTATATCTGCAACGTGATAAGTTGCAGCCATATAGGTCAGTACATTGAATGTACTGGCAAGTCACATCATAAGTGTAAAGAACCTATTTGTACATGCAATTTGGCTGGTGGAAAGCTCGAAGTTTAGTTTTTGCATAAAGCTAGTTTTTCCCTATTAGGAAAGATGTTGTTCTACTACTACACATTTGCATAGGATGAGTTGGCAAACCCAACTCCATCCGTTCCCAAGTTTCATTAAAATCCCAACTGTTTACTTAAAGGTGAGGAGATCTCCCGGCATTTTCACTACTAGATGCTTAACTTGTCCATAACCGGGGACACGGCTAATCGATTAGGTTGACACTCTGCAGAGGTTGCGCACTTTCCCCACAAGACTCGACCACCTCCATGATCGAAAGATCGAGAAATAGTCTTTCGAAAATGTTCCCCCTTAACCCACAGATAGGCCAGTACACCTACATCATTCTACATCTGCTAGCCCATCCCGGAAGGGGTCACACTAACTACTCAACTAAGCCAGAGCCCATATTGTCTTGTGGCTGCACACGTAAGATTCTAGACATGAGAATACGATTGATCTCTTTGAGCCTGAGCGGACGGTCCACTAGTGGTGCACCACCATGGATTTTCCCATGCGTGCCCCACTGTACTTCGCCACCATTCCATCAAGTTTCTGCCCAGGTAGTTCATTAATTATCTTAGGTCCTATTTACTACATTATCACTCATGCTTTACAATGATCACTCCCCAATCCACGTCTACTTAGCGAAGCAACATAATGTAAAACGATGGCGACAATGTTATAAGGTTCAGACCTACCTCAATGAACTACTGGGTGAAAAGCATAGTCGTACGACATCAATTCCTACCATGCAGTCCTACCGCAAAGAACTAAGTGCAATAAAAAAACATAGGAAATGAAACATGATCAAGATGCAACTTGCCTATGTATTGCTGGTTGAATTCTAAAGACTGATAATATTCTTCTTCGCACTCCGGACAATCTATCGCAAAGAAGAAAAACAAACATAAGAAAACATTTCAGAGAAACAAGAAGAAACATGCAAAGCAAAAGTCTCGGAAAAACCAAATGAACAAGCAACACACCTAACTAGCATGAAAATAATCTAAGTGCAAAACAACATAGGCCTATGGTTCAAGAAGTGATGTGAACTATAGTGCATACTATGCATACTAGTAAATATATAAATGGACAGATTCTAGCATGTGAAAATTATTGTGACAAAGGTCCAGGTGATAGGGTTTGGCTACGGTGACAGAATGCAAAAAGAATCAACTTAATCGGAGCTACGGTTTGAGAGATATGGCCATTTGAAGTTTGAATTTGAATCTGAATAAATTCAAATTTGAATCTGACAAAATTTTGCAAATAGGATACCACTGGATAGATCTAAACAATACGAAGAATTTGCTGCTGGTTTCATCGAGTTTGGATCTACGGTTAAAAAGTTGTGGCTACGCAAAGTTCAAGGACTAATCTGCTAATTACAGGGACTAAACAGAGAAAGAAATTATCGCAGACAAGTCTCTGGCCACGTGGCAGCTCGTGGCTGGCCGAGCAGTGTCCGCTGCGGAGGCTATAGAGCGAACGGCTGCTAAATAAGAAAAAACAGCGGCGGCAGCTAACTAAGTAAAAACCGACGCTCGGTTTAAATAAAACCGCATGGTCTAAAGGAAATCGACCGGTAGTTTTTAAAATAAAAAACCGCGGTTAACCGCGTACCGGTTCAACGAAAAAAAACAACCTAAACTAATATGGGTCGTCGATAATCGATCCAACGGGAGGGAGTAGGGCGGCGGCTTACAGCGGGTGGTGGTGGCCGGCGACGATGTCGACGACGGTGGCGGTGGCTCGGGTCGAACGGGGCGGCGGCTACGGTGGGTACCGGCGTCGGTGAAGAAGACGGGGAGGTGCGGCGCATCAAGGGCGTCGGGAAGGTGGTGGCGGCGTGCGTCGGCGGCATCCGGACGGGGCGGGGCAAGGACGGCGGCCTTCGGTGCTCCGGCGGCTCCGGCGTCGACGGTGCGGTGGCTCCGACGAGACCTAGGGGCAAAAATCGTGTCAAAAGGATGTGCCTTGCCGCGGGAAATCATCTGACGAAGAAGGTGGATGCCGTGGTGGCTTACTGGCGACGAAAGCTCCGGTGAGGCCCGTTCGGCCGGCGAGATGAGAACGACAACGGCGGCGGCTATGGGCGGCGTGGGACGAAGTGAGAT
The DNA here is from genome assembly GCA_032464435.1 of Aegilops umbellulata. Taxonomy (NCBI): domain Eukaryota; kingdom Viridiplantae; phylum Streptophyta; class Magnoliopsida; order Poales; family Poaceae; genus Aegilops; species Aegilops umbellulata. Next base: position 444,792,478 of record CP136055.1, on the reverse strand, counting down.
GGCGAGGATGGAAGAGGGGGTCCTGACCTTTATATAGGCGAGGGCAGAGGACTCGGGGGCTGCGGATAAGCTCTATCCGAGCGCGAGGCGGCCGGCGTTTGCGGGCGGCGAGGCGCGGATGTTTATCCCGCGCGGTGCTGGAGGTCGGGGATGAGCTGACGAGGCGGGGCCTGCCTGGCAGTGGCAGCGGCGGTAGCGAGCGAGAGGGGGCGCGGGCGGTCGACCGGTGCGGGAGGTTTCGGGCGCTGGGGCGCTGGCCTTGGGCCAAATGGCCAGCTGGGCCGGTTGGGGCGCTCCTGGGCTGAACCCAGTTTCGGTCCAGGCTGCGGTGAGTGCGTGCGTGCGTTTATGTTTTTTAAACCTAAGACTAAAGTGTCCCTAAACAATTCAAATGAATTAATAAAAACGCCACTATAATTTCTAAAATAACTATACAATATTTAGAGCCTAATGAACATTAACTTAAGCAGAGAACATTTTGGAAAATGTTTTCCTAATGCAATTAATGCACGTTTTGCAAATAAAATAAATACCAATAAAGTCCAAAACTTCAAATAATATTCAACATAAAATTTCCCACTCTTTTATAACTTTGAGGAAGTCATCTTATCCCCTCTCATTTGTTTTTCTCGAGTGGAAAATTTTTATTTGAATATTTTAAAAACTCCAAAATGCAAAGAAATATGATAAGCATTAATGATTCTATTAACGTCCAAATTTACTAAAATTGGGATGTTACAGATAGTGTGATCAAAGCATATGGTTTTATACAGACTTTCAGAGAAGCCTATATTTACAAGATAGTGAGTGGGAGCTCTGTAACATTTCTAATATTATATGTGGATGACATATTGTTGATTGGAAATGATATAGAATTTCTGGATAGCATAAAAGGATACTTGAATAAGAATTTTTCAATGAAAGACCTCGGTGAAACTTCTTATATATTGGGCATCAAGATCTATAGAGATAGATCAAGACGCTCAATTGGACTTTCACAAAGCACATAACTTGATAAAGTTTTGAAGAAGTTTAAAATGGATCAGTCAAAGAAAGGGTTCTTGCCTGTGTTATAAGGTGTGAAATTGAGTTAGACTCAATGCCCGAACGCTGCAGAAGATAGAGAGAAAATGAAAGTCATTCCCAATGCCTCAGCCATAGGTTCTATCATGTATGTAATGCTGTGTACCAGACCTGATGTGTGCCTTGCTATAAGTTTAGCAGGGAGGTACCAAAATAATTCAGGAGTGGATCACTGGACAGTGGTCAAGAACATCCTGAAGTACCTGAAAAGGACTAAGGATATGTTTCTCGTTTATGGAGGTGACAAAGAGCTCGTCATAAATGGTTACGTCGATGCTAGTTTTGACACTAATCCGGATGACTGTAAGTCGTAAACCGGATACGTGTTTATATTGAATGGTGGAGCTGTCAGTTGGTGCAGTTTCAAGCAAAGCGACGTGGCAGGATCTACGTGTGAAGAGGAGTACATAGCTGCTTCGGAAGCAGCAAATGAAGGAGTCTGGATGAAGAAGTTCATATCCGATCTAGGTGTAATACCTAGTGCATCGGATCCAATGAAAATCTTTTGTGAAAATACTGGAGCAATTGCCTTAGCAAAGGAATCCAGATTTCACAAGAGAACCAAACACATCAAGAGATGCTACAACTCCATCTGTGATCAAGTCAAGGTGGGAGACATAGAGATTTGCAAAATAACTATGGATCTGAATGTTGCAGACCCGTTAACTACGCCTCTTTCACGAGCAAAACATGATCAGCACCAAGACGCCATGGGTGTTAGAATCATTACAATGTAATCTAGATTATTGACTCTAGTGCAAATGGGAGACTGAAGGAAATATGCCCTAGAGGCAACAATAAAGTTGTTATTTATATTTCCTTATATCATGATAAATGTTTATTATTCATGCTAGAATTGTATTAACCGGAAACTTGATACATGTGTGAATACATAGACAAAACACAGTGTCCCTAGTATGCCTCTACTAGACTAGCTCGTTAATCAAAGATGGTTAAGTTTCCTGATCACAGACATGTGTTGTCATTTGATGAACGGGACCACATCATTAGGAGAATGATGTGATGGACAAGGCCCATCCTTTAGCTTAGAACAATGACCGTTATTGCTATTGTTTTCTTCATGACTTATACATATTCCTTTGACTATGAGATTATGCAACTCCCGAATACCAGATGAATAGCTTGTGTGCTATCAAACGTCACAACGTAAATGGGTGATCATAAAGATGATCTACAGGTCTTTCCGAAGGTGTTTGTTGGGTTGGCATAGATCGAGATTAGGATTTGTCACTCCGAGTATCGGAGAGGTATCTCTGGGCCCTCTCGGTAATACACATCATGATAAGCCTTGCAAGCAATGTGACTAATGAGTTAGTTGCGGGATGATGTATTATGGAACGAGTAAAGAGACTTGCGGGTAATGAGATTGAACTAGGTATGAAGATACCGACGATCGAATCTCGGGCAAGTAACATACCGATGACAAAGGGAATAACGTATGTTGTCATTGCGGTTTGACCGGTAAAGATCTTCGTAGAATATGTAGGAACCAATATGAGCATCGAGATTCCGCTGTTGGTTATTGACCGAAGATGTGTCTCGGTCATGTCTACATAGTTCTCGAACCCGTAGGGTCCGCAAACTTAATTTTCGATGACGATTTGTATTATGAGTTATGTGTTTTGGTGACCGAAGATTGTTTGGAGTCCTGGATGAGATCACGGACATAACAGGAGTCTCGAAATAGTCGAGAGGTAAAGATTGATATATTGGACGATAGTATTCGGACACCGGAAGTGTTTCGGAATGTATCAGATACATATCAGAGTACCGGGGGGGTTACCAGAACCCCCCGGGGGAAGATAGGGGCCATATGGGCCATAGGAGGAAGGCAAGGCAGCCCACAAGGGGTAGCGCGCCCCTCCCCAGGGAAGGAGTCCGAATTGGACTAGGGGAGGGGGTGCCCCCCCTTTCCTTCTCCTCCTCCCTCTCCTTCCCCCTGTCCCCTTCCGGTAAAAGGAAAGGGGGGGTCCGATTTGGACTAGGAGTCCAAGTGGGACTCCTCCCACTTGGCCCGCCCCTAGGCCGGCCTCCTTCTCTCTCCCTCCTTTATATACATGGGCGGGGTGGGGCACCTCTAAGACACATCAATTGTTCTTAGCCGTGTGCGGTGCCCCCTCCACCGTTTACTCCTCCGGTCATATTGTCGTAGTGCTTAGGCGAAGCCCTGCGCGGATCACATCTTCATCACCGTCACCACGCCGTCGTGCTGACGAAACTCTCCCTCGACACTTTGTTGTATCAAGAGTTCGAGGGACGTCATCGAGCTAAACATGTGCAGAACACAGAGGAGCCGTATGTTCGGTGCTTGATCGGTTGAATCGAGAAGACGTTTGACTACATCAACCACGTTAAGCTAACAGTTCCGCTTTCGGTCTACGAAAGTACGTGGACTCATTCTCCCCCACTCGTTGATATGCATCTCCTAGATAAATTTTGCGTCATCGTAGGAATTTTTTTGAAATTACATGCTACGTTCCCCCAACACGTTAAGCTTAAAGTATGTGATCTTTTCGTGATGCTCCACTTGAACTTGCATGCCGCAACCTTGAATCTTATCATCTGTCTTCATAAAGGTGATGTCTTGAAGGTAAGCATGAGTGTTTACACAATTTTCTTCATCAAAACATGTTTACAATAGGCTCAACTCTCACATCACCAATTTTTAGGTAACTCCTTAAATAGCACCTTGGTCAACACATAATCTTCTTCTAATAACCTTGAAACTAACAAACGACTTCAAACAGTGCCTGTGAACAAACCCTTCAAATATAACTCAAGGCAACCATTAGTCCATAGGATTGTCATCAATTATCAAAACCAAGCATGGGGCACCATGCTCTTTCACCTTGCCCGCTCGATTTCATCTCGTATGACATCGATCCACTCATGCCTGACACACGCCCACCGCGCTCTGGCGCGCGCCCATAGCGCACATCGCATGGTTCGCGGCCCCCTATGCATCACCACGCAGCACCACACGCCCATAGCTCGCGCACTTCTGCCCACACAGCCCCACGCCTCGCCATGCCTCGCCGCCGGCTGCTCTGTTTCCATTATGACAACGAGCCGAAGGCTCGCCCCTTGGCTGTAGCTCGCCTTGCCCGCACACACACATGCTCACGCCTGACGCGACACCCTCGGGCGACACCCACGTGACTTCAAATAGATAGTGCGCGTTGGGTGCACGGGCCAAATCCAAATGGACAAAAAGTTGAATATATTTTGTGTCCGTTCGGGCCTCTCCGTTGGAGTTGCCCTAAACGTGTCCGAATGACCTATGGCGTGTTGGTGATCCGCCTTGGAGATGTCCTAACGATTGCACGCACGATCGGCTTAACCATTAAAGCCCCCGACAGCGTCAGGCCTAGCTATCCTCACGTAGCTAGCAGGTGCAAGTAGCGTCAGGCCAGTACGCCAATGGAGCTCGAGCGTTTCAGTTGATGACCGCGTGCAGCCAGTTCGTTATCGCTCACAGGCAGCATTGATGGGCGCGATCATCCATGGGCACCATCAAATCGTAACAATCGTACTACTACGCCCACTGATGGACCTGTCAGGAACATTCTTTATTTCACACTCCATCCAAATTAAATACTTGTACTGTCGCAACCCTACGTCCCAGCCTAAGCCTATGGCTGACGCGCCAATAGGAGTTACGTACCACCCCATGGATTTTACTGTTTTTTGTTGGCAAGGTCTTTTAGGGCATCTCCAAGGGACTTGGGTATATGTCTGTTCGGATAATTTTATTCACTTATTTAACGCCTGCATCGGCATATCTGTTTTTCAGCAAAGTGAATACAAACATGAGGAGTTAGAGCATTTACAGCTGAACCTCTCAAACAATCCCTCATACGGCCGCTGACGCGCCCGATCAATGACCGGACAGGAGAGAGAAGGAAAAATGTGACCCAATCGGACTCCTCATATCATCCCTATACACCCGGGCTGTCCGCGAACCCTCATATCAATCTCAAATATGGAGAGAATATGAGGGCTCGTGGACGCGCCCGGGCATTCCGCCACGTAGGATGCGACCCTGTCCTGACCACCTTTTCTTTTTTTATTCATTCTTTTATTTCTTTTTCTTCGTCTCCATCAATCACATGCAAATAATCAGACATGTGAGAAAAAAAATGAGGAGTGTGGCTGCACAGACGGATATGTAGGGGCTTAAAATGGACACGCCTAGTCACTGACCGGGCGTGTCCGCAGGCGTTTGAGGGATGAAATTTGTTCATCGTGGTTGAAGATGCTCTTATACCGGAGTCTGGACATCTACTTGGCCAACCAAAAGCCTCTGCATGGTTCTTCTTTCTTCTCTCTCCGCACATGTATGGTCTCTCTTTTCCTAACCGTACACTATGCCACAATATCCCATCACATGCATGATCCTCACCTACTTTTTTTTCTCCTAGCGGGATACTTTGTAATTAGCGTTGAATGACTCCCTCCCGCCGGACACATACCGGAGGAATTTGTGGGTCAGCGTTCGAGATGCCGTTACAATCTTACTGCACAGCGTCAACCACATAAAAAGGTTCATGGTCACACAGATGGCCGTATGCCATAGCTAGCCAGAACGTGACCCGTGCCAAATACTCATGTCGCGCTGGTGCAATTCCCAGCCGGTCGGTGAGTGGAGCTCGTTCCGGCTGCGGTCGATGGATCGTGCTGTTTGCATGCGGCCAAACACATCCGGATGGCGCCACATGCCGGCCGGCGCCGGCCTTTCCCTGCCGGGAGCAACCGTCGCTGGCGCCTAGTTACTCCCCCTTGCCCATCGCGGTGTGAAAGCCCTCCTCGATTCACAAAGGCTGCCGCGCCTGCACCGCCCGCTAACAAGCCAGTGGAAGGATAGAAGGAAGAGAAAAGACACGGCAGCAGGAGCCCATGCATGCATGCCCTGCCCTGCCCTGGCCTGCCCTGATGCACACAGCCAGAGCAGTCTCGCCTTTCTCTTTTTCTCTGACGCCCGTACCTCGCCTTCGCCTTTTGTAAATTTTTGTGGCTGTTTGTACTGTACTGTAGCGATGGCAGCCGTATGTGTAGAGACACGCACGCGTACGGGCACATGCGCTGAGCCGTCGCCCATCGACGTGCAGTACGTGCAAGGAAAAATACGGCATGTGTAAAAAGGACGGCGCAGATGTAATGTGTGGCTAGCTACGTCGCACATGGGCGCGTAGGACATGCTAGTAGTTAGCGACAATGAGGCAGCTAGCCTAGCCTGACCGGTCTCCCCCTCTCCAATCGATGGCGCGCGGTGCAGTGGTTAGGGTAGACGGACAAAGCAGACCTTCTAATGCGCGTCTCTAAACGGACCTTTGTCCGCTATAGATCCATTCGCGACAAAGTTTGGGTCAAGGGGGGTAGAGACCTGTTAGGTCAACAGAATCTGCATACATAAATTATAATTAGGGCGTATTCGTGACATGTCAGACAAGGTTTTGCATTGTTTATCCCCCTTCGGTAGTAGTTTTTTTTAGATAAAAGGTGGTAGAAATTTTTAGATCATTAACCTGTGAATTGCTTTTGCATTTGCTTTATCACAACTTTTAGTTAAAAATGAATTGTTCAAAGTCGGCACCAGTTCCTTCCTTTGATGAGGATTTTCGGTCATTAACCCAAACGTCTGTAGATTATTTTTCTTCCAATCAGTCTCCACACAAGAGGCAAAATCTCGCCCCCCTTATGTTTGAATCCTGGCTCCGTCCCTGCATAGGGTGTGCTTCACACACACACACACACACACACACACACACACACACACACACACACACACACACACACACACACACACACACACACACACACACACACACACACACAGACACACACGCACGCACGCACGCACGCACGCACGCACGCACGCACACCTCCCGCGACCATGGCAAGCGGGAGAGATCAAAAAGGGAGACTTGTATGAGATCTTACATTTAGATAAGATCGTGAGATCAGCCTAAAAAATATTTAGACTTTTGAAAAATCTGAAATTATTTCAGAACATATATGTGGGGTATGACAACAACTCTAAAAAATCAGCTCAAAACTCGATGTACGTTTAGAGATTCACAAAAGACAAATTCGAATATGAACATTGACAGCTTTAGGTGAATGGTATTTTTTTTAGGGTTAAGACAGTCGGAAAGGCTCCTACTGCATATATATTAGAGTATAAAAAGGCACTGTTACATGGTGGTAATTACAACGGTGGGGAGTGGGTTCTGAAGTAGGTTTCGCAAGAGGGAAGAGACAACATGTCTCTTATGCTCTGGCAATCTATACTGAAGATTGCTGAAGTCACATTTGAACGTATCACACCAGGAGGCTATGAGAGGCGCGACGTGTCTAAAGTAGTTATTGTTGCGCTCCTTCCAGAGGCTCCAAGCTGCTAACAGGAAGACCTCCATGATCATTTTACAAGGATGTTGTGTCTTCAGATGTTCAACTAGATCCAACCTATTCCCAACAGTTAGGGACGGAGCCAGGATTTGAACATAGGGGGGGCGAAAGGGATAACTATCCCAAACATAATACGTATATCAAGTCTCACATAAAATTGCAACGTATATTTTGTAATAGTTGCACACGCAAAAACTTACGTAAGAGAAAATAATGCATGTTTTGCAACTGTTGGCATAAATTTATCTCTATGATTAGTGTGTTGAATTCGGATTTTTAGTGCAACGTTTACACTTGAAGCAAATGGTTTGAAAAGGGCAATATGTTCTATTCTTTCTATTTATTTATTTTATCTAGACAAGTACAACTAATCTGGGATAAAAGATAAATTAGATCTCTATCATCGAGTAAACACATGTAACTACAACTACTACTAACTAATGCATTAGGGGTTACCATATCAGGCAATAATAATATGTTTGATGTAAAAAAAGAACTAATACTATGTTTATACCTTGAGAAACAATCTATTGCTGCCATGGACGATTAACGTCGGCCAATGCAGCATTGCCATTTGCTCGAGTTTGGACGCACAGAAGATAGAGGCCACAAAAAACAATGATTCCTGGTGATGGCTGGTGGCAACAAGAGAGCGGTGGCGGTGATATTAGAAATTCTGGATCAAATCCTTTGAAAGACAATTAAATCTAATGCTATAAGTAAAAACCTAACCTTTTTCCTCATTTGGTTGCTCATCCGTGCGGCCGGCAATAAAAACATGCTAGAATAAGTTGTTGGATCGACACAATAATGCTTTCTTCTCCTCTTCCCCAGTCCCTGTTATTCCCTTCTCGACGGATATATTCAATGGAAGATCTAGCAGGCAACCGGCGGCGGGCTCAGATCGCAGGAGCAGTTTTTTACCAGGTTGGAAACGAAGCGATTAGAGAAAACGTGTGCGTGTACTGCTTCCTAGCCTGCCCCCTTTGCTTTACTGGTGGGCTATTTTCCTCTTTCCTTTAACGGGATTTGGGCCTTTAGGTTACAATCGCTTGGACAAACAATACATGGGCCCAGGCCGCATAGGGGGGGGGGGGGGCGAAGCAAGTCATGAGCAGTTTCCTAGCACAAAAATTTAGCGATCAACTCATCGCTTTTAACGTGTGACACGATCGTTAGGGGGGGCCTGGCCCCCCCTCGCCCCCTGAATCCGTCCCTGCCAACAGTGGTCCAAGTGATGTTCAAACGCCGCCAGCAATCTTTACTGAAAGTGCAGTGGAAGAAGAGATGTTCCACCGTTTTTTCAATGTGAAGACCACAAAGCAAGCAGTCAAGGTTGGAATCGATGTTGTAATGCCTCCTTTTTAACATGTTCCGTGTGTTAAGGTGATCTGAGGTGAATGGTATTTTGACACTATTCACATTCGATTTTGTCTTTTTTGTTTCTATTAATGCAAGATGCATTAGGAGCTTAAACTTTTTGAGGTTGTATCTGAAATATTTATGTGCATCTAAATTTTTTGAGAATGTTTGAGTATGTATTCTTTTTCAAAAAAATCAATCACATAGATCCCACCTAATGTGAGATCTCACACTACTCTCCTCTGGAGAGATCATACCCGCCGAATAAGCATAGGACGTTTAATGTCCGATACTCATTCGACAGTGCAGCTAGCAGATGAAAAATTTCGGACCAAAATTACTACATGTACGACATTGATAAGTTTGATCCATGTACATATGATTTAAGATCCAATAGTGTGTATTGGACGTTGGTTACATCCCATGGACACAACGGCGGAGCTTGACAAGGTTCTATGAATCTGGTTGTAATTTTTATTATTTCTTGTGTTTATTGTAATGTCATAATTGAAGTTGAATAGATTGAATATTTTTCCGCAAAAAAAAAAACTCCTTGAAACGCATGGCAATTACTCTCTTGTAGCATGAAAATTTCTGAGAATTTTTACATACAACCTAACAATTTTTACTTTAAAACATGGCAATCCTTATACAACATGACAATTTTACGTGTTTTCGCATGGCAATCTTGGAGCGTTCACTGTGTGTGTTTTTGGAGCAAATGGAAACGTTCATTTGTTCCTTCCTGGGAAACGATTGTTTACTGGGATTTCCTCCCTAAGAACGCCAGATGCATATTGGAGTCTTTAATTAATTACACTCATTAAGATTAAAACATGCAAGGGAAAATGTGTTCCAATAGAAAATTACCGATCTGTCCTTAATCCAAAATTGAGTCTGTCCCTATTAACTGCACTCACCACCTAGCTTTATTTCGAGTTTCTTAGCGGATGATGTAACTATTATTTAAGTTAATTGAAATGATCGATATGGTTGACTAGAGAAAGGGAGAGATGAATAGACAACTACCAATTTTAGCTCTTTTAAATAATTTAGGCTTAACAACAAAATCGATTTTCTTGATATGCAACTAGGTGGACAACCTATATGACAACCTCGTCCCCTCCTGCTCCTCCACCCGAGGAGGGTTCAGCCGGGGGCTCTGCCTCCTCCTTTGGTGGCCCCCAACGACCCACTCGCTTCCCCAGGACCACTGACCGTGCCCGACGACGTAACCATCCCTGTCACTGCCCCCCCGGACTGTGGCGTACGCTCGACGGCCCCGCTCCACCTCGACGCCGGTGACTGCCTCTCGCCGCAGTGACTGCCTTGATGCGGCCCGTCCAGCGGACTTCCCGGCCCCGTCCGTCCCCGAGCGTGTTGAGCTTCGGGCGGTGGCCAGGAACCTCGAGCCAGGTGCGGATTTCACCCCCAGTTCTTCCAGTTGTTCCTTTTCCGCTCTCGAGGTCGTTCCCCTTGGCCACCTCACCAACGTGGCCACTGACTCGGCCATCATCTTCAGGGGGGAAGTTGGACCCCCCTTAGAACAGATCGCGGCCATTAGGGCCCATGAGATTTTAGATGGCAAGCTGGCTGAAACTCAGGCGCGCCTCCGCCGCCAACCCCGCGGAACCGGCCGCCACCCCTTCCACGGCGGTGGGTTCGACGGTGGCCGGCGCGATGATCCGTAGGCACACCCGCTCTCGTACTACGGCCCTCCGGGTGCAGAGCGCCTCCCGTGTCCTGGGGTCAAGCAGCCCCCCCCCCCGATGGAGGTTTAAATGCGTGTCCTATTCTGGAACATCCGCGGTTTCGGCCACGACGGCCGGCGCCGCAAACTCATCGAATACATGTGAGATGAACACATTAACATCATTGCCATCCAGAAAACCATGCGCACTGAGTTTTGCCTCCCCGAGCTTGATTAACTTAGCCCCCACCTATTCGCCTGGCACTGGCTCCCTTCTAGTGGGACCACTCGGCACTCGGGTGGCATCCTTTTAGGGGTAAAGGATGCCACCTTCGAGGTGGGCAACATGGATCGGGCGAGCTCCTCGTTAGTACGGAGATCTTTGAATGGGCACTCAACTTCAAATGGGAGATCATGATTGTCAGGGGGATCAACCTCCGGCAGGCAACAGAACTCGGATCCTTTTCAAAAACAATGGGGCCAGCATCGCCCCTCAAGCCGGCTCACGCTTGGCCGGGTCGCTCGACCCGGCCAAGCCCCTCGACCCAGCCTAATCCTCGACCTGGCCAGACTCCTCCACTCGGCCCCAACCACCAACTCAAGACAGCCGAGCCCGACGCACCAAGACTTCTCCAACAACCCAGCTCCACCCTTGGCGTGTTCTCCAACCCGGCCACGGGTCAGCTCCCATCCCATCCCGGCCGTACGATGGGACTAGTCCCCACCTACCAATGACAAAGACAATAGTGCCCCGCTCACGCCTCTGGTCAGCCGGGGCATAGCAACTGTGCCCCGCTGACCAGGGCAGGCTTGGCCACAGTGCAACCATCGTCACCCATGACGCCAGCAAGCAGTGACCTGACGGAGCGGCACTGTAGCCGACTCAACCCGGCCACTCCCTGACGATCGACAAGACGACGCACAGTTCCCCTAGGCGCGCGGGGCCCACGCCCGGGGAACCCGGCGAGACCTGGCACCCGGCGGGTCCCAGCACCGGGTTCCTGGACACCGACTACCCGACCCTACGGCCTTGTAACATTACCATTGTACCCCTGGGGGGTTGACCTATAAAACCCCCAAGGAGCCCTCATGCATACGGGCGACTCTTTCACTCGCACAGGCGAACTCACTCATTCACTCACACACACACCTAGCAAGAAACACTCGAGGAGAGGGAGAAGCCTAAGCCTTGGCCAGCCTTCCTCCTTCCTCCATACAACTCTAGGAGCAACCCTGTACTGATACATATCAACTACGCTCGGTAGGACTAGGGGTGTTATCTCTCCGGAGAGCCCCGAACCTGGGTATGTCTTGCGTCCCGCGCTCGCTCATGCCGACCTCGCCTTTGGAGCCCACCAGTGCCCTCGACCCTCCTCATATCTTTAGCCATCCCTTGGCATTTGCCCACCACGACAGTTGGCGCCCACCATGGGGCTGCTTGAGGTCCTGGTCGGGAGCATGCATCAGACGGGGCCCCTCTCCGACTCCGACGAGCCCTTCACGCTGGCGGACGGCGTCATCAACGCACTCGCCGCTTCCTTCGCCACGCTACGCATCTTCGATGCGCCTACGGCAGACGAGTACCCCAGCGAGGTACTTGACTTTTACGACTCCCCCTTTCCCTCGGCGGCGGCTCTCCCGCTGGGGCAATGGACCTCTGCGTGGAGGTTTTTGTTACTGAGACCGGCGCCGCTTCCTCGTCCAGCGCGGCGAGGAAGGCCGCTGAAGCCAGGGCCGCAGCGGAGCGGGCCAGCCCGCCCAACCCGATGCGCGCCACGATGCAGAGCCTTCGCGTCCCCATCGGCACCAACGTCGACGCCTCTGACATCGCCGAGGCGCGGACTCATCTCGACGAGGAACACCAGCGCCTGCTGGACCTCACCGAGACGCTCGCTGCCATGCAGCGCCGCCTCGACTCTGCTCAGCTGGAGCGCAACGCCGCCTACGGCTTCACGGCGGACGCGCCCGAGCCAAGCCGGGTCGCCAACGTGCGGGCCCGTGCGGTGCGATCGGGCGCGCCTTCGGCGCCATCCCTCCCGTCTACGAGACTTCTGTGAAGAACAAGCGTGTTGCCCAGGCAGCCATGGTTGGCGTGAATCAGCTTGCAGGCGAAGAGCTGCAGGACCGCCTCAACAGGGTGACTGACCTCCCACTGCAGCCAACGCGCAGCAGGACCGCCTCAACCAGCTCGCCAAGCCGGCCGGATCCGGCTCCGCCCGCATCGCTGGACCCGGCGACAACCAGCACACGGCGTCTTCACCACCCGGCGAGGCGCACTCCGGCCAAACCCAGACCCGGCGCAGCCCCGTCCCAATGACTACTGGCGGCTTGGGCAATGAGACGGCCTCGAAGGTCCGACGCCGACTCGACCCTCTGCTCCAAACCGGCCACGCCCGACTGGAGCCGACCCAGCCCCCCGCCGCCCCAGTCAGCTTGCCAAGTGCGTGCAGGGGCCGGCGGAAACCGGCCGCGAGTACCTCGCACACTGGACCGAGCTCCAGAACAGCTGCAAGGGCGTCCATGAAGTCCAAGCGATCCAGTACTTCGTCAACCGGTGCCGGGATGGCACCCTCCTAAAGCACAAGCTCTCGCGCTCCGAGCCGACCATGCACACACCAACGCCGACTCCGCCATGAAGATCTAGGTGGAACTGGACGAAGTCGGCAAAGCGAAGCCGGTTCACCCTCCGAAGTCGGTCGGTGAAGGAAGCCGGCAGCAGCACAACCAACAGAACAACAAGCGCAAGGCCGACCAGCCGGCCCAAAGCTATGACAACCGGCTCACGGCCACCGAGCAGGCGCCCGCGACCGACCCAGCCTCCAAGCATTGGCAGACTGGAAAGACGACATGGCAACCCGCCATGAGCTTCAAGGAGATGCTCGACGCTCCCTGCAAGCACCACAGCGGTGCGAGGCCGTCCACGCACACGTTTTGGCAGTGCGCCATCACCAAGCGCATCATGAGGGGCGACATCCCACCTCCTCCGGCCCCGGCCCCGGGAGTGGGGCAGCCGCCTATGCCTCCTCCGCCGCCACCGGCTGGCGGCGCGATGCGCGACGATGTCTACCCAGGCGAGAACGTGACCTACATCGTCTTCACCAGCCTCGGCGACGACAAACGCAGTGAGCGCCTCCTCCGGCAGGAGGTGAACACGGTCGTCCCGGCCAAGCCAGAGTACATGCACTGGTAGGAGCGCCTGGTCACCTGGACTCGGGAGGACCACCCGGCCATCATGCCAAACCCGGGTGGTTATGCCCTCGTCGTCAACTCTACAATCGTCGCACCCCGGCGCACGTGCAAGTTCTCCCAGGTTCTCATTGACGGCGGCAGCAGCATCAACATCCTCTACCGCGACACCATGACCAATCTCGGCCTCGAGGCCAAAGACTTGGAGCCGATCCGGACGATCTTCCACGGCATCGTCCCTGGCCTCTCCTGCTCTCCGATCGGCCGGATTCGGCTCGACGTCCTGTTCGGCGACATCAGCCACTTCAGACGCGAGCCGCTCTTGTTCTAGGTGGTAGACCTGACCAGCGTGTACCACACGCTGCTGGGCCGGTCCGCGCTCGCCAAATTCATGGCGGTCCCTCACTACACCAACCTGAAGCTGAAGTTGCCGGGTCCGAGGGGCCTCATCGCCATCACCGGCGACTATTGCAAGTCCATAGAGTGCGCTCAGGACAGCGCTAAGCTGGCCGAATCGCTGGTCGTGGCCGAGGAGTGGCGCCAACTCGAACGGGTCGTCGCCTTGGCCCAGGAGGCGTCGGCCGCGCCGGTCCCGGCCGAGGAGCCGGCCGACAAGGCCTCGTTCGAACCCTCCAAGGAGACCAAGAAAGTGAAGCTGAACCCGGAAGACCCCAGCTGCAGCAAGTACGTACGTCATCGTGGGCACCCGCCTCGACTGCAAATAGGAAGGAGAGCTCGTCGATTTCCTCCATGAGAATCGGGATATTTTTGCATGGACCCCAAAGGACATGCCGGGAATCCCAAGGAGGTACGCCGCGCACAAACTTCACGTCTGCAAGGACACCAAGCCTGTCCGTCAACCCCTGCGACATTTTTCCGAAGAGAAGAGAAGAACCATTGGTGAAGAGGTCGCGAAGCTCTTGGCGGCTGGCTTCATCATGGAAGTGTTTCACCCCGAGTGGCTGGCCATCCCAGTCCTCGTCCTGAAGAAAAACAAGACCTGGCGCATGTGCATCGACTACACCAGCCTGAACAATGCCTGCCCCAAAGACCCGTTCGCCCTCCCAGGGATCGATCAAGTCATCGACTCTACTGCCGGGTGTGAGCTCCTGTCCTTCGTGGATGCTTACTCCGGCTATCAGCAAATCAAGCTGGACCCGGCCGACGCCTTGAAGACGTCCTTCATCATGCCCTTCGGGGCGTATTGCTACATCACCACGTCGTTCGGCTTGAAGAACGCCGACGTCACTTTCCAGCGCTGCATGCAGAAATGCCTGCTGCCGCAACTCGGCCACAACATCCACGTGTATGTGGACGACATCGTGGTGAAGACCAAGCAGCACCTCACTCTCCTCGACGACCTGAAGGAAACCTTTGCCAACCTGCGCGAGTACAAGGTCCAGCTCAACCCGGAAAAGGCGTTTTCGGCGTCCCAGCCAGAAAGCTACTCGGCTTCCTCGTCTCGGAGCAGGGCATTGAGGCAAACCCGAACAAAATAAAGGCCATCGAGCGCGTGCGCAAGCCGGCTCGGCTGCGCGATGTACAGAAGTTGACCGGCTACTTGGCCTCGGTCAGCCGGTTTCTCAGCCGGCTGGGCGAGAGGGCCTTGCCCCTGTATCAGCTGATGAAGAAGACGACGCCGTTCGAATGAAACGGCCAGGCGGCTGAGGCTTTCCTGGATCTCAAGCGCATGCTCTCCACCGCACCAGTCCTAGCCGCAATGGCCGAGAAAGAATCATTGTTGCTCTATATCACCACGACCTCGCGGTCGGTCAGCACAGTGATGGTGGTCGAGTGACCAGAGAAGGACAAGATCCAAGCCGTCCAGCGTCCCGTCTAGTACCTGAGCGAGGTGCTCTCCGCCTCGAAGAAGAACTACCCGCACTACCAGAAGATGTGTCACGGCGTGTACTTCACCGCCAAGAAACTAAAGCAGTACTTCCAAGAGCATGTTGTTACCATGGTCAGCACGGCCCCCCTCGGTGAAATCATCGGGTGCCAGGATGCCTCTGGCCGGGTCGCCAAGTGGGCGCTCTAACTAGCCAGCCACACCATCCTCTACGAGCCCCGCACTATGATCAAGTCCCAATCTTTGGCCAACTTCCTCGTTGACTGGACGAAGACCCAGTACCTGCCGGCGCCGCCCGACTCGACGCACTGGCGCATGCACTTTGACGGCTCGAAGATGCGACTCTACCTAGTGGCCATAATTGTGTTGTCCTCTCCGAAGGGCGACCGTCTCAAGTACGCACTACAGATCCACTTCGCCGCCTCCAACAACGTTGCCGAGTACGAAGCCCTTGTGTACGGCCTCCGGCTTGCCAAGGAACTCGGCATCCGGTGCATCCTGTGCTATGGAGACTTAGACCTGGTGGTGCAGCAAAGCTCCGGTGAGTGGGACGCCCACGACTCCAACATGGTGAGCTACCACTTCCTCGTCCACAAGCTGTCCAGATTCTTCGCAGGTTGCGAGTTCCTCCACGTCCCGTGCGCGGAAAATGAGGCGGACGACACACTCGCCAAGATCGCTTCATCCCGGCAGTCCATCCCGTCTGGCGTCTCCCTCGAGCACCTGCACAAGCCGTCCGTCAAGCCGTCTCCGGACTCCGAGTCCATCCATGTCGAACCCGACCTGGCCGCGCCTCAACCCGGCCCGAGGACTGCTCCACCCAACCCGACCGCGCCTCAACCCGGCCCGGGGACTGCTCAACCCGGTCCAGGGACTGTCGAACCCGGCTCGGGGACTGCCGAGCCCGACCCAGGGGCTGCTGAACCCAGCTCGGGGGCTGCCGCCCCAGAACCCGCCATGGTGTCCGTCTTCGCTGTGGTGACAGCACCATCATGGGCACTGCCCATCTCAGAGTTCCTGGAGAACGGGGTCCTCCCCATGGACGAGACCGAAGCTCGACAAGTGCAGCATCGAGCGTCCGCCTACAACATCATCAACAACGAGCTCGTCAAGCGCAGCTCCACCGACGTATTCCAGCGCTGCATCGAGCAAGACAAGGGCATTGAGATCCTCCTCGACATACACAAGGGCGAGTGCGGGCACCACGCCGCCTCACGGTCCCTAGTGTCCAAGGCCTTCCGCCATGGTTTCTACTGGACCACGGCCCTCGAAAACGCAGAGTCACTCATCCTCAAGTGCGATGGATGCCAGTGCTTCAGCAAGCGCAACCGCCAGCCGGCGTCGACACTCCGGACCATCCCGATCTCCTGACCCTTTACGGTCTGGGGACTCGACATGGTGGGGCCCTTCAAGACCGCTCGAAGCGGCATGACGCATCTGCTAGTGGTGCTGGACAAGTTCACCAAATGGATCGAAGCAAGGCCAATCAAGAAGCTGGATGGGCCAACGGCCGTCTGGTTCGTCAAGGACATCGCGGTGCGCTACGGCATGCCGAACAACATCATCACGGACAATGGCACCAACTTCGCCAAGGGTGCGCTCGTGCAGTACTGCTCCGTCTCCGGCATCCGCCTCGACCTGGCCTCCGTTGCCCATCCGCAGTCCAATGGCCAGGTTGAGCGGGCCAGCGGCCTCATCCTATCCGGCATCAAGCCGTGTCTCATCGAGCCGCTCATCCGGTCACCCGGCAGCTGGCTCGACGAGTTGCCGGCCGTCCTCTGGAGTCTCCGAACAACACCGAGCCGGTCGACCGGGTTCACCCCGTTCTTCCTCGTCTATGGAGCAGAAGCTGTCATCTCGATCGACGTCGAGTTCGACTCGCCGCGCGACACGATGTACATGGAAGCCGAAGCCAAGCAAGCCCGCGAAGACGGTGTCGACCTTCTCGAAGAAGCACGTCTCCTAGCGCTCAGCCACTCATCCATCTACCAGCAAGGCCTGAGGTACTACCACAACAAGAAGATCAAGCCCCTCGCTTTCCGGGAGGGAGACCTCGTGCTCCGGCTCATCCAGGAGCAGACCGGCCAACACAAGCTGTCCTCCCCATGGGAAGGCCCCTTCATCGTCAGCAAGGCCTTGTGCGATCGCAACGCGTACTACCTCATTGACGCCTGCATGTCAAACAAGAGCAAGAGGGACACCACCGGTGAAGAAACAACCCGGCCATGGAATGCAGAGCTCCTCCGCCCGTTTTACAGTTAGCCGTGTGCACGTATGTATCGCTGCCGTTTGTAATCATCTGAAAACTATGGGATCTCCGACGACTGTCGGGAGCTGCCCTTTTCGACCAAGCTATTGTGTCTCCTACATTTGTGCATTACTTTCCTCCTAAACCAATCCGACCACTGGGCCGACTGGCTCGACCCGGGGGCTCGGGGGCTGGCCGGCTTGGCCACCCGCCGATTTCCTTTGCGGCTCCTGACGCGTTGGATCGCCACGGCCTCTCACTTCGCCCTAAGCCGCAGAACCGGCTTCAGCTATTGGCTGGCAAGCACATGAGACCAAATCACCAGCACGCCACGAACACTAAGCCAACAACTGTCGGGTCGCCCAACCCGGCCTCGCCACTTTAAGTTGCTGCACTACCGGCTGCTCGCCAACCTGGCCCCGCCGGATTGCCGTCAGTCGGCCTAGTGTGTGTTTCGCTCGTGCTCAATGTTTCGAAAGCCTAAGTATCACACGCTCCTCTCAAAGGCCGAACCCCTTGTCACGGACTGAAGCCTCGGCCGTCAGACTGGCGGGAGGGGGGGACAAAGGGGGAAAGTTGCGATAAAACAGCTCCAAAGACGAAAAGCAAGAGCGCAGGCATCCACGAAGTTTTTGCTTACCACCGGGTCGCTCAACCCGGCCTCGCCACTTGAAGTTGCCGCACGACCGGCTGCTCACCAACCTGGCCCCACTAGGATTGCCGCCAGCCGGCCCAGTGGGTGTTTCGCTCGCGCTTAACGTTTTGAAAGCCTAAGTACTCGATGCTCCTCTCAAAGGCCGAACCCCTTGTCACGGACCGAAGACTCGGCCATCAGACACACGGGGGAGAAGCCCAGGAGGGAAAGTGCAGAAAAACGGCTCGAAAAAACGAAAAGTGAAGGCGGAAACATTCACAAAGCTCATACATCATAAGTTCGGAAACAGGCCCAAGGCCAAAGTTCATTACACCCAGTTAACCCCCAGTGGGTGGGTGGACCTGCTACCTAACAGAAATTTTTACTAAGTTAAAAATCAGGCATTTCCGCCGTCGGATCGCACAGCTCCCGGGTCTGTTGAGGTGCCAGTATCCTCCTCCCGGGCGTCCGCGTCGCGGTAGATGTCCGTCTCCTCAGAGCTTCCCTCCGGGTCATCCAGAAGCAGGCCGTAGTCGTCAGCAGTCACGACTCCGCCATCCTCTGCCCGCTCCGGCTAGAACTCATCATGGAAGGCGAACCCGGCGATGTAGCTGGCCCTGGCGGCAATCCGTCTGGCCTCCGCTTGCAGTTGGTTCTCCGAGCCGGCTCGCGGGCCCATCAACGCATCCAGCTCCAGGTCTGGATGCCAAGACATCACGAACCTGAGCGCCATCTCGGCGCCGGCACGCGCGGCGGAAACCCGCCACTCATGAAGACGGTCTGGGCCCGCCTCCAACCGCCGCGCCAGCCATGTGAAGCTGTTCGGCGCAACGAAACCCGGCCAGAGGGCCGCCGTCATTGCCGCGCCGACCATAGAGAGCCGACCCATCTGCCCGATCAAGACTCGCAGACGGGCCTCGGCGGTGGTCACGATCTCCGGGAAGGTCCAGGCCACTCGCGGGCTAGTCCTGGAGCCGACGATCCCCTGCGAGTCATGCTGAAAGCGGACCGCTTCCTCCGCCAACTGGCGTGTCTCCGGGAAGGCCTCTGTCAAGAAGAAAATCAAGCAGAAGAAAAGCCACCAATAACTCGACAACAACAAAACCGAAGGAAAGCACTTACTGGAGAAGGACTCTTCCAGGTGCTGGCTTCGAGCAACGTACCGCGCCGCTCCCGGGTGATGGTGCGGTCACGCTCCTGGAGCGTCTTCTCTAGATCGACGACCTTGGCAAGGGCCACCTTCAGCTCGGCGTCCTTGTCCTCGGCCGCCTTCACGGCCTCCTCGCGGCGCCGTGTCTTCCCCTGCCGGGTCTCCTCTGCCGTGGCCACCAACGCCTTGAGGCGCTCCACCCCATCCTGGAGCTGCCCCTTGTCGTCGGCCAGCTTGTCGCGTTGCTGGTCCGCCTCGGCAAGGGCCCGCTGCGCCTCAACAACCTTGATGTTGTCCTTCCTGTGCGGCTGCCTCGCCGCCGGCGCCACCTGAGACGATGTGGCTCCGGCCGCGCCACCGCCTCCTCCACCTGGCGCTGCTACGTCAACGGCTCACATCAGCACCCCCAATGCTGTAACATGACCAACAATTCAAGAAAAAAAATACAAGACTTACCGGCTCGGCGCCCTGCGTCCGTGTCGACGTTTGCCTCCTCCCCTCCGTCGTGGCCCTCGGGCTCCTCCGAGGCGATGCGCACCACCTGCGTCCGCACTCGGTCGTAAGGATGCCGGATGGCGTTCAGGAGCACCTCCCACGTCATGTCACGGTGAAAAAGAAGATGAGCAGTAGAGAAATATAGGGACCAAGGACTCACCATCAGTGCCGGGCTCACGCGGCTGTACGGGGGTTTCCTGAACTGCCAGTCATCCCGCAGGTTGGCCTTGGAGATGTCGTTGACCCGGCGCGCAACCTGCTCCGCCCCCAGACGCAAGTTCGCCATGCGGTTGGGGTCCTGAAGGCCGGTCATCTGACCGATGAGGTGGCTGCGCTGCTCCTGCAGCAGCACCTGACGGACGATGAAGGCGGCGATGAGGTCGGTGCTGGTGAGCCCCTCCCGCTCCTTCATCACTGACACCCGCTCGCACAGGTTGAGCACCTCCTGCGACAGATGCGTGGGGTAGTACCCCCAGTTCTGCTTCTCCCTCGGTGGTGAGTTGACGAAGGGCGGCAGGTTGATACGGTCCGCGCCGAGGTTGCGGACATAGAAGAAAGAATTCTGCCACTTCTCAGCAGAATCTTCCAGCGGCATCTTCGGGCACTCGGCGCCCGACCGCTTAGAGATGACGGCGGCCCCACACTCGGACATCTCTCCGGCCCTCGGCCCCTAATGCTTCAAGGAGAAGAAGCATACCCAGAGGTCGATCGAAGGCTCGACCCCCCAATACCCCTCGCAGAGGGTGACGAAGCCCGACTGCTGCACGATGGCACCGACGCCAAGATGATGGGCTGGAGCCCGAAGAACTCCAGGAAGTCGCGGAAGAAGCCGCTCGCGGGAAGCCTGAACCCACGCTTGAAGTGCAGGAAGAAGACCACTCGCTCAGTGCCCTCAGGTCGCGGCTCCCGCTCGCCCTGCGAAAGGCGCGCGGCGACCTCCGTCGGCCCCGGCAGGCGCTTGGTGGTGCGGAGGTAGGCATTGTCGTCAAGTGTGACGGACGAGTCCATCCACGAGCCTGACGGCAGCGCCATCGACGAAAGCAAAGTTACGAGAGAAGAAAGAAGAAGGTGGTTGCGAAGCTCTGCTCGAAGCAACGGGCGTCGTGGTGCGCGGCGGTCGCAAGAAGCAGAGGAAGGAAGACGAATGCAGGGGCGCGAGCGAGAATGATTTCTGCTGCCCCCTCCTCGCCCCAATTTATAAGGCGCGGTTTGAAACGCGGGGGAGTTGGATCGTTTGCGCCCGCCTCTCCCACTTCCCCGCAATAACTGCGCACGTATATGCGCAATAACTGCCTCGAGAATGGCAACCGACTTGCGGGCACTGTCGTGGTTCTAAGTCTGACAGTAGAATGGGGGGTAGGAATGGAGAGGCAAGATCCTAGCTTTGGAGTAGTGGTGCACGCAAGAGTTTTACGAGTTCAGGCCCTTCTCAGAAGAAGTAATAGCCCTACGTCTCGGAGCCCGGAGGCGGTCGACTGGATTATATGTGTATGTGTTACAAAGATGCGAACCCTTCTTCCTATGGAGGGGGGTGGCTTATATAGAGTTCACCAGGACCCCTGCCAGCCCACGCAATGAAGGATCTTAAGGTACATTAAGGCAGGGCGTTACTGGAAACGCCCTGTATAAAGTGCTATTAAGGCTATAAAGGCTATTTAACTTCAGACTGTTTGGATGCGGTGTGGCTCCTGTGCTTCCTATGGTCGAGTGAATCTTCATGGTCGAGTGTCTCTGCGCTCGTCGAGTGTTATTGTATTTGTCGAGTGGATGCTTATCAGGTCGACTGGTAAGGAACCTCTTTTAGTCAGTGACCTTGGGGAGGGTACCCTTGGGCAGGCCTATGACCCTACCCTAGGTACGTGACTTCATCATTAGCCCCCGAATGGATCGAGGTATGAGTGAGGAAGGAGTTGATAGCCTTCCGACCTGTTTCTTGCGTTGCAAGTGTGTCTTGCTCTGGATCAACGGCCTTTTAGCGATGGCTTCAAATTCTCTTTCAGTTGCCTTGATCCATTCTTTGCGTTTGTCGAGTGAACTTCGCGGTCTTGAGGATCTCCGAGTGACAGATCGATGGAGACTCGCTGTCTGGCTGATTGCTCTACGGTTAGCGGATTTCCCGGGATCCGAATTTTGGGAAGCGCGTGAAGCGGAGAAAACCGCGGCACTCGGATGGGACGAGACGATGACGCCTCGATCTTCGCGCCGCCTTTTTTGCCACGTACCGCTCGCGCGCCTGTTGCGGGATTCGATGGATTTCCTGGGCCTACTGGTCAGCCACTCGGAAGTGGCCTTATTTAAGGCGCCAGGCGGGGGTATTTTGAACAGTGCCAACACAATCTTCGTCTTCCTCCGCCCCCAAATCTCTCTGTAGCGCCCGCAGCTTTCTCAGTGCCGCCGCTTCGCATCGGTCTCGCCGGTGACAATGGGGAAGGAGAAGACTGCGGCTCTGGAGCGGGCGAAGAAGGCGACGGCGACGGCGAAGGGGAGGGCGTCAAGCCGGGGCGGATCTATTGGAAATATGCCCTAGAGGCAATAATAAAAGCATTATTATTATATTTCCTTGTTCATGATAATTGTCTTTATTCGTGCTATAATTGTGTTATCCGGAAATCGTAATACATGTGTGAATAACAGACAACAACATGTCCCTAGTAAGCCTCTAGTTGACTAGCTCGTTGATCAATAGATAGTCATGGTTTCCTGACTATGGACATTGGATGTCATTGATAACGAGATCACATCATTAGGAGAATGATGTGATGGACGAGACCCAATCCTAAACATAGCATAAGATCGCATAGTTCGTTTGCTAGAGTTTTCCAATGTCAAGTATCCTTTCCTTAGACCATGAGATCGTGTAACTCCCGGACACCGTAGGAGTGCTTTGGGTGTACCAAACGTCACAACGTAACTGGGTGACTATAAAGGTACACTACGGGTATCTCCGAAAGTGTCTGTTGGGTTGACACGGATCGAGACTGGGATTTGTCACTCCGCTTGACGGAGAGGTATCACCGGGCCCTCTCGGTAATGCATCATCATAATGAGCTCAATGTGATCAAAGTGTTTGATCACGGGATCATGCATTACGGTACGAGTAAAGTGACTTGCCGGTAACGAGATTGAACGAGGTATTGGGATACCGACGATCGAATCTCGGGCAAGTAAAATACCGATTGACAAAGGGAATCGTATACGGGATTAATTGAATCCTCGATATCATGGTTCATTCGATTACATCATCGAGGAGCATGTGGGAGCCAACATGGGTATCCAGATCCCGCTGTTGGTTATTGCCCGAGAGTCGTCTCGGTCATGTCTGCATGTCTCCCGAACCCGTAGGGTCTACACACTTAAGGTTCGGTGACGCTGGGGTTATTAGGAAGACTTGTATGTGATTACCGAATGTTGTTCGGAGTCCCGGATGAGATCCCGGACATCACGAGGAGTTCCGGAATGGTCCGGAGGTAAAGATTTATATATGGGAAGTTATCATACGGACACCGGAAAGGTTCGGGGGCATATCGGTATTGTACCGGGGCCACCGGAGGGGTTCCGGGGGTCCACCGGGAGGAGCCACCTCTCCCGGAGGGGCTTATGGGCTGTATGAGGAAGGGAACCAGCCCAAAGTGGGCTGGTGCGCCTTCCCCCCAAGGGACCATGCGCCTAGGTTTGGGGGAAACCCTGAGGGGGGTGCCCCCCTTGCTTGGGGGGCAAGCCTCCTCCCCTAGGCCGCCGCCCCCCCTCTAGATCCCATCTAGAGGGGCCGGCCCCCCTTGCCCCTTCCCCTATAAATAGTGGGGGTGAGGGGAGGGCAGCAAGACGATCCAAGGCGCAGCCCCTCCCCTCCCCAACACCTCT
This sequence comes from Aegilops umbellulata, assembly GCA_032464435.1. Classification (NCBI taxonomy): domain Eukaryota; kingdom Viridiplantae; phylum Streptophyta; class Magnoliopsida; order Poales; family Poaceae; genus Aegilops; species Aegilops umbellulata. The sequence continues at coordinate 444,768,491 of CP136055.1, read as the reverse complement.
CCTCCTTCGTCACGTGCTTAGCGAAGCTCTGCCGGAGTACTCCTTCTCCACCACCACCACGCCGTCGTGCTGCTGTTGGAGACTTCTTCCTCAACCTCTCCGTCCCCTTTCTGGATCAAGAAGGAGGAGACGTCGATCGTCCCGTACGTGTGTTGAACGCGGAGGTGCTGTCCGTTCGGCACTTGGTCATCGGTGATCTGAATCACGGCGAGTACGACTACGTCATCTCCGTTCCCTGAACGCTTCCGTGTGCGATCTACAAAGTGGTATGTAGATGCAATCTGTCTCCCATGACTCGTTGCTTAGATGAACTCATAGATGGATCTTGGTGAAACCGTAGGAAAAATTTTAATTTTCTGCAACGTTCCCCAACAGTGGCATCATGAGCCAGGTCTATGCGTAGTTCTCTATTGCACGAGTAGAACACAATTTGTTGTGGGCGTAGATGTTGTTAACTTTCTTGCCGCTACTAGTCTTATCTTGCTTCAGCGGTATTGTGGGATGAAGCGGCCCGGACCAACCTTACACGTACGCTTACGTGAGACCGGTTCCACCGACTAACATGCACTAGTTGCATAAGGTGGCTGGCGGGTATCTGTCTCTCCCACTTTAGTTGGAGCGGATTCGATGAAAAGGGTCCTTATGAAGGGTAAATAGAAGTTGACAAATCACGTTGTGGCTTTCACGTAGGTAAGAAAACGTTCTTGCTAGAACCCTAATTCAGCCACGTAAAACTTGCAACAACAATTAGAGGACGTCTAACTTGTTTTTGCAGCAAGTGCTTTGTGATATGATATGGCCAAAGTTGTGATGAATGATGAATGATCTATATGTGATGTATGAGATGTTCATTGTCACGACCGGTTTTCCCAATAAAAATATTTATTGAGAAACCCAATCTTTAGAACCCAGTTTGAGATAATACCTCCTCACTGGCAGACAAACTTTGGATACAATAAGCCAGTAGCATAAATATATTACAGGGTTGAGCTGACGATGCTCAACAATTTATTGCAAGCGTGCCAATAATTATACATAAAGGCGAATAATGACACAAAGGAGTGGTGGCATACTACTGACTCGCAAATATGGTAGAGGTGTAGTAACACAGTGGGATGGGTTATGGGATTCTCAAACTAACATCCCATTGAGCGTCGAGGTGAAGCTCGAAGAATTTATTAGGGTAGCGGAAGCGGATATGAAACAGTGACCAACTCCAGGGTTGCACGAGACTGACTGGGACTCCTCTAGGCGTCGGATTCGCTATCGAACTCTTCATCCATGAGATCACCTTCGTCAGCATCTGGCCAAATCAACAAGCCAGTGAGTACTTTGAAAGTACTCGCAAGACAGTCCGGACGTAAGATATAACAAATGCCAACATGAGATACATGGATAAATAACCAGTACGATCAAACATAGAAGTGTTAATGCTGGGTGCCAAACGAGTGTCTGAAAGACTCCTCGAGCGGAAAATGCGGAATAATAATACTGGTGCCAAACGAGTGTCTGAAAGACTCCTCGAGCGGAAAATGCGGAATAATAATACTGGTGCCAAACGAGTGTCTGAAAGACTCCTCGAGCGGAAAATGCGGAATAATGATGCTGGTGCCAAACGAGTGTCTGAAAGACTCCTCGAGCGGAAAATGCGGAATAATAATGCCACAATCGGGCGTCTGAGCGACACCACTTAAAGGGCTATAAAAGAAATGCCACAGTCGGGCGTCTGAGCGACACCACATAAAGGGCTTTAAAAGAAATGCCACAGTCGGGCGTCTAAGCGACACCACATAAAGGGCTTTAAAAGAAATGCCACAGTCGGGCGTCTAAGCGACACCACATAAAGGGCTTTAAAAGAAATGCCACAGTCGGGCGTCTAAGCGACACCACATAAAGGGCTTTTGACTGATACGGAAATAATATACTCATCATAAATATAATCAACTCATGGAATTAAACGGGTTAGTCCATCCACAAGAATAAACATTTAACCGGTCTTAGAGCTCATACGTCCCACCGGGAAATCTGTCACCAAACTGGCACATGACTGTTAGCAGGGAACTTGGAAATAGATAAGATGATTTAAGGATATGGAGCTCTGCAGAGTTTGTACAAAAATTTCCCACAGTCGATGGATTTCCGTAGTCACTAGGACTAGTTCCGTTACGGTATTTCAGAAGAAAACACAGCAATCTAGTACACACCCATCCAACTCTTCGATGCCAGGAATCACCCTCAACATCGTCCAAGAAAAACTATTGAGACGGGGAGATCACAATCTCGAATAGCATGGGATCAAATTTATATACGCGCGCTCTAAGGGGTGCCCCCCTCTCGGTCCCAACCGGAAACACCCATGCCCCCTGACCGGATGCCTGGCTTTAATCCAGGGCCATGGAACCAGCATCCCGGCCTCTCCTTTTTGGTGTGTACCAAGAAAGCGGTTTGCGACTTACTAAACCATATCCCTTTCGGGAAACATGTGGTAGTACAGGGAAAGGGAATGGATACGAACCAACCGATACGGGTTGGTACTGAAGATAACTTGCATGGCCTAAGACTGGCATGCTACAACACTGCCATCTTACCCATCTTCATGCCAACACATGGCCTTACATACTCACGTCCATCGACGTGTGAAATCATCGGGCTTACTTGCCCCAACAATGCATAACGAACGGTTCATCGGTATGCTCCACGCATGTCATGAAACTATCTACATGCAACCATGCCAATACACTCATCATATCAAAAGTTCGAACATGCTTGCCTGGTTCAGAGTAGTCGGAGCCTAGCTCGGTGAAGTTTGCGGCCCCGTCACCTCCGTCGGTATCTACGGTACAGAGAAAACATACGCGCTAACGTGAATACCGAGAGGTGCAGAAAAAGTATTGCAAATATTTTTCAAATAAATCTGATAAAAAACTAGACAAAATTCTGAAGAGAACAGAAAAAGAATCACTAAAAAATATGCTTCTGATAAAAAGTTATAAGGGTTTTTGCCCAGGGACTCATCTGTAATGAAACAGAAACTTTCCAGGGTTCTAACTGAGAAAACAGAAAACGGTTCGATAGGAAATGCGCAAGCGCAACGGAGAAGGCGTATTTTGCCCGAAGGCGTTTTCAGAAAACGATTCGAATAGAAAAGACAGAGAAGCTGACGGGCGGGTCCCATCTGTCAGGTTTAAAATTTAAAAGAGGCGGGTCGGGGCTCGCTGGCGCCCGAGGGCCGCGGTGGTCGCCGGCGGCGATCCACGGCGAGGTGCGGAGATCGGAGGTTACCTCCGTGCTCAGGGTGCCATCCCGCGTTGGATGGTGGTCGCGGTGGTCGCCGGGAAGCACCACGTAGGCGGTGGCCCCTGCTCCGGCGGACGGCGGTTCGGGGCGTGGTTGGAGGTCGCCGGAGAGAGCTGCACTGATCAAATTGAGGAGGGGGTTAAGAATCTGGTAGCTATAGAGGGCGATGGACGGAGTTTGGGCGCCGGAGACGGCCTCACCGGAGCGAATCGAGCTGGAGGCTGAGGCGGAGCGGGGTGGCCGGAGTTGGGGGAGGAGACCTCCTCGAGGTCCTCCCAGTGACCTGGCAGGGTGTTGGTGGAGTGCAGGGGTGGTGCGTGCTCGTGGGAGGGCTCGGGGTCTCCTTTTATAGGCGATCCGAGGCGGTGGCCGAGAACGGCGTTCTCCGGCGAGTGATTACGGTGGTGCAGTGCTTGGTCGGGGGAGTTTAGGAGTTGAGCACCGTCGTGGAGGTTCGCGGAGTCCATTTTGGAGCCAACGGCGTTGGTTTAAGCTTGCTGAGGTGGAGCTCGACGGAACGGGACGGCGCGGGTCCATCGGCGGCAGAGAGCACGCTCTGTGCGTGCCGCGCCACGACGGCTGTGCTGCATGCGTGCGCTGGCGTGGAGGTGGACACGCGGAGCCATCAGCGGGGCTGTGCGGCGCGGAACGGCGTTGAGCCGCCGTTCTGCTCCCTGTTGGCTGCCATGGCGGTTCAGCCGCCGCGGGACACGCCGGCGCGGTCGGGTCAGAGCGCCACCGACGCCAGGAAGGAGCCAAGCACGCGTGCGGGGCTCTGGACACGCAGACCAGGTGGCGAGCAACGTGCCAAGGGCACTGTGTGCGCGTGACTGAAGATGATCTGAAGAAATCAACACTGAAGACTGAAATTTGCTGAATGTGTTTGAACAGTGCATGCAAGGTGTTCGACAGAATGATCCAGGCATGTAGGGATTTTTCCTTGGGCTGATTTTTGGTGGAGTGACTTCTCATTGCTCTAGTAGGCTGCCTGATTTTTGGTGGAATTTTTGGAGAAGTGTGGATATGAATTTCACCAAATTTGACAAATCTGGTCCAAACTTGCAGGGAGTGTAAGTTGAAAAATTTGAAAAGAAGATGAGTGGATCAAGATGGTTCTGGGTTGTGGGTGCAAAGGACTAGCCAGTAGAGTTGGTTTGAAGTCAAATCTCAAATGGAAAAGGGTACTTGCTTTGAAAATCCATCAGGCTCAAAATAATTGACAGAAAATATTTGAGAGATAAAATAAAATCCAAAACTTGTTTGGATGAGTTGGAATAGGGAATTTGAGTTGTTGACAAGGAGGGGTGAAGATGTTAGAGTGGTATTGCCTCATGGGCAAGGTACAAGGTCATGGATGGTTTTCAATAGAATGAAAATCCCAAATCTTTTTCATAGAGTTTTTCTTAAAAAGGAAACTCCAATAAGAATCTGAGAAGGGAAACAATAGAGAGAAGGAGTTTTTAAGAAGGTCAAACCCAGGGCTTGAGGGAGAAAACAGAAAAACCCTAGTCAAGGAAAAGGAAATTTTAAGAAGGTTGTTTTACTAAAAGCCTCAAATTTCAAGGAAAAACCAGCAATGATTTTGCAAAAACCCAAATGAAATTTTTGGAGTGTCACATTCATGCTATTGTAATAGGAATCACGACTTGCATGTCGATGAGTATGACAACCGGCAGGAGCCATAGGAGTTGTCTTTATTTTTGTATGACCTGCGTGTCATTGAGAAACGCCATGTAAATTACTTTACTTTATTGCTAAACGCGTTAGCCATAGTAGTAGAAGTAATAGTTGGCGAGCAACTTCATGGAGACACGATGATGGAGATCATGATGATGGAGATCATGGTGTCAAGCCGGTGACAAGATGATCATGGAGCCCCAAGATGGAGATCAAAGGAGCTATGTGATATTGGCCATATCATGTCACATTTATTATTTGATTGCATGTGATGTTTATCATGTTTTGCATCTTGTTTACTTAGAACGATGGTAGTAAATAAGATGATCCCTCATAATAATTTCAAGAAGTGTTCCCCCTAACTGTGCACCGTTGCGACAGTTCGTTGTTTCGAAGCACCACGTGATGATCGGGTGTGACAGATTCTAACATTCACATACAACGGATGTAAGACAGATTTACACATGCAAACACTTAGGTTGACTTGACGAGCCTAGCATGTACAGACATGGCCTCGGAACACTGAAGACCGAAAGGTCGAGCATGAGTCGTATAGAAGATACGATCAACATGAAGATGTTCACCGATGTTGACTAGTCCGTCTCACGTGATGATCGGACACGGCCTAGTTGACTCGGATCATGTAATACTTAGATGACTAGAAGAGGGATGTCTATCTAAGTGGGAGTTCATTAAATAATTTGATTAGATGAACTTTATTATCATGAACTTAGTCTAAAATATTTACAATATGTCTTGTAGATCAAATGGCCAACGTAGTCCTCAACTTCAACGCGTTCCTAGAGAAAACCAAGCTGAAAGACGATGGCAGCAACTATACGGATTGGGTCCGGAACCTGAGGATCATCCTCATAGCTGCCAAGAAAGATTATGTCCTACGAGCACCGCTGGGTGACGCACCTATTCTCCCTGCAGAACAAGACGTTATGAATGCTTGCCAGTCACGTTCCGATGATTACTCCCTCGTTCAGTGCGGCATGCTTTACAGCTTAGAGCCGGGGCTCCAAAAGCGTTTTGAGACACATGGAGCATATGAGATGTTCGAAGAGCTGAAAATGGTTTTCCAAGCTCATGCCCGGGTCGAGAGATATGAAGTTTCCGACAAATTCTTTAGCTGTAAGATGGAGGAAAATAGCTCTGTCAGTGAACACATACTCAAGATGTCTGGGTTGCACAACCGCTTGACTCAACTGGAAGTTAATCTCCCGGATGAAGCGGTCATTGACAGAATCCTCCAGTCGCTTCCACCTAGCTACAAGAGCTTTCTGATGAACTACAACATGCAGGGGATGGTAAAGACCATTCCTGAGGTATATGCTATGCTGAAATCAGCAGAGGTAGAAATCAAGAAGGAACATCAAGTGTTGATGGTGAATAAAACCACTAAGTTCAAGAAGGGCAAGGGTAAAAAGAACTTCAAGAAGGACGGCAAGGAAGTTGCCGCGCCCGGTAAGCAAGTTGCCGGGAAGAAGCCAAAGAATGGACCCAAGCCCGAGACTGAGTGTTTTTAATGCAAGGGAAGTGGTCACTGGAAGCGGAACTGCCCCAAATACTTAGCGGACAAGAAGGCCGGCAAAACAAAAGGTATATGTGATATACATGTAATTGATGTGTACCTTACCAGTACTCGTAGTAGCTCTTGGGTATTTGATACCGGTGCAGTTGCTCACATTTGTAACTCAAAGCAGGAGCTGCAGAATAAACGGAGACTGGCGAAGGACGAGGTGACGATGCGCGTCGGGAATGGTTCCAAGGTCGATGTGATCGCCGTCGGCACGCTACCTCTACATTTACCTACGGGATTAGTTTTAAACCTCAATAATTGTTATTTAGTGCCAAGTGCATGAACATTGTGTCTGGATCTCGTTTAATTCGAGATGGCTACTCATTTAAATCCGAGAATAATGGTTGTTCTATTTATATGAGAGATATGTTTTATGGTCATGCTCCGATGGTTAATGGTTTATTCTTAATGAATCTCGTGCGTGATGATACACATATTCATAGTGTGAATACCAAAAGAGTTAAAGTTGATAACAATAGTCCCACATATTTGTGGCACTGCCGCCTTGGTCACATAGGTGTCAAACGCATGAAGAAGCTCCATATAGATGGACTTTTAGAGTCTCTTGATTATGAATCATTTGACACGTGCGAACCATGCCTCATGGGTAAAATAACCAACACTCCGTTCTCAGGAACAATGGAGCGAGCAACCAACTTATTGGAAATCATACATACCGATGTGTGCGGTCCAATGAGTGTTGAGGCTCGCGGTGGCTATCATTATGTTCTCACCCTCACTGATGACCTGAGTAGATATGGGTATATCTACTTAATGAAACACAAGTCTGAGACCTTTGAAAAGTTCAAGGAATTTCAGAGTGAGGTTGAAAATCAACGTGATAGAAAGATCAAGTTTCTACGATCAGATCGTGAAGGAGAATACTTGAGTCACGAATTTGGCACACACTTAAGAAAATGTGGAATAGTTTCACAACTCATGCCGCCTGGAACACCTCAGCGTAATGGTGTGTCCGAACGTCGTAATCGCACTCTATTAGATATGGTACGATCTATGATGTCCCTTACCGATTTACCGCTATCTTTTTGGGGCTATGCTTTAGAGACTGCCGCATTCACTTTAAATAGGGCTCCGTCGAAATCCGTTGAGACGACACCGTATGAATTATGGTTTGGGAAGAAACCTAAGCTGTCGTTTCTAAAAGTTTGGGGATGCGATGCTTATGTGAATAAACTTCAACCTGAAAAGCTCGAACCCAAGTCGGAAAAATGCGTCTTCATAGGATGCCCTAAAGAAACTATTGGGTATACCTTCTACCTCAGATCCGAAGGCAAGATCTTTGTTGCCAAGAATGGATCCTTTCTAGAGAAGGAGTTTCTCTCGAAAGAAGTAAGTGGGAGGAAAGTAGAACTTGATGAAGTGTTACCTCTTGAAACGGAAAATGGCGAAACTCAAGAAAACGTTCCTGAGGTGCCTGCACCGACTAGAGAGGAAATTAATGATGATGATCAAGATACTTCTAATCAAGCTCCTACTGAAATTCGAAGGTCCACAAGGACACGTTCCGCACCAGAGTGGTACGGCAACCCTGTCTTAGTAATCATGTTGTTAGACAACGGTGAACCTTCGAACTATGAGGAAGCAATGGCGGACCCAGATTCCGACAAATGGCTAGAAGCCATGAAATCCGAGATAGGATCCATGTATGAAAACGAAGTATGGACTTTGACTGACTTGCCCGTTGAACAGCGAGCCATAGAAAATAAATGGATCTTGAAGAAGAAGACAGACGCGGATGGTAATGTGACCATCTATAAAGCTCGGCTTGTCGCTAAGGGTTATCGACAAGTTCAAGGAATTGACTATGATGAGACTTTCTCACCGGTAGCGAAGCTGAAGTCCGTTCGAATCATGTTAGCAATTGCCGCATTCTACGATTATGAAATATGGCAAATGGACGTCAAAACGGCATTCCTTAATGGTTTCCTTAAGGAAGAATTGTATATGATGCAGCCGGAAGGTTTTGTCGATCCTAAGAATGCTGACAAGGTGTGCAAGCTCCAACGCTCGATTTATGGGCTGGTGCAAGCATCTCGGAGCTGGAACATTCGTTTTGATGAGATGATCAAAGCGTTTGGGTTTACGCAGACTTATGGAGAAGCCTGCGTTTACAAGAAAGTGAGTGGGAGCTCTGTAGCATTTCTCATACTATATGTAGATGACATACTTTTGATGGGAAATGATATAGAACTCTTGGACATCATTAAGTCCTACTTGAATAAAAGTTGTTCAATGAAGGACCTTGGAGAAGCTGCTTATATATTAGGCATCAAGATCTATAGAAATAGATCAAGACGCCTCATAGGTCTTTCACAAAGCACATACCTTGATAAGATATTGAAGAAGTTCAATATGGATCAATCTAAGAAGGGGTTCTTACCTGTGTTACAAGGTGTGAAATTGAGCTCAGCTCAATGTCCGACCACGGCAGAAGATATAGAAGAGATGAGTGTCATCCCCTATGCCTGAGCCATAGGTTCTATTATCTATGCCATGCTGTGTACTAGACCTGATGTAAACCTTGCCGTAAGTTTGGTAGGAAGGTACCAAAGTAATCCCGGCAAGGAACACTGGACAGCGGTCAAGAATATCCTGAAGTACCTGAAAAGGACTAAGGAAATGTTTCTCGTTTATGGAGGTGACGAAGAGCTCGTCATAAAGGGTTACATCGACGCTAGCTTCGACACAGATCTGGATGACTCTAAGTCACAAACCGGATACGTGTATATTTTGAATGGTGGGGCAGTAAGCTGGTGCAGTTGCAAGCAGAGCGTTGTGGCGGGATCTACATGTGAAGCGGAGTACATGGCAGCCTCGGAGGCAACACATGAAGCAATTTGGGTGAAGGAGTTCATCACCGACCTCGGAGTCATACCCAATGCGTCGGGGCCAATCAAACTCTTCTGTGACAACACTGGAGCTATTGCACTTGCCAAGGAGCCCAGGTTTCACAAGAAGACCAGGCACATCAAGCGTCGCTTCAACTCCATTCGTGAAAATGTTCAAGATGGAGACATAGAAATTTGTAAAGTGCACACGGATCTGAATGTTGCAGATCCGTTGACTAAACCTCTCCCTAAGGCAAAACATGATCAACACCAGAACTCTATGGGTGTTCGATTCATCACAATGTAACTAGATTATTGACTCTTGTGCAAGTGGGAGACTGTTGGAAATATGCCCTAGAGGCAATAATAAAAGCATTATTATTATATTTCCTTGTTCATGATAATTGTCTTTATTCGTGCTATAATTGTGTTATCCGGAAATCGTAATACATGTGTGAATAACAGACAACAACATGTCCCTAGTAAGCCTCTAGTTGACTAGCTCGTTGATCAATAGATAGTCATGGTTTCCTGACTATGGACATTGGATGCCATTGATAACGAGATCACATCATTAGGAGAATGATGTGATGGACGAGACCCAATCTTAAACATAGCATAAGATCGCATAGTTCGTTTGCTAGAGTTTTCCAATGTCAAGTATCCTTTCCTTAGACCATGAGATCGTGTAACTCTCGGACACTGTAGGAGTGCTTTGGGTGTACCAAACGTCACAACGTAACTTGGTGACTATAAATGTATACTACGGGTATCTCCGAAAGTGTCTGTTGGGTTGACACGGATCGAGACTGGGATTTGTCACTCCGCTTGACGGAGAGGTATCACCGGGCCCTCTCGGTAATGCATCATCATAATGAGCTCAATGTGATCAAAGTGTTTGATCATGGGATCATGCATTACGGTACGAGTAAAGTGACTTGCCGGTAACGAGATTGAACGAGGTATTGGGATACCGACGATCGAATCTCGGGCAAGTAAAATACCGATTGACAAAGGGAATCGTATACGGGATTAATTGAATCCTCGATATCGTGGTTCATCCGATGACATCATCGAGGAGCATGTGGGAGCCAACATGGGTATCTAGGTCCCGCTGTTGGTTATTGCCCGAGAGTCGTCTCGGTCATGTCTGCATGTCTCCCGAACCCGTAGGGTCTACACACTTAAGGTTCAGTGACGCTGGGGTTATTAGGAAGACTTGTATGTGATTACCGAATGTTGTTCGGAGTCCCGGATGAGATCCCGGACGTCACGAGGAGTTCCGGAATGGTCCGGAGGTAAAGATTTATATATGGGAAGTTATCATACGGACACCGGAAAGGTTCGGGGGCATATCGGTATTGTACCGGGGCCACCGGAGGGGTTCCGGGGGTCCACCGGGAGGAGCCACCTGTCCCGGAGGGGCTTATGGGCTGTATGAGGAAGGGAACCAGCCCAAAGTGGGCTGGTGCGCCTTCCCCCCCAAGGGCCCATGCGCCTAGGGTTGGGGGAAACCCTGAGGGGGGCGCCCCCCCTTGCTTGGGGGGCAAGCCTCCTCCCCTAGGCCGCCGCCCCCCCTCTAGATCCCATCTAGAGTGTCCGGCCCCACTTTCCCCTTCCCCTATAAATAGTGGGGGTGAGGGGAGGGCAGCAAGACGATCCAAGGCGCAGCCCCTCCCCTCCCCAACACCTCTCCTCCTCCGTCACGTGCTTAGCGAAGCTCTGCCGGAGTACTCCTTCTCCACCACCACCACGCCGTCGTGCTGCTGTTGGAGACTTCTTCCTCAACCTCTCCGTCCCCTTGCTGGATCAAGAAGGAGGAGACGTCGATTGTCCCGTACGTGTGTTGAACGCGGAGGTGCTGTCCGTTCGGCACTTGGTCATCGGTGATCTGAATCACGGCGAGTACGACTACGTCATATCCGTTCCCTGAACGCTTCCGTGCGCGATCTACAAAGTGGTATGTAGATGCAATCTCTCTCCCATGACTCGTTGCTTAGATGAACTCATAGATGGATCTTGGTGAAACCGTAGGAAAAATTTTAATTTTCTGCAACGTTCCCCAACAGGATCCTCGTCTCGGTCCCAGCTGCCGCGGGGTTGGGTCCAAGGAGATTGGATCCGCTCGACCATCACCAAGAAGGATCTCGCCGATCTGGCCGAAGAGGGACTGATCCCCCACGGGTCGGCAAGGCTCCCGGGAACGGAGACGCAACCGCAGCCGAAGGAGGGTGAGTGTGTTCTTATGGCCACTCATGTAGATCGTGGGTTTTCTCTGCCGCCGAGTCCTTTCTTCCAGGGGTTTCTGAACTTCTTTGGGGCGCAACTCCATCATTTCACTCCCAATTTCATCGTCTACCTCGCTGCCTTTGTTTCGTTGTGTGAAAATTTCTTGGGCTGTCGGCCGCACTGGGGGCTTTTCAAGCACATATTCACCTGTCGCACTCAATCGGTGAAGAAAACAAATCCAGACGACGAGAGAACTCAAGTGATCCAGATGTGCGGGGGACTCGGAGTCCAGACGAGAGGCAAGAGCGCCTTTCTGGCGATGACTCTGCCCGACTCGGTTAGAGGATGGCAGTCGACCTGGTTCTACTGCCAAGACCAGTCGACGCCGGGGCAGTCGACTGGGCTCCCCCCTTTCTCCATGAGTCGAGTAGACAAGCCATCTTCTCTGAAGGTGGTACCGGAGGAGAAGGCCCAAGTGAAGTTTTTGATGGGGCGCGTAGTCCAGCTTATTCGAGACGGGGTGAATGGCATGGATCTTCTGGAAGTTTTCTTCCGACGGCGAATTCAGCCACTGCAATACCGAGGCCATCCGATGTGGATGTACTCTGGTACCGAAGACGCTACTCGGGTTCATCCAGAGGAGGTCGACGATGCCACGCTGGAGAGGTGGATGACTGCCATCACTGGGAACAAGGACAATCCTCGAGGTGCCAGGAGAGTTCTCCCATTCGACCAGTCTCGTCAACCAGATAAGGTACGAACACTTTTCTCCGACTGATCTGTAATATTCAATCTGCTTGTTTCCTTTTCCGAGACAGTCGATTGACCTTTACCTTGTTTGTTGTTCTCCAGGAAATTACTGAAATGTATTCGACGCCCAATGGAGCGCAGGAGCAGGCCGTGGAAGGAGAGGCGAGTGGAGGCGAGAGCGGAGACGAGCCAAAGGAGTGGGAGTCCGACGGCGAAGGGGAGTGAAGCGGCGACGCCTACTCCAGTGAGGAGGAGGAGGAGGAAGCTGAACCTCCTCGCACAGAAAGGCGGTCCAAGCTTACACACGACCCTGCGCGGGAGCGGGGTAAGGCGACTGCTCCTGTGGGGCAGTCGTCGAAGCGTCCCAGGACTTCTTCACCCGCGCCGACTGAAAAAGCTCCCAAGCATCCGCGGGCGACGCCGTCCAAGCCCCCCAGGCCTTGCCCAGGGTGAAAATGACTATTCCCACCATTTCTGGGTAAAGAGTTGAACTTGTCTTCTCTTGCTGAATGTGACAGATTTTGGTCGACTCATTGACCGAGTCGACTGACTCTTGAAATTTGCAGTGCTGCTACCTCGGAGATTTCCGCCAAGGGTGATGACCAGGAGATGGAAGACGCTGTTACCTCCAACCCGGGTATGATTACTGATGCTTTATTCTGGGTCGACTGCTGATTTCTTATCATTCCAATCGGTTGAACTTTTCTTGCAGCTTCTCCTCTTGTCATTGACCTCCCTGATGACGACGACGAAGAGCCGCTGAGGGCGGGGAGGAACAGGAAGGCTTTGGCCGGCAAGACTCCACAAGCTACCCCGGCGCCTGAGGTCGTGGTTCGGGATGGAGGTGATGCTACTCGGACTTCGGTGGCTTTTGTTGTACCGCTGACGAGTGCTCGACCCACTTCGTCGACTGTTGCTCCACCATCTCTTTTTGCTATCCACCGCATCCCGGAAGACCCAGTGAGCGCTGCTAAGGAAGCCATTCGCCAAGCAGGGATTATGATGGAACAAGTGAAGGTGGTCCGAGAGGCCGGTCAGGCGGCTTATGATGCCAGCTCAGCTCTTCAGAATAATGTTCAGGTAAGTCGACTTGTCTGTTTCGTTATGAAACGCCACCTGAAAACTGCTTCTTTCTAAAGATTTTTGTTGTTTGTACACCAACTGGGGTGTGTGTGTCGATTGAATTTCTATGGGGGCACGCTGAGTGCACCCAGTGGGTGTAGTCCCCGAGGCTATGGTGGACTGCTGGCAGTCGACTATAGTCTCTATACTTTCAAACTTCTTCACTCGGCCTGGACGGACCAAGTCGAGTGGAACCAACAAAAGCCTGTGGGGGCACGCTGAGTGCACCCACTAGGTGTAGTCCCCGAGGCTATGGTGGACTGCTGGCAGTCGACTATAGTCTAAAGAACTTTATGCTTCTTCTTTTCCTTTTTTTATGTGGCTGACCGCTGACTATTAGTCATGGCACTAGAATCATATTTGGTCGACTGATCGATCAGGATTTTGAAAGATTACCGGTGGGGGCACGCTGAGTGCACCCACTGGGTGTAGTCCCCGAGGCTACTGTCGAATGTTTTGATTCGGCTATAGTCTTAGAAGTGCTACAACTTTTCCTTTAGTCACTCGGAAGTAACTTGTCTTTGATAACTTTTGTCGATTGACTCTTTGCAGAAGTCTTGCGAGCTTGTTGCTCATCTTGCTGAATTGAAGGAGAAACAGGTCCAGCTTAACCTCGACTTGAAGTTTGCCCAGGAGAACTTGCAGAAGGCGAAGGACGAAGCAAAAGGTATGGCTGGTGAGGATTCGACGGCTGTCTTTGTTTTTCTGCCTATTCTCAACTCCGTTCTCATTATTGTTTTGCAGACCAACTGGAGGAGGCTCTGAGGAAGAAAGATCTTGACCTTGCGGAAGCACAGAAGGCGGCATCGGAGAAAACGAAGCTCGCTGAAGAAAAGCTTGCTTCAGTTGGTCAGCTTGAAGACGAGAATGCCAAGCTGAAGTCTGCTCTTGACGCGGCCAACAAGGAAGCAAGTCGATTGAAAAACGACAAGATTGCTCTGACTGACAAGGTCGGCGATATGGCGGGGAAGCGAAAGGATCTGGAGGCTTACCTCGGAGGGCTCGCCAAGAAACTATTCCTCATGCTTGAAGGTAATCCCCTTACTCGATTGACTTGTCGTTGTCGACTCATCAATCAATTATAATATTGGACTGTACATTTCAGAATTCTGTCAAAACTTCGAGGAAGAAACTGGTCGAGTGGAAACCAATCTGGACCCCATCAACTCTCCTGTGAAGGACGAAGCTGCCATGAATGTCCTCCGGCTGGAGTCTCGCGTCGCCAGTGTGGTGGACTACCTCGCTCAACTGAAGGCTGCAGTGTCGCGGATCGACTCTGCACTCTGGCCAAATCAGATACTTTAGAATGACCTTGAATCCTTGGTCACTCGACTGAAGGAAGTGCCAAGTCGAGTGCATGAATGGAAAAAGTCTTCTGCCAGGTGTGGTGCCGATGTTGCTCTGTCGCTGGTTCGTGTCCACTGCAAGGAGGCGCGAGAAGAGAAGCTGGCCGCCCTCCAAGTTGCCCATACCAGGAAGCATAATTTCCAGGACTTCATGGAGACCTTCATTGCTGCTGCCACCCGTATCTCAGACGGGATTGATTTGGACGAGTTTGTTGCCCCATCCAGTCCTCCACCGGAGGAGTAAAAAACTACTGTGTCTCACTTTAAATTTGCCTCGGAATGCCGAGTGGTTTGTGTAACCGATAAACTCTGTCGAGCTGGAGGCTCGGGCACTTTTATTTGCGGTCCAGGACCTTTTGATCTTTATCCGAACTTGATTTATCGTTGAATATCTTCGTGATTTATCCGTCGAGTGAGACTTGACTTTTACTCAAAATGACTTAGGCGAGCACGGAGCTGCAGCTAAGCCACCGAGTGGGAGGTTTGCTCTCCACTTGGTAGGATTTTTAAACACTTAGGCGAGCACTGGGCTGCAGCTAAGCCCCCGAGTGGGAGGTTTGCTCTCCACTCGGTAGGATTTTAATTACTTAGGCGAGCACTGGGCTGCAGCTAAGCCTCCGAGTGGGAGGTATGCTCTCCACTCGGTAGGATTTTAAATACTTAGGCGAGCACTGGGCTGCAGCTAAGCCTCCGAGCGGGAGGTTTGCTCTCCACTCGGTAGGATTTTAATTACTTAGGCGAGCACTTGGACTGCAGCTAAGCCCCCGAGTGGGAGGCTGGCTCTCCACTCGGTAGGATTTTAAATACTTAGGCGAGTACTTGGACTGCAGCTAAGCCCCCGAGTGGGAGGCTGGCTCTCCACTCGGTGGGATTTTAAATACTTAGGCGAGTACTTGGACTGCAGCTAAGCCCCCGAGTGGGAGGCTGGCTCTCCACTCGGTGGGATTTTAAATACTTAGGCGAGTACTTAGACTGTAGCTAAGCCCCCGAGTGGGAGGCTGTCTCTCCACTCAGTAGGATTTTAAATACTTAGACGAGTACTTGGACTGCAGCTAAGCCCCCGAGTGGGAGGCTGGCTCTCCACTCGGTGTGATTTTAAATACTTAGGCGAGTACTTGGACTGCAGCTAAGCCCCCGAGTGGGAGGCTGGCTCTCCACTCGGTAGGATTTTAAATACTTAGGCGAAACGGATTCGCAGCTAAGCCTCCGAGTGTGAGGCTGGCTCTTCACTCGGCAGGACTTTTACAAACTTAGGCGAAACGGATTCGCAGCTAAGCCACCCACTGGGGGAAATTTCAACAAAAAGAAATAGCAATCTTCTGCGAAAATTATAACATTCTTGCTTTAGATAAAAGAATTACAGAGGTACTTTTATTACATCTCAACCGAGTGAGTTTCTTTTTTCAAGTGTAAAAAGGACGGAGTAACTCCGCATTCCAAGCTCGAGGCTCGTCGATCTGGCGATCAACGTTGTAGAGGTGATGTGCTCCGTTGTGGAGGACTTTGGTGACAATGAAGGGGCCTTCCCAGGTTGGAGCGAGCTTGTGAGGTTTTTGCTGATCCACTCGGAGGACCAAGTCTCCTTGCTGAAAGGCTCGACTCTTCACGTTTCTCGCGTGGAACCGACGTAAGTCCTGCTGGTAGATAGTCGAGCGGATTAGGGCCATCTCCCTCTCTTCTTCCAAGAGGTCGACTGCATCTTGCCGAGCTTGTTCCGCTTCTGCTTCAGAGTATAGTTCGACTCGAGGTGCATTGTGGAGCAGATCACTCGGCAGCACTGCTTCAGCCCCGTAGACCAGAAAGAAGGGCGTTCTTCCAGTCGACCGATTAGGAGTGGTCCTTAATCCCCAAAGAACTGACGGAAGTTTGTCGACCCAAGCTCCTGCCGCGTGTTTGAGATCACGCATCAGTCGGGGTTTCAGTCCTTTGAGGATGAGACCATTTGCACGCTCTGCCTGCCCATTCGACTGAGGATGGGCAACTGAGGCATAGTCAACCCGCGTGCCTTGGGAGGCGCAGAAGGCTTTGAATCTGTCGTTATCAAAGTTTGATCCATTGTCCATGATGATGCTATGTGGAACTCCATATCTGAATATCAGCTCTCTGATGAAACTGATAGCAGTGCTTGCATCGAGGTTTTTGATGGGTTTGGCTTCTATCCACTTGCTGAACTTGTCGACTGCAACCGGTAAGTGAGTGAAGCCGCTTCTACCAGTTCTCAGCGGTCCAATCATGTCTAGCCCCCAAACAGCGAAGGGCCAGACGAGTGGAATGGTCTTCAGAGCAGAGGCGGGCTTGTGCGACATGTTGGAATAAAACTGACACCCTTCGCACTTGTCGACTATGTCTTTTGCCATTTCATTCGCCCTCGGCCAGTAAAATCCCGCTCGGTATGCTTTAGCCACAATGGTTTGAGAGGACGCATGATGACCACAGGTCCCCGAGTGGATATCCTCAAGAATTACCTGACCTTCTTCTGGCGTGATGCACTTCTGGCCAACTCCAGTCGCGCTTTCTCTGTACAACTGCCCTTTGATTACTGTAAAGGCCGTGGATCGACGGACGATCTGTCGAGCCTCTTCTTCATCTTCTGGGAGCTCTTTCCTCATAATATACGCGATGTAAGGCGCTGTCCAGTCGGGAGTGATGACTACAACTTCCATAATCAGGTCGACCACGGCTGGAATCTCCACTTCAGTCGGATCGTTGGCGCTCCTTGGCTGTGGAGGTTCTTCTGTGAAAGGATCTTCCTGTATTGATGGCGCACGAATGTGTTCCAAGCACACATCAATGGGGATGGCTTCTCTCTTGGACCCTATTTTCGCCAAATCATCCGCAGCTTGGTTTTTCAGTCGGGGTATATGATGGAGCTCTAACCCCTCGAATCTCTTCTCCAACTTTCTTACTGCATTGCAATAACCCGTCATGGCTGGGCTTCGAACATCCCACTCCTTCATCACTTGATTAACAACCAGATCTGAGTCGCCGTAGACCATAAGGCGACGGACGCCGAGTGAAATGGCCATACGCAGTGCATATAGGAGTGCTTCATATTCTGCCTCGTTGTTGGAGGAATCAAAGTGAATCTGGAGGACGTATTTGAGCTTGTCTCCTCGGGGGGAAACCAATACAACCCCCGCACCGGACCCATTCAGCATCTTGGAGCCATCGAAAAACATAGTCCAGTGCTCCGAGTGAACTTGAGTCGGAAGTTGTTGTTCAGTCCACTCGGCGAGGAAATCGGCTATTGCTTGGGACTTGATAGCTTTCTTTGCCTCGAACTTGATATCAAGGGGAAGAAGTTCAATCGCCCATTTTGCCACTCGACAAGTTGCATCTCTGTTATGAAGGATCTCTGATAACGGGGCGTCGCGGACGACTGTAATGGAGTGATCAGAGAAATAATGAGCAACCTTCTTCGTGGTCATGTAAATCCCGTAGACAAGCTTCTGATAGTGAGGGTATCTTTGCTTTGATGGGGTCAGAACTTCAGAAAGGTAATAAACTGGGCGCTGAACTTTGAATATTTTTCCTTCCTCTTCCCGCTCGACCGTAAGTACGGTACTAACGACTTGTCCAGTGGCTGCAATGTAGAGCAATAATGGCTCTTTGCTGACAGGGGCAGAAAGCACCGGCTGGGTGGAGAGTAGAGCTTTTAGCTCTGCAAATGCTGCATCAGCTTCCGGAGTCCACTCAAACTTGTCTGACTTCTTCATCAGTCAGTAAAGAGGCAATGCCTTTTCACCGAGTCTGGAGATGAATCGACTTAAAGCGGCCAAGCATCCAGTAAGTTCCTGGACATCGTGCACACGCACAGGGCGTTTCATTCGGAGTATGGCGCCGACTTTTTCAGGGTTAGCATCGATTCCTCGTTCGGAAACAAGAAAACCGAGTAACTTTCCTCCAGGAACTCCGAATGTGCATTTTGATGGATTAAGCTTGATATCATATCTCCTGAGATTGGCAAACGTTTCAGCAAGGTCAGTCAGCAGGTCGGAACCTTTTCGCGACTTGACCACTATATCATCCATGTATGCTTCTACATTCCGACTGATTTGAGTGATCAGGCACTTCTGAATCATTCTCATGAAAGTAGCTCCGGCATTCTTGAGACCGAAAGGCATGGTGACATAGCAGAAGCACCCGAACGGGGTGATGAAAGCTGTTTTTATTTCATATGGTCCATACAGACGGATCTGATGGTGTCCGGAGTAAGCGTCTAAAAAAGACAACCTCTCGCATCCTGCGGTCGAGTCGACTATTTGGTCGATGCGAGGAAGAGGGAAATGATCTTTCGGGCAGGACCGATTGATATGTTTGAAATCAATGCACATGTGCAACGACTTGTCCTTCTTGGGGACCATTACAACGTTGGCGAGCCACTCGGAGTGGTAGATCTCGCGAATGAACTCTGCCGCTAAGAGTCGAGACACCTCTTCGCCAATGGCCTTTCTCTTCTGGACGGCGGACCATCGAAGATGTTCCTTAACTGGTTTGACTTTTGGGTCGACTCGAAGGCGGTGCAAAGATGTCCCAATTCTCACGGAGAAACTGGATGAGCGCTTCTTCCTATTTAGAGTCGAGTGTAGTGGAGATGTTGGTCGGAGCCGCATTGGGGTCAGTCGGGTGGATGTGAACCTGTTTTGTCTCACCGGACGACTGAAATGCTGACTCTATGGCAGGCTTCTTGGCTCGCAACAAATCACTCGGGTCTGCGGTCTTCTGGTACTCTTGTAACTCCTTTTCGGCCATCTGAGCATCAGCAATTTTGGAGCCCTTCTGGAAGCACTCTTCTGCCTTCTTCCGATTACCCGTGATAGTGATCACACCTTTGGGACCGGGCATCTTCAATTTAAGGTACACGTAGCATGGTCGGGCCATGAAACGAGCGTACGCTGGCCTTCCAAGTATGGCGTGGTACGCACTCTGAAAATCCACGACCTCAAAGGTCAACTTTTCCTTCCGGAAATTCTTTGAGTCACCAAAAACTACATCGAGAGCGACTTGGCCGAGTGACTCAGCCTTCTTTCCAGGAATGACTACGTGGAAGCTCATGTTACTGGTGCTGAGTCTGGACATCGGAATGCCCATCCCTTTCAGCGTCTCTGCATACAGCAAATTCAAGCCACTGCCACCATCCATCAACACTTTGGCCAGTCGAGTGCCTTCAATGACTGGGTCGACCACCAACGCTTGCCTCCCTGGGGTAGCAATATGAGTCGGGTGATCGGACTGGTCGAAAGTGATGGCAGTCTGAGACCATTTCAGATAATTGGGTGTCGTCGGAGCGACCATGTTCACTTCCCGATTGATAACCTTCAATCAACTCTTGCTTTCGACATCAGCGAAAATCATCAGGGTGGAGTTGACTTGGGGGTACTCCTCACCGCTGTCTTCTTTGTCCTCAACTTTGTCTGACTCTTTCTCTTTGTCTTTGGCCTGTTTCCCTTGAAACTGCTGAATCAGGAGTCGACATTGTCGAGTGGTATGCTTTGGGTAACTGAGTTTACCCTCTTCGTCTTTCTTCGTGTGAATGTGACACGGTAGGTCCATCACATCGTTCCCATCCTGATCTTTCACCTTCTTGGGGTTCCAGGGACCCTTGGGTTTCCCCTTAAACTTTCCTGGGGTCACAGCCAAGGTCTCTCCAGGAGCAGCTGGCTCGGCTTTGCGCTTTTGCTTCCGACTAGAGTTTCCTCCGCCGGCCTCATTAGCGGCTGCTTTGTACTTGCCACTCCGAAGCCTATCTTCTTCTTCACCGTTTGCATACTTGGTGGCAATTTCCATCATCCGACTCAATGTCATATCTCCGGTTCGACCGAATTTCAAACTCAGTTCTCTGTTCCTGACGCCTTCCTTGAAGGCACAAGCTGCCTGGTGATCAGATACATTCTCGACTGTGTGATGTAAAGGGATCCACCTCTGGATATAATCCCTCAGAGTTTCACTCGACTTCTGAACACACGACTGCAATTCTGTCAACCCTGCTGGTCGCTTGCAAGTCCCTTCAAATGTGCTGACAAACACTCGGGCAAGATCTTCCCAAGTGTAAATACTGCTGGGTGCCAACTGGTTCAACCATGCTCTGGCTGATCCCTCCAGCATAAGAGGCAAATGCTTCATGGCTACTTCGTCATTGCCGCCGCCAATCTGAACAGCCACTCGGTAATCTTCAAGCCATGTGTCAGGCTTGGACTCGCCGGTGAACTTACTAACTCCATTCGCCAACCTGAAGTTGGGAGGAATTACAGCGGCTCGGATCGCTCTGCTGAAACATTCTGGTCCTGATACATGAACCCTGCTGCTGGAGGAAACGTCTCTGTCATGGCCTTCTCTGTGAGCTCTATTCCTGTCGACCAGACCTTGAACGATAATGGATCTCGCATCAAAGCCTGGCTCCCTGGGGTCGACTGGAAACCTACGCCCAGCACTGTGCTGGCAC
This sequence comes from Aegilops umbellulata, assembly GCA_032464435.1. Taxonomy (NCBI): domain Eukaryota; kingdom Viridiplantae; phylum Streptophyta; class Magnoliopsida; order Poales; family Poaceae; genus Aegilops; species Aegilops umbellulata. The sequence continues at coordinate 444,747,194 of CP136055.1, read as the reverse complement.
CTGTCATCTCGCTGCCGAGGGACGTACGATCCACCCCTTGGGGGAGGAGTGGGCACTCGATGTCGATCATTGCGATCGAATCGGTGTTCATACCGCTCACGGCTTTGATATTGATCATCATGCCGGCTTCTACGTTCCTCACGCCTCAGGGGCGATCCTGGACTGTGAGCCGACTGTACAGAATTCACAGCGACGGATCGGCTGTGAATCCTGTTACGCGACGGCGATACAACTGAGTTCTGATCCCCTGCTGCCCGGAGCAAATCTCTGATCTGTAGCAGACCTCTCCCTGCCTCTGACTGAGAAGGCTGGATCGACTCTGCTATGCGGGTTGCAGCTGCTAAATTCTGAATCGGAGTTCGGTATACCTGAGTTGGTGGCTGAAAGAGACGACGTCGACTGGATTCTGGAACTGGCACTCGAGTGCGCTCGTCGAGTACTCTCTGGAGATTCTCCAGTCGAGTGCGTTCAGCCAGGTTGGCCAAGCGCGCCTCCTCCAAGGCGCGTGCCTCGGGGGTTTCTCCAACGATAGGAGTGTGAAGCGCGTCCATGTTCCGGCGACGAAGTTCCTCGCTCTGCAGCGAGGTGAGAGGCTCGGGCCTGTACTCTTCGTGGCCCCGCGCCGGAACTCCTCCCTTGGCAACCTCTTCGGTGTGGGGGAATCCGGGAGGACTGCGCGGTCCGTCGACCATCAGTACCTCCGCCGCTGGATCACTGCTGTCGCACTCGGATGCAGTCTCTGCGGAGCCAGTCGACAGATCGAACAGGCCGTAGAGTGATTCGTCGGGCTCAATCGCCGCGACTTGGGGGATGGCCGACTGGCGGGCCAATGCATGCCTCACCCACCGCTGGAGCCTCGACCGATCGGAGCGCTTGCGCCGGCGGGAAACTGGGAGCGAGGATGAAACGGGTGCCGACCCGTACTGGGCCGACGGTTGCCGCAGGAGGAAGCCACGAATGCACGCGCGAAAGTGCGTTGCTCCGCGGGCGGGAAGCGTGTCCACGTCGAGTGGAGCCTCCTGGAGCCAAGCAGAGTCATCGACGACGAAAGTGAGGGCGCCGAGGCGGATCTTGCGCCCCTCGACCAGGACTCCGCTCGACGACATGATGGGAGATGTCAAAAGGATCCCAACTCCTCCAACAAATCGCTAGAACACCTGCCCACGGTGGGCGCCAACTGTCGTGGTTCTAAGTCTGATAGTAGAATGGGGGTAGAAATGGAGAGGCAAGATCCTAGCTTTGGAGTAGTGGTGCACGCAAGAGTTTTACGAGTTCAGGCCCTTCTCAGAAGAAGTAATAGCCCTACGTCTCGGAGCCCGGAGGCGGTCGACTGGATTATATGTGTATGTGTTACAAAGATGCGAACCCTTCATCCTGTGGAGGGGGGTGGCTTATATAGAGTTCTCCAGGACCCCTGCCAGCCCACACAATGAAGGATCTTAAGGTACATTAAGGCAGGGCGTTACTGGAAACGCCCTGTATAAAGTGCTATTAAGGCTATAAAGGCTATTTAACTTCAGACTGTTTGGATGCGGTGTGGCTCCTGTGCTTCCTATGGTCGAGTGAATCTTCATGGTCGAGTGTCTCTGCGCTCGTCGAGTGTTATTGTATTTGTCGAGTGGATGCTTATCAGGTCGACTGGTAAGCAGCCTCTTTTAGTCAGTGACCTTGGGGAGGGTACCCTTGGGCAGGCCTATGACCCTACCCTAGGTACGTGACTTCATCGGGCACCACAATAAATCCGTGCGCGTGGGCCGAGGGTGCGCGGTCGTGGGCCCCAGCGAGTCGCCCTGTCGTGTCATGCGCGTGGCCTGTCAGGCCCTCTTGGCTTCCAGGCGCCATGTGGAGCCTGGGCGAAGCCCAAAAGATTGCCCCAAAGATTCGGTGGACTCCTCGGTTTCCTGCCGCTGCCGGGATGCCGCCATTGTTGGGGAACGTAGTAATTTCAAAAATTTTCCTACGCACACGCAAGATCATGGTGATGCATAGCAACGAGAGGGGAGAGTGTTGTCTACGTACCCTCGTAGACCAAAGCGGAAGCGTTGACACAACGTAGAGGAAGTAGTCGTACGTTCTCCTCGCGATCCAACCGATCACAGCACCGTTACTCCGGCACCTCCGAGTTCTTGGCACACGTTCAGCTCGATGACGATCCCCGGGCTCCGATCCAGCAAAGCGTCGGGGAAGAGTTCCGTCAGCACGACGGCGTGGTGATGATCTTGATGTGTTACCGGCGCAGGGCTTCGCCTAAGCACTGCAACGATATGACCGAGGTGGAATTTGGTGGAAGGGGGCACCGCACACGGCTAAGGAAAGATCTCAATGATCAATTGTGTGTCCATGGGGTGCCCCCTGCCCCCGTATATAAAGGAGCCAAGGGGGAGGGGCTGGCCGGCCAAGCCTGGCGCGCCAGGAGAGTCCTACTCCCTCTGGGAGTAGGATTCCCCCCCCCAATCCTAGTTGGACTAGGATTCTCCAAGGGGGAGAGAGAGAGGGGGGCGCCCACCTCTCCTAGTCCTAATAGGACTAGGGGAAGGGGGGAGGCGCGCAGCCCATGAGGGCAGCCCTCTCACCTCTCCTCCAAGGCCCATGTTGGCCCATTATGCTCCCGGGGGGTTCCGGTAACCCTCCCGGTATTCCGGTAAGATCCTGATTTCACCTGGAATGCATCCGATGTCCAAACATAGGCTTACAATATATCATTCTTTACGTCTCGACCATTTCGAGACTCCTCGTCATGTCCGTGATCACATCCGGGACTCCGAACTCCTTCGGTACATCAAAATGCATAAACTCATAATAACTGTCATCGTAACGTTAAGCGTGCGGACCCTACGGTTCGAGAACAATGTAGACATGACCGAGACACGTCTCCGGTCAATAACCAATAGCGGGACCTGGATGCCCATATTGGTTCCTACATATTCCACGAAGATATTTATCGGTCAGACCGCATAACAACATACGTTGTTCCCTTTGTCATCGGTATGTTACTTGCCCGAGATTCGATCGTCGGTATCCAATACCTAGTTCAATCTCGTTACCGGCAAGTCTCTCTACTCGTTCCGTAATACATCATCTCACAACTAACACATTAGTTGCAATGCTTGCAAGGCTTATGTGATGTGCATTGCCGAGAGGGCCCAGAGATACCTCTCCGACAATCGGAGTGACAAATCCTAATCTCGAAATACGCCAACCCAACATGTACCTTCGGAGACACCTGTAGAGCACCTTTATAATCACCCAGTTACGTTGTGACGTTTGGTAGCACACAAAGTGTTCCTACGGTAAACGGGAGTTGCATAATCTAATAGTTAAAGGAACATGTATAAGTCATGGATAAAAGCAATAGCAACATACTAAACGATCGGGTGCTATGCTAATGGAATGGGTCATGTCAATCAGATCATTCAACTAATGATGTGATCTCGTTAATCAAATAACAACTCTTTGTTCATGGTTAGGAAACATAACCATCTTTGATTAATGAGCTAGTCAAGTAGAGGCATACTAGTGACACTCTGTTTGTCTATGTATTCACACATGTATTATGTTTCCTGTTAATACAATTCTAGCATGAATAATAAACATTTATCATTAATTAAGGAAATAAATAATAACTTTATTATTGCCTCTAGGGCATATTTCCTTCAGTCTCCCACTTGCACTAGAGTCAATAATCTAGTTCACATCGCCATGTGATTTATCAGCAATAGTTCACATCACCATGTGATTAACACCCATAGTTCACATCGATATGTGACCAACACCCAAAGGGTTTACTAGATTCAGTAATCTAGTTCACATCGCTATGTGATTAACACCCAAAGAGTACTACGGTGTGATCATGTTTTGCTTGTGAGAGAAGTCTAGTCAACGGGTCTGCCACATTCAGATCCGTTATGTATTTTGCAATTTTCTATGTATACAATGCTCTGCACGGAGCTACTTTAGCTAATTGCTCCCACTTTCAATATGTATCTAGATTGAGACTTAGAGTCATCTAGATTAGTGTCAAAACTTGCATCGACGTAACCTTTTACGACGAACCTTTTTGTCACATCCATAATCGAGAAACATATCCTTATTTTACTAAGGATAATTTTGACCGATGTCCAGTGATCTACTTCCTAGATCACTATTGTACTCCCTTGCTTAACACAGTGTAGGGTATACAATAGATCTGGTACATAGCATGTCATACTTTATAGAATCTATGGCTGAGGCATAGGAAATGACTTTCATTCTCTTTCTATCATCTGCCGTGGTCGGGCTTTGAGTCTTACTCAATTTCACACCTTGTAATACAGGCAAGAACTCTTTCTTTGACTGTTCCATTTTTAACTACTTCAAAATCTTTTCAAGGTATGTACTTATTGAAAAATTATCAAGCGTCTTGATCTATCTCTATAGATCTTGATGCTCAATATGTAAGCAGCTTCACCGAGGTCCTTCTTCGAAAAACTCCTTTCAAATACTCCTTTATGCTTCACAGAATAATTCTACATTATTTCCGATCAATAATATGTCATTTACATATACTTATCAGAAATGTTGTAGTGCTCCCACTCACTTTCTTGTAAATACAGGCTTCACCGCAAGTCTGTATAAAACTATATGCTTTGATCAACTTATCAAAGTGTATATTCCAACTCCGAGATGCTTGCACCAGTCCATAGATGGATCGCTGGAGCTTGCATATTTTGTTAACACCTTTAGGATCGACAAAACCTTCTAGTTGTATCATATACAACTCTTCTTTAATAAATCCATTAAGGAATGTAGTTTTGTTTATCCATTTGCCAGATTTCATAAAATGCGGCAATTGCTAACATGATTCGGACAGACTTAAGCATATATATGAGTGAGAAACTCTCATCGTAGTCAACACCTTGAACTTGTCGAAAACCTTTTGCGACAATTCTAGCTTTGTAGATAGTAACACTACTATCAGTGTTCGTCTTCCTCTTGAAGATCCATTTATTTTCTATGGCTTGCCGATCATCGGGCAAATCCATCAAAGTCCATACTTTGTTCTCATACATGGATCATATCTCAGATTTCATGGCCTCAAACCATTTCGCGGAATCTGGGCTCACCATCGCTTCCTCATAGTTCGCAAGTTCATCATGGTCTAGTAACATGACTTCCAGAACAGGATTACCGTACCACTCTGGTGCGGATCTCACTCTGGTTTACTTACGAGATTCGGTAGTAACTTGATCTGAAGTTACATGATCATCATCATTAGCTTCCTCACTAATTGATGTAGTAGTCACAGGAACAGATTTCTGTGATGAACTACTTTCCAATAAGGGAGAAGGTACAATTACCTTATCAAGCTCTACTTTCCTCCCACTCACTTCTTTCGAAAGAAACTCTTTCTCTAGAAAGTTTCCGAACTTAGCAACAAAAAGTCTTGCCTTCGGATCTGTGATAGAAGGTGTATCCAACAGTTTCCTTTGGATATCCTATGAAGACACATTTCTCCGATTTGGGTTCGAGCTTATTAGGTTGAAGCTTTTTCACATAAGCATCGCAGCCCCAAACTTTAAGAAACGACAGCTTAGGTTTATTGCTAAACCATAGCTCATACGGTGTCGTCTCAACGGATTTAGATGGTGCCCTATTTAATGTGAATGCAGCTGTCTCTAATGCATAATCCCAAAAACGATAGTGGTAGATCGGTAAGATACATCATAGATTGTACTATATCTAATAAAGTACGGTTATGACGTTCGGACGCACCATTATGCTGCGGTGTTCCAGGTGGCATGAGTTTGTGAAACTATTCCACATTGTTTTAATTGAAGACCAAACTCGTAACTCAAATATTCGTCTCTGCGATCAGATCGTAGAAACTTTATTTTCTTGTCACGATGATTTTCCACTTCACTCTGAAATTCTTTGAACTTTTCAAATGTTTCAGACTTATGTTTCATCAAGTAGATATACCCATATCTGCTCAAATCATCTGTGAAAGTCAGAAAATAATGATATTTTGTCGCGAGCCTTAATATTCATCGGACCACATACATCAGTATGTATGATTTCCAACAATTCTGTTGCTTGCTTCATTGTTCCGGAGAACGGCGTTTTAGTCATCTTGCCTGTGAGGCATGGTTCGCAAGCATCAAGTGATTCATAATCAAGTGATTCCAAAATTCCATCAGCATGGAGTTTCTTCATGCGCTTTACATCAATATGACCTAAACTGCAGTGCCACAAATAAGTTGCACTATCATTATTAACTTTGCATCTTTTGGCTTCAATATTATGAATATGTGTATCACTATGATCGAGATCCAACAAACCATTTCATTGGTGTGTATAACCATAGAAGGTTTTATTCATGTAAACAGAACAACAATTTATTCTCTTACTTAAATGAATAGCCGTATTGCAATAAACATGATCAAATCATATTCATGCTCAACGCAAACACCAAATAACACTTATTTAGTTTCAACACTAATCCCGAAAGTATAGGGAGTGTGTGATGATGATCATATCAATCTTGGAACCACTTCCAACACACATCGTCACCTTGCCCTTTAACTAGTCTTTGTTCATTCTGCAACTCCCGTTTCGAGTTACTAATCTTAGCAACTTGAACTAGTACCAAATACTGAGGGGTTGCTATGAACACTAGTAAAGTACACATCAATAACATGTATATCAAATATACTTATGTTCACTTTGCCATCCTTCTTATCCGCCAATCACTTGGGGTAGTTCCGCTTCCAGTGACCAGTCCCTTTGCAGTAGAAGCACTTAGTCTCAGGCTTAGGACCAGACTTGGGCTTGAGCAGCAACTGGCTTGCCGTTCTTCTTGAAGTTCCCCTTCTTTCCTTTTGCCCCTTTTTGAAACTAGTGATCTTGTCAACCATCAACACTTGATGTTTTTCTTTGATTTCTACCTTCGCCGATTTTAGTATCGCGAAGAGCTTGGGAATATTTTCCGTTATCCCTTGCATATTATAGTTCATCACGAAGTTCTACTAACTTGGTGATGGTGACTAGAGAATTCTGTCAATCACTATCTCATCTGGAAGATTAACTCCCACTTGATTCAAGCGATTGTAGTACTCAGACAATTTGAGCACATGCTCACTAGTTGAGCGATTCTCCTCCATCTTTTAGCTATAGAACTTGTTGGAGACTTCATATCTCTCAACTCGGGTATTTGCTTGAAATATTAACTTCAACTCCTGGAACATCTCATATGGTCCATGACGTTCAAAACGTCTTTGAAGTCCCGATTCTAAGCCGTTAAGCATGGTGCACTAAACTATTAAGTAGTCATCATATTGAGCTAGCAAAACGTTCATAACGTCTGTATCTGCTCCTGCAATAGGTCCGTCACCTAGCGGTGCATCAAGGACGTAATTCTTCTGTGCAGCAATGAGGATAAACCTCAGATCACGGATCCAATCCGTATCATTGCTACTAACATTTTTTCAACACAATTTTCTCTAGGAACATATCAAAATAAACACAGGGATGCAACAACGCGAGCTATTGATCTACAACATAGATATGCTAATACTACCAGGACTAATGTTCATGATAATATTAAAGTTCAATTAATCATATTACTTAAGAACTCCCACTTAGATAGACATCCCTCTAATCTTCTAAGTGATCACGTGATCCAAATCAACTAAACCATGTCCGATCATCACGTGAGATGGAGTAGTTTCAATGGTGAACATCACTATGTTGATCATATCTACTATATGATTCACGCTCGACCTTTCGGTCTCCGTGTTCCGAGGCCATATCTGTTATATGCTAGGCTCGTCAAGTATAACCTGAGTATTCCGCGTGTGCAACTGTTTTGCACCCATTGTATTTGAACGTAGAGCCTATCACACCCGATCATCACGTGGTGTCTCAGCACGAAGAACTTTCGCAACGGTGCATACTCAGGGAGAACACTTCTTGATAATTTAGTGAGAGATCATCTTATAATGCTACCGTCAATCAAAGCAAGATAAGATGCATAAAAAGATAAACATCACATGCAATCAATATAAGTGATATGATATGGCCATCATCATCTCGTGCTTGTGATCTCCATCTTCGAAGCACCGTCATGATCACCATCGTCACTGGCGCGACACCTTGATCTCCATCGTAGCATCGTTGTCGTCTCGCCAATCTTATGCTTCCACGACTATCACTACCGCTTAGTAATAAAGTAAAGCATTACATCGCGATTGCATTGCATACAATAAAGTGACAACCATATGGCTCCTGCCAGTTGCCGATAACTCGGTTACAAAACATGATCATCTCATACAATAAAATTTAGCATCATGTCTTGACCATATCACATCACATCATGCCCTGCAAAAACAAGTTAGACGTCCTCTACTTTGTTGTTGCAAGTTTCACGTGGCTGCTACGGGCTTTAAGCAAGAACTCATCTTACCTACGCATCAAAACCACAACGATAGTTTGTCAAATAGACTCTGTTTTAACCTTCTCAAGGACCGGGCGTAGCCACACTCGGTTCAACTAAAGTTGGAGAGACAGTCTTCCGCAAGCCATCTATGTGCAAAGCACGTCGAGGGAACCGGTCTCGCGTAAGCGTACGCGTAAGGTTGGTCCGGATCGTCTCGTCCAACAATACCGCTGAACCAAAGTATGACATGCTGGTAGGCAGTATGACTTGTATCGTCCACAACTCACTTGTGTTCTACTCGTGCAAATAACATCAAACCATAAAAACCTAGGCTCTGATACCACTGTTGGGGAACGTAGTAATTTCAAAAAATTTCCTACGCACACGCAAGATCATGGTGATGCATAGCAACGAGAGGGGAGAGTGTTGTCTACGTACCCTCGTAGACCGAAGCGGAAGCGTTGACACAACATAGAGGAAGTAGTCGTACGTTCTCCTCGCGATCCAACCGATCACAGCACCGTTACTCCGGCACCTCCGAGTTCTTGGCACACGTTCAGCTCGATGACGATCCCCGGGCTCCGATCCAGCAAAGCGTCGGGGAAGAGTTCCGTCAGCACGACGGCGTGGTGACGATCTTGATGTGTTGCCGGCGCAGGGCTTCGCCTAAGCACTGCAACGATATGACCGAGGTGGAATTTGGTGGAAGGGGGCACCGCACACGGCTAAGGAAAGATCTCAATGATCAATTGTGTGTCCATGGGGTGCCCCCTGCCCCCGTATATAAAGGAGCCAAGGGGGAGGGGCTGGCCGGCCAAGCCTGGCGCGCCAGGAGAGTCCTAGTCCCTCTGGGAGTAGGATTCCCCCCCCCCCAATCCTAGTTGGACTAGGATTCTCCAAGGGGGAGAGAGAGAGAGAGGGGGCGCCCACCTCTCCTAGTCCTAATAGGACTAGGGGAAGGGGGGAGGCGCGCAGCCCATGAGGGCAGCCCTCTCACCTCTCCTCCAAGGCCCATGTTGGCCCATTATGCTCCCGGGGGGTTCCGGTAACCCTCCCGGTATTCCGGTAAAATCCTGATTTCACCTGGAATGCATCCGATGTCCAAACATAGGCTTCCAATATATCATTCTTTACGTCTGGACCATTTCGAGACTCCTCGTCATGTCCGTGATCACATCCGGGACTCCGAACTCCTTCGGTACATCAAAATGCATAAACTCATAATAACTGTCATCGTAACGTTAAGCGTGCGGACCCTACGGTTCGAGAACAATGTAGACATGACCGAGACACGTCTCCGGTCAATAACCAATAGCGGGACCTGGATGCCCATATTGGTTCCTACATATTCCACGAAGATCTTTATCGGTCAGACCGCATAACAACATACGTTGTTCCCTTTGTCATCGGTATGTTACTTGCCCGAGATTCGATCGTCGGTATCCAATACCTAGTTCAATCTCGTTACCGGCAAGTCTCTTTACTCGTTCCGTAATACATCATCTCACAACTAACACATTAGTTGCAATGCTTGCAAGGCTTATGTGATGTGCATTACCGAGAGGGCCCAGAGATACCTCTCCGACAATCGGAGTGACAAATCCTAATCTCGAAATACGCCAACCCAACATGTACCTTCGGAGACACCTGTAGAGCACCTTTATAATCACCCAGTTACGTTGTGACGTTTGGTAGCACACAAAGTGTTCCTACGGTAAACGGGAGTTGCATAATCTCATAGTTAAAGGAACATGTATAAGTCATGGATAAAAGCAATAGCAACATACTAAACGATCGGGTGCTATGCTAATGGAATGGGTCATGTCAATCAGATCATTCAACTAATGATGTGATCTCGTTAATCAAATAACAACTCTTTGTTCATGGTTAGGAAACATAACCATCTTTGATTAATGAGCTAGTCAAGTAGAGGCATACTAGTGACACTCTGTTTGTCTATGTATTCACACATGTATTATGTTTCCTGTTAATACAATTCTAGCATGAATAATAAACATTTATCATGAATTAAGGAAATAAATAATAACTTTATTATTGCCTCTAGGGCATATTTCCTTCAGCCATACGGCTTCTGGAAGCCGGCACACAGTAGGTGTTGCTGGACCTGGCGGTCACAAAATTCGCCTCCTTCAAAGGGGAAACTGCGAAGCCCCCCCCCCCATCTGGAGACGGCGGACCTTCACAGCTTCGGGGACTACTTTCGAGGGGATGAACCCCGGGGAGGCAACGGAACCCGGATCCTTCTAAAAAACAACGGGGCCAGCGCTGCGCCTCAAGCCGGCTCATGCTTGGACGGGTCGCTCGACCCGGCCTAATCCTCGACCCGGTCAGACTCCTCAACTCGGCCCCAACCACCAGCTCAAGACAGCCGAGCCCGGCGCACCAAGACTTCTCCAACAAGCCAGCTCCACCCTTGGCGTGTTCTTCAACCCGGCCACGTGTCAACTCCCATCCCATCTCGGCCGTATGATGGGACGAGTCCCCACCTACCAATGACGAAGACAACAATGCCCCACCCACGCCTCTAGTCAGACGGGGCATAACAATAGTGCCCCGCCGACCAGGGATGGCATGGCCACAATGCAACCATTGTCACCCATGACGCCAACAAGCGGCGACCTGACGGATCACCACTGTAGCCGACTCAACCCGGGCACTCCCTCAAGATCGACAAGACGGCGCACAGTGCCCCTAGGCGCGCGGGGCCCGTGCCCGGGGAACCCGGCGAGACCTGGCACCCTGCGGGTCCCAGCACCGGGTTCCTGGACACTGACAACCCGGCCCTACGACCTTGGAACATTATGATTGTACCCCCTGGGGGGTTGACCTATAAAACCCCCCAGGAGCCCTCATGCATATGGGCGACTCTTTCACTCGCACAGGCGAACTCACTCATTCACTCACACACACAGACCTAGCAAGCAACAACCGAGAAGAGGGAGCCGCCTAAGCCTTGGCCAGCCTTCCTCCTTCCTCCATACAGCTCTAGGAGCAACCCTGTACTAATACATCTCAATCACGCTCGGCAGGACTAGGCGTGTTATTTCTTCAAAGAGCCCCGAACCAGGGTATGTCTTGCGTCCCATGCTCGCTCATGCCGACCTCGCCTCTGGAGCCCACCAGTGCCCTCGAGCCTCCTCCTATCTTTAGCCATCCCTTGGCATCTGTCATGCGCCCACCACGACAGTGATCGTCTATGGACCAGCGGACCACCGTAGTTCCTCGGCCTTCCTAGCTGAGCTGCAGCAGAAGATCTCCGCCTCCCTCCTCCCCGTAGTTGTGGAGTAGACTTCAACCTCATCCGCTCCTCAGATGAGAAGAACAATGACTGGATCAACTTCCCCTGGATGCAGTTGTTCAACGACTGTATCGCGGAGCTCGGCCTCCGCGAGCTAGAGCGGATGGGTGCCAGGTTCACCTGGATAAACCATCAAGTAGACCCGACGCGATCCGTCCTAGATCGCGTCCTAGTTTCTCTGGAGTGGGAACTTCGGTGCCCCTTGGCCTCGCTGTAGGCGATCACCCGGATCGGGTCTGACCACGTTCCCCTCCTCATCTCGCCGACGAGCGCCCCCCTATCCCGCCGTATTTTTGATTTGAGATCTTTTGGCTCAACCAGGCGGGATTCCGTGAGGCGCTCGTGGATAAGTGGATCGCCGCGCGCTCATCTCCCCACCGCTCCATGTCCGCCGTTGACTCGTGGCAGTTCTGTGCCAAGCTCGCTTGCCAATTTATGAAGGGGTGGGGAGCGAACCTTGGTTGCGACCTCCGCGAACGCAAGAGGGCTCTCCTATCGGCTATCCAACCCCTGGACGCCCGCACCGACACTTCCGGGATCTCCCCGGATGAATAGATGCCGAGATATGATCTCGAGGATCAACTCTCGACCATCTATACAAATGAAGACACATATTGGTGGCTTCACGGCACCCAATGGTGGGTGCTCCGGGTGACGCTAATATGACGTACCTCCAGGCGATTGCCACTGGGCGGCGGCGACGAAACTCCATCCATTGATTGCGGGATGGAGATACCCCTCTCGTCCGCCCTATGGACATACAAGTCCACGTCGATGGCTTTTATAAAGCCCTATTTTCCCCCACATTTAGGGGTGGGGCTGCACTGGGCCCCGACACTTGGTCGGCTGCCCAGTTAATATCTGACGAGGCGAATGCCGCCTTGGTGGTTCCTTTCTCTGAGGAAGTGGTCCTCACGGCCATTAAGGGTATGAACCCTTGCTTGGCCCCGGGTCCGGATGGACTGCCAGTGATGTTTTTCAAAACGTCCTGGCAGACCACCAAACGAGAAGCCATGGCCCTCTTCGATGAATTCTAATAGGGGGCCATGGACTTTGGGTGCCTAAACTATGGGGTCATCACTCTCATCCCCAAAGTTCCGGGCGCGTCTGACATCCGCCAGTTCCGGCCTATCATTGTGATCAATGTGATATTCTGGATCTTGGCCAAAGGGTACGCCAATAGGGTGACCCTTCTTGCTGACACTGTCACCCACCCCAACCAATCCGCCTTCATTCAAGGGTGGTTTATCACGGATGGGGTGTTAGTCTTTCACGAAGTTCTTCACGAAGTCCGATCCAAGCACCATCGAGCAGTCTTTCTGAAGCTCGACTTCCATAAATCCTATGATACGGTTCACTGGCCATTCCTTCGGGAAGTCTTGCTCCACAAGGGCTTTGATGACTGGTGGGTGACCAGAGTAATGCAACCCGTCTCCTGCGGGCGGACCGTGCTAACATTAAAGGTGAGATACGGCCCTACTTCCCCACTCTTTGTCGGGTTCATCAGGGTGACCTGTTCTCACCGTTTCTGTCCAACATGGTCGTTGATGCCCTTGCCATCATCCTGGATAAGGCCAAAGCCGCTCGTCACACTACAAAAAATGCACTTCCGTGATGATACGTGTTTGTCACAGTAGGTCACGTTTTCTGTCATGCATGTACATCCATGACAATTTTATGACAGAATCAAGATAGTCATACATGTGCTGTCGTAGAACTGTTCCATCACATTACCAAAATTATCATCACAAAAGTATCCACTTCCATGACGATAAATCGCGTGTCATAGAAGTGCTTTCGTCAAGGGTGACCGACACATGGCATCGACCCTAACGGGTCGTCGTTAAGCTATCGGATCCGGTTTTGGATCCGATAACCCGTTACCAGCCCGGACCAATGGGGATTTTCCATGTGTAAAATTCTCATTGGCCGGAGGAAACACGTGTTTGCTCCTCGGTGGGCCAGATGTCGTTTTTCCATTGGAGGAGACATGCCTATGATACGTCAACACGTGGCAAGGCCCAACAGAGGCCCATATAGGTTAAAAAGGCCGGCCCAGTCAAAGGCCCATAGTACTTACTCAGGTACTAGTGGGCCAGCCCAATAACGGCCTTTTTAATAAAGTCCATTTACGGCCCGAAGCCAGATCTGGCCCATTAATTGTTTGCCAAATATTTTGGCCCAATTACGGCCCAGTGACTTTCGCCCTATTAGAGGCCAGACGTAGACATGGGCCCATTTCAGCCTGGTGTGTCTTTCGGCGTGGGAACGGCCCATGCTGCCCATGGGCCATATATGGCCCGACGCGACATCCGGCCCACTAACGGCTCGTGATAAAGTTGGCAACAGTTCAGCCCAACGTGACTTTGGGCCTGTTAAAGGCCTGTCGTATAATTCAGCCCAACATTACAGGCGAATGTTTCGGCCCGGTCGACTACATCAGATTTTTTTGATAGCAAATGATGGCAGTAAATAGTAGGAATTAAGAACAAACCTACTCTATACAATAAAGAAATTGTGGCATAGTAACTTAGAATAAACCTACACTATACAATAAAGGATTTATGGTATATTACATCCATTGGGCATCGAAGTTCGCCACTAGTGATCATAAAGTGCAACGAAGAAGCAGATTACAAAAACTGGGCACCATTGCAGCGTAACAAAATAATACTGAACCGAGACCACTTCCAAGACAGTTCAAGAAAGGTTAGCCGTGCGTGGGAACTGCTGCGCAAGCTACTGAGCAATGCTGTGAGCTGGCCTAGCATGTCGGTCATAGCTTCCAAGTGTAGCTGTTTAGCAATGAGGTTCTCATTGGTGTTCTCTGCAATCTTTCTTAGAGATAGGACTTCAAGTCGAAGTTGAGTTGCAGAATGCCTTTCTGCTAGAACTTGGGACTGAAGAAGTTGAACTGATTCAGAGAGCGAATTCTGTGAGCTTGTCTGACTGCTAGTCTCAAGTAACTTGAACACTGCAACAAGACAAGACTTTGGGGTTGTCTCGCTATCTTCAAGATGTTTTGCCTTGTTTGCTGCAATATATGTTGGGTTTGTCTCACAGCCTTTAGCAGACTTGTGCATGCCATCAGGTATATCACCCTGAAACAAGCAGAGAGATGACAAGTTTTGCACGTGTATAAACAAAGATGATAACGGTGCTGTCAATTCCATCCAATTTCAAATTAGAAAATAAAGAGTAAGTTCAAAATATCAATAGCATAATTTGGCATTGTTGATATTGCAGGGAGCTTCACCACACTACTGGATTACCATGTCAACATAACAAGCATAGATGAAGGGCAAAGACAATCATTGTATCTATTTTGGTTAATGTGCATGGAATGTTGTCGGAGTAATGGGCCACGGGTAGGCTAACCCGAGACCCAGAACCTTTCAAGACATCGGGGCCGGCTTCGCCCCTCAGGAACCTCTGGACGAAGGGCCACCTCTGGGAGTCGGCTGCGGCGCAGCCGACTACCCACTCACGGCCGAGTTTCAGGGACGACTACAAGATGAGCCGACTCCTGGCTGACGACTTCCAGAGAAGCCGGCTATGGGGAGTCGGCCCGCGACTTCCACCACCTTATGCCCTCGTGAGGAGGGACGGGACCGGGCGTGGCCTCAGTACGGGCCACTCCCGCCCCTTACCAAGGGCAGGCATGGCCACAATGCGTCGTACCAACGGAGATCTCCGTCACGGCGCGGCATTGTTGCTATGCCAGCCCTGACATCAGCTCCACCGGCGGAACCCTGTGCCCACGTCGGCCTGCCTGTACGGCCCGGAGACGGCGGGCCCCGCTTGTCGGCGGGGGTACAGAAGACGGCGAGAGCGCCCCAAGACAGACCCCATGGGAGTCCGCCTCCAAGAGTCGGCCGCCCCCTCCCACGGGCCCCGCATGCCATTAACCAGACAAGACGGGGAGTGGCAACAGTGATCGCCCGTCAGGCGGCGGCACTGTTGCCAAACCCCATGACCAAGCCAGCGTCATTAGAAGCACGACTATAGTAATCCGCGGCCGGCCAGACCCGCCCGCAGCGGACAAGGACTGTCGCCCCCGTACCCGGCCAGTCAGTGGGGCCCACCAGCCGGCGGGCCCCAGAAGTCGGCGGAGAAGACGGCGGCCTGAGAGACAGACGGCTGGGACCCGCGCCCAGCCGGATTAGCATTGTACCCCCAGGGGGTAGGCCTATATAAACCCCTCGGGGCACCCATGCAAAGGGTTGGATTCTTTTAGCACTAGACCAGAGAACACAGGGGGGAGAGAGCTAGCCTTGCCTTCTCCTACCTCCAACGAACAGCTCAAGGAGCAACCTTGTATACACCTTGCCATAGTGATCATGCGGAGACCCCGCAGAGCAGCAGTAGGGGTGTTATCTCCTCGGAGAGCCCTGAAGCTGGGTAAGATTCGCCGGCGTGCATGTCTACGCCTCATCCCGTTTCCAGGCACCGGCGAAGTTCTACTCGCCCCCACCACGATAAGCCATCCTTTGGCATATGTCGCACCCAACCCCCGACAAATGTTGTTCATATCATCAGCCACATCAGTAAGATAAAACATGAGATGACAAGGTGCAAACGTGGGCTGCTTCACCACACACTGGATTATAGATCCACAAAAACAAGCATACATATAGGGAATTGAGTAAATTGCATGGTATGAATAAGGAATTTGGTTTTACAAGTAAAACTTGGAACTTACGGTTGTTGCGAAGATGCATTTTATGGAAACAACAAACTAAACAGCAGTAAACGATAGGAAGTATGAGCAAATGAAACAGCAGTTGAGGATAAAGGCTTTAGAAGGACTGACTTACATTAATTGTTAACACCGGTTTTATAATACGTTCTCCATGTCAAGGTAAGGATAACTCAAGAATTTTAGCACAAAATCTTCTTCATAAGCATTGTATGTACTCTACATTTTGTAGAGAGTAATTATAGATATGATAGTACTGGAAGGGATAAAGGATAATGAAGATAAGATGCAGATTGATGCTACATAATCAACTACCAATGCCTGGAAGTACAAGCGTTACAGGACAAAATATACTGACAAGAGCAATGGGCTACACTTCTGCACCAATCCCTCAATAGGGGTAAGTACAGTGATAGACGAAGTTCAATCCTTACAAGAGGACTGCAGAGCTAAACCTCTTCAAAAGCATTGGGTTGATTCTAAATTTATGTAAGAGTCCATACGGATCTTATAATGTCCACCAAATGGACGATAATGAGGCTAACATGTGCAGTGATGCTAAATAATGAAACAACTATGAAAGTAAGTATGGTCATACAGGGCAAGAGGTACTCACAAGAGCAATGCAGTGTGCACTATAGTTGCGAGATTCTTTGGTCCCTTGAGAATGAATGTTCTTCTGCTAACAGTTTTCATACAAGTGACACGTTAAGGGAAATGCAGAAATGTAGTTCAAATTGTGATGTGATATCATAGACAGTACCTTACACTGCAGACGAGACCAATGTGTAATAAGACTATTCCAGTCACTGTCTAATAAATGTGGCACCTGTCGGATTTCGGGTTCCGGCAGACCCTTAAGGTTCGAACTCTGGGGTGCGCGCGGAGATTATGCCCTCTACCTCTCCGTCTCGCAAAGATCTAACTACTGAAAGAACAACACAAAAGACACAGGGTTTATACTGGTTCAGGCCACCGTTGTGGTGTAATACCCTACTCCAGTGTGGTGGGTGGATTGCCTCTTGGGCTGATGATGATGAACAATACAAGGAAGAACAGCCTCGCGAGGGCCTGTTCTTAGCTGGGACGACGAACTGCTGGGGGAGTTCAGTCGCCCTTCTCTCTCTCTCTCTCTGCTGCCTGAGTCTTTCTAACTGGTTTCTCGATGATCTCCTTGGATCGCTCGATTTCTCGATTGGTCTCCCTTGGTAGCTTTCTCTATCACTCTCTCTCTACCCTGGGGGTGGCTAGTCCTATTTATAGGCAAAGGCCCTGGGCCTCTTCCCAAATATTGAGCGGGAAGGGCGCCAACAATTGGCCAATTTGAAGGGGAACATCTGGTACACTTATCCTGACTAAAGTTGGTCCTTGCCTGCCAAAGGACCTGTGGTGACGCCGTTATGGGCTCCACGATGACCTCCTTCCCACCATTGGACTAGTCTTGGTCTCGTTGCACCGAAATGGATGCCTTTGCTTGATCCTCTCGCCTGCGCTTGCCCCCTTTGCACCAAAGAGGAAATGGAGACACTGCGCGGACTGGCGCCCGCCTGGCACCCTTGGTCGTCATGGCTTGTGTCATGGGCACCTCGTGAGGTACCCTGCCTTGATCTCTCCGCCTCCTCGTGAGCCAGCCTGACGAGGCCGTGCCCGAGGAAGCGCCATGTCGTTCGCCCCACGAGGCTTGGCCCCTCGCGAGGGTCTTGGGTCTCGTGTTGATGAAGATGGGCCGTGCTGGGCCCCCTTTCGAGCCACGCCGCAGGCCGCAGGCAGGCAAGTCTGGGGACCCCCGTTCCCAGAACGCCGATAGCATCGGAGACTTTATAGAAATTTTGTTTAGGGGCTTGCCATCGAAGTGCGCTTGCCTCAGGTAGGAATGATACTTCATCAAAGAGTGCTTCAAAAGCACAACCAACGCTTGCTCGTCTTGACAATCCAGTTTTGTCCTCGCCTATTTAAAAGAATGAAATCTTGTGTCTTTTGTCAGCAGAAACATGTGCAGTAATTACCATGAATAACATTAGTACATTACTTACGGTAAGTTGCGGAGGAAGACTGGAAATTGTTCTGTGTCTGCGGTATAATCTTTCCTTGAAGGAAAGATGCACACAAAGTTCCTGACAACAATATAAGCTTCATCTTCTAAACTGGGAAGAAATGGAACAGGGGTCCTATTTGCTGCAATTGGGGCTCTCTCTGGTCCGAAAAGGGATTTGGCAACTGGATTTGGTGTACTCTTTGCTGGAATGGGGGTTTTGTGTCGTAGAGCTGGTGCTATGTCAACTGGCATCATCATACTGTTTGCTGCAGTTGGGGTCTTCTGAGTTGGGGCATAAAAAATGAGCAGTGTAGTAGGGCTAGAGTCTGCTAGAGTTAGATTGTTTTGTGGGTCACGTGATATTGCAACTACACCTAATGGGCTATTTGATTTATCAGGTGTCACTACCTTTTCCAAATACTTTGCTCGTGCTCCTGCGCGATCAGCAATCGCCCTCTTCCTTTTGAACGTCTGATACACAAGAACAACATTTGAATGGATAAATATGGCATGATGACAGATGGAATATGTACTGAAAATGGATAGGCAGGGTGTATTCACATACACAATGTGTAAATTAAGATAATGGAAGTGCAACAAAGTAGAAGCAATGCAAAGCATCAGTTGCAAGATATGTGCGACCAATATAACCTTAGAAAGTTAGAGCAAGCACCTTGATGGGTGAATAAGATAGGGCATCTGCCTCTGACTCCTCCATTAGGGAGCTCACATTGACTTAGGTCCCCCTCTAGCTCAGAATCACAGTTAGGATCATATTCTGAAATCTGTAGGCGGAGAGCGTTTGCATCATTGCATCCAGACTTGATTTCAGTCCCTTAATGCCAAGTTTGACAGCCATGGCATTGTTCTGCTTTATTCTTTTCATGCGCGCAAGCTCATAATCATTATGATGCTGTTCAGAATCCGAGATTCATGAAAACATAAAAAGTATTCAGATTATCTATGGAATGCATTGCGGATTCAACTCGAAGAGTGTCTCCCTATATACCCCTGCATATGCAAAGTCACCCCCAACCGCGTTGACCAGAACACACACAAAAATACAAACCTCTTATGTCTCTATAACAGGCAGACACACATTTCAACTGAAGTAGGAACATCAGAATCCTATCAAATTCGTATTTGAACAAATAAACTAAGGAATTATCAGTGGCATAATGTTTAGCTTTAAGGGTGGAGTGCTGGCAGTGCGACACAAAGCAAGTAAGTAGATTGTATTCCATCTAAAAGATCGTAGTCTATGTAAAAGCTAGAAATGACACTTTATTTCTATACAATGCAGTGTTCGTTGCCCACACATGATGGAAGAGATCACAAAGAGAAATACTATTCAGTCATGTCTATGGTTCCAGTATTTTGAAACAGGGTGGTCCACCCTAAAAGAATATTGGCAACTAATATGATAAGGCAAGCATAGATGTAGTGAATAAATCATTTACTTCTGAGCTTACTAGGACAAGTATGCATAATTGTAATTGCAGTAAGAGACCGTCCAAAATTTGGATCAAGAAGTTTGTCTAGCACTTATTGTTTGCAACTAATCGACGTGAATAATTGGATATCATATCGAATGAGTAAGAAAGACAAGTAAAATTGTCAAGAAACCTGGCCTGCAATAGTAATCTGGGTCGATGTCACTACGACCAACAATCCAAAATGACTAGTGTCCGTTCCTAGGTCCGGAATTTTGAAACCCTATGAACTTTACAGGTACTAAAGATTATTGAAATACATCTGAACCATTAAGTGTAGGTAGCACCCAGCACACAACAAACCCTAATGACAGTCCTGCCTAATGAGTAATGAATCAATTAGAAAATGGGTGATGCAGAGTGGCTGATGAGTATTGAGGACGTATCTCAGGATAAATCGAGTTGGCTTAGTGGGTGCTGCATGCCTGAGCCCTGAACGGACTAGGAAGATAGGCACGGCGGCGCCCCCCGGGCAGCGGTGACACTGTTGGGCGAGCGGCTCCTGACCTCTTGTTAGTCTGGTGTCTCCTCCTAGAGTCATGCCGTCCAGGGACGGCAAGTCGCCGGTGATGCAGGCGGCTGGGAGCGAGTAGAGATCAGAAGGGCACAGCAGAACAGAGGGGAATCGGGGCCTGGGCCAACCCAAAATCCCAGGGTGGGCCCCGGCCCATCGTGGGCACCCTGTAGAGATACACACCCGAGCGGCGAACATGCATTTTCGAAACTAAATTATGAACATTTAGCTGACCAATTAAACGACTCTGTCTAATAATATCAGATTCATATTTGAACAACTAAGCTTGTTTAGCTTGATGGGTGGAGCAGTGCTATTATGACACGAAGCACGTATGATGATCATATAGTGATCGTAAAAGGGGGAAACCCTAAGCATTTTTTTGATCAAAAGAGGGTTTCCCCTCTGATTTCAATTAAAGAAACCACCACGGAACCAACATGATCAATTAAACCCTAAGCATGATCAATTAAACCCTATTATGACTGTGCCATGGAAGATTTAAAGCTGCAAACCGGGGAAATGCTATTTAGCATCCATTGTGTGCTTCGAACTAAGAACTAAATTCTAAGAGCTGAAAAGAAAGTACAGTAACCAAGTTACGATCTATTTTCTAGTTGAGATAAAAAGGTTGAGGCGATATGAAGTACCACCTCTCTTGCGGCACCATGTAGGCATCGGGGGTGCGATGGTTGTCGGTGGCGTTGAAGCAGATCTGCGATGGTAGACAGGTGCATCGGGGGATAAGTCCCATTGTGGTGGAAGAGAAGGTCGTTTGAGCGGCCCCAACAAAGAGGACGACGGTGCCGATGAAGCGAGAGGACGCAATGCAAGGCTCTTGGTCCGTCGCCGTGGATGAGAAACGTCCATCTCTAGCAGTGGACGACGCGGTCTTAGTAGGCGCTTCGGCATGGTGGAGGACGGTGGTGATGGATGGGGTGAAGGACAGCGACGATGGATGGGGTGGCGTACGAAGGAGGCTGGTGTGGGGATGGTGTTCTAGCACGAACGGTGTATGAATAGGAAAATGGACGGAGAGGTACGGGGAACCATGTTTTTGGGACGCGCTTGTCTGAAATATGGGAAAGTGACGAACTTAGCCCCCTTTTTAAAATTTGGACGTCTCATCGGTTGGGCTTAGGACGGTAATCTCGCATCTCGCAAATATTTGCCTAGAGCGATTACGGGCGAGGAGAGGGTGTTTTGGCGCCCACGGTGTACGAACGGGGCTGACAAGTAGGGAAGTTGTGTCACGTCTAAGTGAAGTTACAAACCTGCCCCTATTGAAAATATTTGCCTACATCGATTTTGGCCGAGTCGAGTTTGTTTTGCTTCCCACTGTGTATGAATGGGGAAATGGAGCGAGAAACAGAGGTCTTTTGGACGAGCTTGAATCAAATATGTTTTGCTTCCCATGTTTGGCGCCCACCGTGTCGGAATGGGCTCAGAGGCGGTCGTGTCACGTCTAATTGAAGTTACTAACCTACCCCTATTGAGAGCAGTGGAAATCGGGCCGATGGATTGTCCGTGTAACACTACTAGGAAAAGGCCTACTAATGGCGCACCGGTTTTGCCTACTAATGGCGCACTACCGGTGCGCCATTAGCATCACGCCACTAGAATTTTTTTTCTAATGGCGCACCTGTGGTGCGCCATTAGAATCTGGTATTCTAACGACGCACCGCTGGTGCGCCATTAGTATGGCCCACGGTGCGCCATTAGAAGTGCGCCATTAGTAACAAATTTCTTTCAAATTTTTTTTTTAGAATTTTTTTTCATTTTTTTCTTAATCTCAGGTTACTATGGCTTAATCTCGGGTCAATATGCTTAATCTCAGGTCAAATCGCACTCCATGGTCAAACTTCCTCAAAGGTCACCCATCCTCACAATACTCCAGCCCAAGCACGCTTAACTTCAGAGTTCTATCCAACCCCAGCAACAGCTCACTTCACAGGCACTTGTTGATATATCTAGCATATCAATCCTATTATACCTTGTTGATGTCTAGGACTTTGTTCATGTTGACTATGATGAAATTTTGAAAAATATTTCAAACTTCCCGGTCATATTACGTATCATTTTTTGAAAAAAATTTCAAAACCTTTTTTTTGAAATTTTTTGCCTCTAGATCTTGAAAGTCCTGTAACTTTTTTTGTGTTAGGTTTTTGTCGATTTTGAAAATGTTTAACGGGGTTCCCCCAGTTAAATTCGGATGTAACTTTTCGAGTAGATGATTTTTCATATATAAAACTTTTTAATCCGAGTTCGTATGCAAAAGTTATGCCCATTTTACAAATTTCCAGAGAGATTTTGCAAATAAAGTCAAAATTTATATTTGTAAAATTTCCCAACAACTAGACCACATATGACATGGGAAACTTATTTTCTTTTATTTTTTTGACATTTTTATCTTTTTTTAATTTTTTTAAGCTGAAAAGGCGGTCCACAGGGGGGTGCATTCGGTGGAAGCCGGGCAAACTAGTAATGGCGCACCACCCCACGGTGCGCCATTACTAGTTTAAAAAAAATAGAATTTTTTTGAATTTTTTTAAAAAAGCTTAGTAATGGCGCACTGTCCACTGGTGCGCCATTGCTAACAAGTTTTTTTTTATTTTTTTTACTTTTTTTTAAACTTCTAATGGCGCACCATGGGTGTGGTGCGCCATTACTATGTCAACTAGTAATGGCGCACCACACCCACGGTGCGCCATTACCAACAATTTTTTTTATTTTTTTTATTTTTTTCAAAACTTCTAATGGCGCATCGTGGGAGTGATGCCCCATTACTATGTCAACTAGTAATGGCGCACCACACCCACGGTGCGCCATTAGTAACATTTTTTTTTCAAAACTTCTAATGGCGCACCGCACACCAGGTGCGCCATTAGTAATATATTACTAATGGCGTACCTGTATGTGGTGCGCCATTGCTATATACATATGTGGTGCGTCATTAGTGTCCATTTCATTTATAGCCGTTTTCCTAGTAGTGTAAGGGGTAGATAGTAATTTCCATCTCCCAAACACTTGGCTTCGGGCAGCCGACGTGGGAGTGGACATTTTGCCGCTTCTTTCCAATTTTGGGATAATAAACATCCACGTTTATCCTGACAACTAAATTCGAATCCATTTTGTATTCGTATACGAATCTTTATAAATCATTCTATGTGTTTTTATATATCTTCAAAAGCACGACAAAGATGTATTCCACTGTCATATATGATTATGATTTACAAATGCCGATACTCGAATTCAGAAGCTAGAATCTAGTATAAGGTGAATTCGAATATTTGGAACACTTTATGTCCAACTCAAGTGTCACATGCAGCATAATGTGTATTCCCATTTAGATATGTACACAAGCAATGTATCAAGATTCAAATACCGAGTCAATCAACCAATAATGTACAAAACTAACAGACACACAAACACTTATAGAGTATATGGATCAATAATATCAACTAACATACATAAGCCAGGCCGTT
Source organism: Aegilops umbellulata (assembly GCA_032464435.1). Lineage (NCBI taxonomy): Eukaryota > Viridiplantae > Streptophyta > Magnoliopsida > Poales > Poaceae > Aegilops > Aegilops umbellulata. The sequence continues at coordinate 444,723,236 of CP136055.1, read as the reverse complement.
CTACTTTTTTTTCTAGAAGAGCATCTTTTTTTAGCGAAGCTAGTACAACATCTTGGCCCTTTCCGATGCGTGCCACTTATGGTCCATCTATACTACTATTATTGCTGAATGCACATTCAGCCCGATTGGCATATTTCTAGGTCTGGCACAACAATCAAAATGAAATGTCTCTGAGTCTTATCAACTAATACAGACTTGAGCTCAAATAAAATTACAAACCAAAAAACAAAAAACAATTATTACATAATCTCTAAAACAAATGGTTCGATCGATTATGTGAACAAACAACACAAAGGTTATTCAACGATGGAAAGAACATTTCACCTATGATTTACCAAGTGGGAATTTAATTTCCTTTTTTCCTTCAGGACCTTAACAATGCGGTCAGTCTCAGCTTGCTTCATTTTGAAATCCACCAAATATTTAATGGTTGTCTTGAGTACTGCTTGTGATTGTGATGTTTGCTTCCTCAACATGTCAACTTCATCTCTAAGTGCAGAAGTAGAATCTCTTTCTACCACTAGTTTAGCCTCTAGAGCATCAGTAGTTGGCAATTCATGATGCACGATTGGGCCAGTGCCACTGCTGTGGGATGATACAATGTGCATGGGGACCTCGCTCTTTGATCTTGGGCTAACCTATTTTGCCATTAAAGTTCTGATTGGATTCCGAAAAGTTGAAGTTAGCAAAACATCTCAACCAGGAGTTATAACAGCAAACCAGTTAAACAAACAAGGAATTAAAGAGTTTCAATTGAATGCTGAAAAGTAGTTATTAACATCATTGTAACCGATTGTTGCAGCAGCAAAGCAGTTAAACAAACAAGTTTTGCAAAAGGTACCTGTTGTGGCATTGGAGTTTCTCTTGGATCCTGAAAAGTTGAGTAGCCAGTAACGTGATTAGAGCAACCGGTTGCAGCAGCAAAGCAGTTAAACAAACAAGTTTTGCAAAAGGAACCTGTTGTAGCATTGGAGTTTCTCTTGGATCCTGAAAAGTTGAGTAGTCAGTAACTTGATTAGAGCAACAAGTTATGACAGAAAACCTGTTACACAATTTTTTTTAGAAATGTACCTGTTGTGCAATTGGACTTCCAATTGGATCCTGAAAGTTTGAAGTTGGTAAGATAATTACAGCAACAAGTTACAACAGCAAACCAGGTAAACAAAGAAGTTTCTGAAAACATACCTGTTGTGCCTACAGAGTTTCAGTTGGATCCACAAACTTGAATGTTAGCAATCAATAAATAAAGTTTTGCAAGAGCCATAAGGAACTAACATCAAACTAGTAAAACTAACCTGTTTTGGCAACGTATTTAATTACACATGAACTAGTAAAACTAACAAGTTCTTGGCAACGTATTAAAGTAACAAGTCGGTACCGTTTACCAACAACACAGACATCTGTAAATTTCTTTGATGTAAGCAAAATCAACACATATATAAGTTAAAAAGACGGTGTCCCTCATATAAACCTGACAGTTGTCTATCTATGAACATGCAAACATTACTAGTGCTACAAGTGATAACAGCAAACCATTTAAACAAACATGGTATTAGAACATAAATTACACGTGAATTATGCTACACCCTAGAAGTACATATGACCTGCTATCTACATGCTTAAGTAGCTATTTAAGTTCAGGGAAACATGAAATTCTTAACAGTAAGTATCAAAAACATAGATAGGCGCAGTCCATAATAGGATTAACAGGCTATGGCATTATGTAATCAGTAGCAAACTAAATTAAGCCAAGCAACATAATTGAATTTTTTTGCAATAAGTGGCTAACTAAATTTCTGAGAAGCAGGTAACTGAACTTACGCTAGCTCTTTATACAGGCACACTGCAACTTCTTTTTCGCTTACAAGGTTCTACGATGGAGTCCATGGCATCAATTTCTTGGATACGCAGTCCTAATACTTCCTTCTTCCCACACTGCATTGGTAAGTCGAACGGTTCATCTGGTAAGATGGTGCATCCTTGATACGTTATATGAGGACGTGTAGTCAGAGTAGTTGTAGCCACACACATCACACCGGCTTTTACTGTATATTTCATGCGATTACATTTGGCATATCGAGATCTAAGCAACCTACAATAGGATAAAAAGACTAGCATCCTTCACAACATTGGCGAACTCAGTTCATAGAAACAGGCAATTCAACCATTCTATGCGTAAATCAAAAGTGCCACTGGAATATTTTTCACTACCCCAATCATACACGCAAAAAGGGACGACGCCACCATAGAGGCTGGTATGGGCGGCCGCCTCGGGCGGCTGGAAAGTGTGCATCTAGGTTGAGTCGTCCAGGTTGGCGCAGGCTAGTTTTGTTCGTCCCAATGCACGAGCAGGCGATGTAAAAAAATGAAGAAAAACATTTCAATTTGGACGAGCCAATAACGTAAGTGCAAGGCAGGCCCTATAGCAGGCTCGCAACCCAAACGAGCGCCTCCCATATCGATCGACAGCCGGAAAAATCCCAATTCCTTCGCTCCAGCCTCCAGTCTGGTTCGCTCCTAACCTAGCCGCTGTTGGACAGATCGACACAGCACTTCCTCGCGCCCTCGTTGGAGGGCGGTCATCGGGCTTCAAGAGAATGGAAGGACAAGAAGATGAAGATCCAACCCTAGTTGTAGCCTGTGCGGGAGGCAGCGGCGGCAGCACGGGCATGGCATCGAGCTTGCACAAACGAACAGTCGCAGCTTCCAAGAGCAGCATGCGCAACGAGCAGGTACATCACATCCCTGATTATATCTAATTCAACTGTTCAATTTCTGGCCAATAGTTAAACCTGACTATGTTGTAAAACTGCTTGTATGTAGGGAATCTATGAGAAAATTAAATCAATTTCTGCTTATTTTATAACTTCCCCAATTAATACTGAACTGACTGAATCTGATATATCTAATCAAGTTTCCGGTGCAAACATACAAGCTCATGTTGTTCTTGAGCCTGAATTGTCTAATGAACAGACTGCTAATGAAGGATTTGATGCAAACATTTTACATGCTCCTGGTGATGAACATATAGTGTCTAATGAGGGATCTCATGCAAGCATTTTGCAAGCTCCCATTAAAGCATTTAGTGTCTAACGATGATCTACTATGTTGAGAGAGACATAGAGATTTGCAGGCATTGATGAGAATCAAATTATAGTACATTTTCATGGCTTGAGGAAACGTCGAGGCCATCTACCAGGAAGTACCTGTATCCTGAGAACGTAGCATAAATACTTTTCTAATCTGTTGTTTGAAACTATTGGCATACTTGTGCAACATAGATATACTGATATGCAATTTGCGCACTCGTTATAGGTGCAATTACACTTTGATATTTTCATCCAGAGAACAAATAATTCAAGCAGGTACAGACCATGTTAGTAATCCTTGTACACCATGTTGCATTTTGTGTTTTTTGGTGCTTGCATCATTTAGTGTTTTATAATCTGAACTACTTTGGATCATTAGCTGGTTTTCAAAGTACATGTAGCTTCACATTTCTCAAGTTATGTTGATTTCCGGAGTGCAAGTGCCTTTTTTAAGTTAAATGTTTCCCCCTGGTAACTTGAATCTGTGGATCCGCCACTGCACACAAATCAAACACGCAGACCAGTATGAATTAAATGAAATGCAGGGACTTACGCTAGCTCATTGTATAGGCTCACTGCAGCTCTGCTTGCGCTTGGGATGTTCCATGTACAAGTCCATGTTACCACTTGCTTGGATGTGCAGGCCTTGTGCTCCTTGCACCCCCTCTGCATTTTTTACACGGCGAATGGTTGATCAAATAAGATGAATCGATCTTGCTGTTGTACCGGAGGACAGAAATTTACAAGGTTATACGGTTGTGCAGGATGTGTACCAGACCCTGTAGCGCCGTCATGCTTCGCTCAAAAATGGTTTTGCTTGTTTCAGATGATATCTCCAGAAGAAACAAGATTTAAAGTAAGAGAGCAATGAAAGGATATCCAAACATCGCTGGAACAGTGCACAAGGGAGTGATGTGTGGATACCTAGTTTGGGCCGGCGTTTGGGCATGCTCACCTAGCTAGATTGTGGGTCACATCAGAGCCGTTGAGGGTGATGCGCATGTGTTGGCTGGCCGCGCACGGATTCAGATCTTGAGTGGCAGCGGAGCGCTACGATGCAGTGGACGAGACCGTTGGTGAAGTCCCAACGGCCTTGGGGGCGGAGGTGTGACAATGTGCTGGGTGAAGTAGCACCGGTGAGGTGGGAGACGACATCGTTGAACTGCACCTGATGCGGTGGAAGTCGGTGTCTGTGAGGCACGTCGGGTGCGGCGGCCGACGTTGTCGGTGGTCCACCCGGTGCGGTGGACGAGGGCGTAGATGAGGTAGATCCGGTGCGATGGTGAAGCGCGACCGTCGTCTTCGGCGTCCGACACAGAGGTGGGGAAAGAGAAGAGACGAGGGGCGATTTGAACTTTGCTGGGGTTGGTGGCGAATTAGGGATTTGAGAAATCGGGCATGGAAGGGGACGATGGAGAAGGGAGATTTTGCAGGGTTGGAATTGGGGCCGCCAGATATTTCAATCTGAAATGTGGAAGCGCGAACTTATTTTGTTGTCGTTCTTTTTTGGGGGGGAGGGGGGAGGGAGGGGGTGGGTGGCTGGGTGCTAAGCGTGTACGACACACGCGATCACCGTGACATGACCCTGGTCTTCCTGGTGCGCCTACATTTGAGAATGCAAACGGATCTTCTTTCATTTGCAAACGAATCTGTATGTATTACCATGCCCGTGCTTTCCTTGCAAATAATTAGTCATTCGAAACGAGATACTATATATTAATTAATGAGGAGTTATTTGAAAAAATAAATCAAAAAGGTATCCACGGTATCCACGCTATCGTGGATTAGAGTGTGTGTCACATAATTAGTTATTTGAATTAGAGTGTGTGTCACATAGCAATCTCCAATTCTAACGTTGATTTTGCATTTCACGGTATCCACGCTTCTTTTTTAATACAAATTCATATGTATATGATTAACACCATGGTAGTGAGAAAACTTTGGATGGATTCAAACATATGACCTACAAAATAGCACAACAATCGAGTCAATGTCAACTTTTCCAAACCTAATATGGCATGAATTCGAAATTATTACCCATATGCATGGTCCTCAGTTCAAATCTTACAATGTACACAGAATTGAAACATCGATATTAAGTCTCGTACTATCTACATTCAAATGTTATTTTTAGCCTCCCCCTCAGCACACATGCTACATACTTCCTGTATCAGTCAATCTTCCTCTCCTAACCACCTTAGGAAGTTATCGGTTTCCGACACACGCTCATTCTTTCGCTCCATGTTTCGATCTCTAACTCTCTCAACTACACAACCCCCCGTTTCCACTCCGTTACCAAATGTATTTACCTCACACACCCGCGATTCCACCCCATGCCGATCTCTCCCTTTCTCTCCCTCTCTCTCTGTCCCTCGCACCCCCTCTCTCTCTAGATACATGCGTTGCCTATCTAGCCCCCAACCTCTCATGCGCATGCACACACGTTGTCTATCTAGGTCACTCCCTCGAGATTGTCTCACACTTTCTTCCGCACGGCGGGCCACACTCGCTCAATCTCGCTCTCTTTATCCGAGTCTCGATTAACCTTGTTTTCTTTCACACACAAATGATATATCTCCTTGTTCGGGCCTCGATCGACACACTCTATACTCTCTCACGCAGATTGTCTATCTAGGTCAGTCCATCCAAGATGCCCCCACTCTTTCGACCTCATGGCGGGCTACGCTCGCTCAATCTCTCTCTCTCTCTCTCTCTCTCTCGCTCTCTCCCTCCCTCTCTCTCACTCTTTGTATGTCTTGATTGACCTTGCTCTTTCTCGGACACAAACGATATATCTCCATGTTTGAGCCCAATTCGACATATTCATATTGTATACTCTCACACACACATTGTCTATCTAGGTCACTCTCTCCAACCCATCTCACTCTTTCGATCGCACGATGACCCACACTCGCTCAATCTCTCTCCCTTTATATATGTAATCAATTTACCTTGCTTCCTCCCACGCACAAAATATATCTACATGTCTGTGACTGGATCATCTCTCAAACTCTATCTTATAGCCCTCGCCCTTCCCAAAAGCTCAATCTGACAATATCTCTCCAGAGCATATATACTTTTCAATGAATGTCAGACCACACTCACTTTCTCTCTATCTATATGTCTCTCGATTGACCTCGCTTTCTCTCGGCGTATCTTCCACGCATTGAAGCTACCTCTCGAGTACTCGCAAAGCCAGAACTATTTACATTGTGAGGGGGGCTCCAACCTTGGATTAGTTTGTGTAGGCATTTATCCCGGTGGGTTTATTTTATATTTTTGTAGCATTCGGCCCACAACTACTCTGAACACCGTTGCAACCCCCGCACCTCCCCCAATTGATTTCCCTCTGGCTCGGTCATCGCTCTCTCACACGTCCTTTCTCGCCTTCAACGTCGCACCATGGTATTATTGCAAAAAACTCTATTGTTCTCTTTAATTATTATAAATAAACTACAAAACTGCACACCGGTAATCCACCTGGAATGGAAAAAAATTCGAACCACAAATTAAAGTGCTACAAACTACACACAGAGGGCCCACCTGTCGTGGAACAAATTTGTACCCATATACAAACTAAAAAAATAAAGGACGAGGATCGAACATGCGAGCAGGGCCTTCAAGCTGCACGTCAATAGGCAACATACGTAGAACAACAATGTTTGTTTTACCCCCCGTTTGTTCATATAATGTTTTTATATTACTACAACCTATTTAATGGATAACATGTATCATTATTTTTAGCACATTAGTGGGACCGGCTCGTTAGCACGTACAATTCGCCTTCACTTACTGGTGGGTTCCATGTGTGCTCTCTCTCTCTCCTCCCCTTCTTCGTTTAGACGAATGGGCAAACACGAAGAACTCGCGGGCGATGTTGCCGTTAACCATATCTGGACGCATTCACAAGTTACGGCACCAGTTTCACGTACTAGTAGTACTACTAGCCAATGTGTACGTGCAATGCACGTTAATTTGGAAGTATATTAAGTGCATGCGGATATTAAGTACGATATTATTTGCTTGCTATTATGTGATTAACACTATTTTTGGCATGAAATTAACTGCATGCTAAACGTGTTGAGCGCTTGACATTGAAGCAGTCTAGGTCGTTGGATGAGAAGGAATACATGTGGCTTGATGACATTTTATATTTAATTTGATACGGCTCTAGCAGAACATTCAATCGATCAAACCATAGATTTCATTCATTCTGACTCCGACTTTACATTTATACGACGATCGATCTAAAATAACAGAAATGATAAACGTTTGGATTTTAAGCATGGCAATCCGAACGTCTTTCATGGCAAATTTAGATTACGCAGCGGCGGCGGGGGCGCCTTGCGGTGGGAAGCGGCTCCTCTGTCGTGCTCTGTGTGTTGTCGGGCCACTGACCGACGGTGATGGCAGCGTCTTGCGCCGTTGTTGGCGTACTCCTGGATGTTGGGCCTAGCTTCAAGGAAGGCCACAATGTGCTGGTCTTTGGTCTCCGGGAGCGAGTCAACCGGCGGAAGGAGGCGACTGGCATTGGTGCAAGGAAGCGGTCGACAGCGGCCATCCATGCCGATGAGGGGGGCACTAGCACCCGCGCAGGGACATGCGCTGGCAACGGCGCGACGGAGACATTCGTGTGCACGGGCACCGGCACGGGTGCGCACGTCAGTGCATGCGCAAGCGCATGCACTGGCAGATGCACGGGCGCATGAAAGTCGGCGGGGACCTCGTGGAACCCCGTGGTATCAAGCTCGGCGACAATGTGTGGCTCCCAGCCCATCAATGCCACGGGGATGGGCACTAGCGCAGCCGGGCCACGGGAGCCGGAACGGGAGCGAGGAGAGGCGCGGTATCTTCCCGCAAGGCCGGTTCGAGCTCGTCCCAAAGCTCCTTATGTTCTTGAGACTCCGGCTGGGTGTCTTCCTCGGGAAACTAGAAGATTAAGGGCAGACCATCGTGGTGCGGTATGGCGTACGGTTAGGTCAGGCTGGTTGGAGGTACACGACAGGGGAATCAGAGAGGAAGAGAGAAGATTGTAGCGATACCGGGTAGTGCGGGTGAGGGAGTCCTGGATTAGGGGGTGTCCGGATAGCCGGACTATACCTTCAGCCGGACTCCTGGACTATGAAGATACAATATTGAAGACTCCGTCCTGTGTCCGGAGGGGACTTACCTTGGCGTGGAAGGCAAGCTTGGCGATGCGGATATTCAGATATCCTACCATTGTAACCGACTTTGTGTAACCCTAACCCTATCCGGTGTCTATATAAACCGGAGGGTTTTAGTCTGTAGGACAGAATCCAACATACAACAATCATACCATAGGCTAGCTTCTAGGGTTTAGCCTCCTTGATCTCGTGGTAGATCTACTCTTGTACTACCCATATCATCCATATTAATCAAGAAGGACGTAGGGTTTTACCTCCATCAAGAGGGACCGAACCTGGGTAAAACATTGTGTCCCTCGTCTCCTGTTACCATTCGCCTAGACGCACAGTTCGGGCCCCCCTACTCGAGATTCACCGGTTTTGACACCGACATTGGTGCTTTCATTGAGAGTTCCTCTGTGACGTCGCTTTTAGGCCCAATGGCTCTTTTCATCATAAACAACGATGCGGTCCAGGGTGAGACTTTTCTCCCCGGACAAATCTTCGTCTTCGGCGGCTTCGCACTGCGGGCCAATTCGCTTGCCCACCTGGAGCAGATCGAAAGCTACGCCCCTGGACATCAGGTCAGATTTGGAAGTTTAAACTACACGGCTAACATCCGTGGGGACTTGATGTTCGACGGATTCGAGCCACAGCCAAGCGCACCGCACCGTCTCGATGGGCATGATCTAGCTCTGCAGCCGAACAGTGCCCTGGGGGCCGCACACGCTTCGGTTCCGAACCTCGATTCGGAGCCTACTGCGCCTATCAAGGATGAAAGGTTGGACGCCGCCTCGGGGGCTGCGATCTCAAAGGCGATCGAGCCGAACGACAGCCCCGCACCCCGCAAGGACCGTGACTGCGAGGGGACGGATTCATCTCCGGACTCCGAGTCCTCCGCGCGCCCGCCGATCGAATCCGATCGGGCGCCGATCATGGAGTTCACCGCCGCGGACATCTTTCAGCACTCGCCCTTTGGTGACATTCTGAAGTCACTAAAGTCTCTCTCTTTATCAGGAGAGCCCTGGCCGGACTACAGTCAGCAAGGTTGATATACGGACGATGAAGAAATTGAAATCCCACACACCACCCATTTGGTAGCCACCGTCGATAATTTACACGCCGTGCTCAACTTCGACTCCGAAGACATCGACGGTATGGACGACGATGCAGGAGACACATATGAACCAATGCCTATAGGGCATGGAACAGCCACCTCATCTCATGATGTGTACATGGTGGATACACCTAAAGGAAGCAACAACGAGGAACACGGGGAGGCAACGAGGGATCGATCTATTGAAAAGCAATCAAAGCGGCGGCGTAAACGCCGCCCCAAGCCCCGCCTCGACACAGACCCTGCCATAGAGCAGGACGAGCCGGCAGACGACGAACATGCCTTAGAGCAACTGTCCGAACAGGGCAACTCAGATAAAGAAACCGGACAGCCCGTCCCTGGCAAAAACGGCATTCCGGACGACCTTACGCCGGATAAGCCCACGGAGCAGAAGAACCTCCACAAAAGGCTCGTTGCAACCGCACGTAGCCTGAAAAAGCAGAAGTGGAAGCTAAAAACTGCGGAAGACGCACTCAGAATCAGATGGAGCAAAGTAATCAATACCGCAGACAAATACGGCGACAGTCGCGGCACCAAAAGTTATCCGAAGCGAAAGCTACTGCCCGAATTCGACGAAGAGGCCTTAGAGCCCTCGCATTCAAAAACTAAGAAAGCCACCCGGTCGGATAGACGACCCCATGGGCAGCATAAAGCGGCAAACGGCACCGCACTTAAGCCGGCATGCGATGCACTTAAGGATCCGCATCAAAAAGATGGCCCAGCCAGGTCCATTTATGGGCCAAGAAAGCAAGCTCTCATAAGCAATGCAATAAAGCCAGTATCCGAATCCGGCACACCCAAATACAGGGGCGCCGCACACCCCCTTTGTTTCACCGATGAGGTCCTGGATTATGAATTTCCAGCGGGATTCAAACCCGTAAACATAGAGGCATACGACGGAACAACAGACCCTGGAGTCTGGATCGAGGAATATATCCTCCACATACATATGGCCAGAGGAGATGACCTCCACGCCATAAAATATTTACCCCTCAAGCTTAAAGGGCCAGCCCGGCATTGGCTCAAAAGCCTTCCTGAAAACACAATTGGAAGTTGGGAAGAGCTCGAGGACGCTTTCCGAGAAAATTTTCAAGGGACCTATGTCCGCCCTCCGGACGCAGACGATCTCGGTCACATAACTCAACAGCCCGGAGAGTCAGCTCGGCAATTCTGGAACAAATTTCTTACTAAAAAGAATCAGATAGTCGTCTGTCCGGACGCCAAAGCCCTAACAGCTTTTAGGCACAACGTCCGAGACAAATGGCTAGCCAGACACCTCGGCCAAGAAAAGCCAAGAACAATGGCCGCATTACCAAGCCTCATGACCCGCTTTTGCACAGGTGAGGACAGCTGGTTGGCAAGATGTAGCACCAGCGACCCAAGTACATCCGAAACTAGGGATGGAAACAGAAAACCACGACGCAACAAGGATCGTCGCCGGATTAAGGAAAACAGTCCGAAGAGCACGGCAGTCAATGCCGGATTCAAAAGCTCACGACGGAATCAGAACAAGCCGCCCCTCCAGGATAACAGAGATGATCTATCCAACCTAAACAAAATCATGGACATGATATGTCAAATACACAGTACTCCCGGGAAGCCTGCCAACCATACCCACAGAGACTGTTGGGTCTTCAAACAATACCGCAGACTCAACACCGAACACAAGGGGCTCGACACACCAAGCGAAGATGATGACGAACCCCAAAAGCAGAGCACCAGGAAACAAAAGAATTTTCCACGAGAAGTAAAAACAGTAAACTTACTTCACATTACAAAATGTGCGGCACCCATAAAGGTACGCACCATACGGCCTATCCCATAGGAGTCTCGCCACTGGTTGTCAAAACCAATCGTCTTCAATCATCTGGACTATTATAGGAGTATCAGGAACGCAGGCTGGACTGCCTTGGTACTCGATCCAATAATTGACGGACTCTAGTTTACAAATGTCTTGCTGGACGGCGGCAGTGGTCTAAACCTAATATATCAGGACACAATCCGCCACATGGGGATAGACCCGACAAGAATTCGCCACAGAAAAACCTCCTTTCAAGGGGTAACGCCAGGACCGGACACCCATTGCATGGGTTTTCTCCGGCTTGAAGTTATATTCGGCTCTATCGATAACTTCCGCCGCGAAAAGCTGACTTTCCACATTGTCCCATTCTCAAGTCGCTATCAAGCACTGCTAGGACGCGAAGCTTTCGCCCGCTTTAACGCAATACCGCATTATGCATCTCTTACGCTTAAGATGCCCGGTCCACAAGGCATCATCTCTTTAAAGGGGAAGCATTGAGTGCGCCTCCCCCGAGCGGAGGATTGCGCGGCCGCTATAACAGCCCCACAATAAAATGGCTTCACCAGCCACAATATTTGAACAGGTCATTAAAACCACGGACGCGGATAGACGAGTCCGGTACCCAAGTATCATCGATACAGGCTTAGTGGCCATATACTCCCGCCCTAGGGGCTCCGCGCATATGAAATAAGAGACAATAAAGCTCAGTTTTACATATTTTTACTTTATACTTTGTTTAATGTAACTTTTGTTCGGCACGACCTTTTTTTTAACCTAGTTCCTCTCTTTTACATATGAATATCGTGCTGCGCCCGTCCAGGATATGGCACAACGGAGACACAGGCGCAGACGTGCAGCAGGGACCCGTTACAAGGATTCTTTTCAGATTAAGACCCTGCGTAAACCTTTTTTACTGTCTCTTGTTGATACACATCCCCTGGTTCTCTGTAGTATAACCAACGAGGAGGCTGGCATCTTGGCATGTGGCCACGTCAGAATTTCTGCGCCTACCTAGACACTAGGGGCTTATACCTAAGAGTGTTGCCTCGCCCGCTCTCATAAAGACCGAATACCTTAGGGAGTTTTCGGCGTCGCGAGTTTGGCCTTATATGCATCAGCTCCGAATCATGTCTTTGGTCAAATGTTGGGTTGCCCGGCTCCTGTGTTCGGCCTCCTTACGTTTCGCTCTATCGGCTAAGGCGGCACCAGGAGAACTACTGCGATTGTGCCCCAGTTCGGCCGGGCGAGCACCTCAGTAGAGAAAGCCGAAAACTGACTGTCATGATATAGCGTGAGACTGGTCAACCACTCGATGACTCTCCGGAATCTATAGGATTCCTCCGCATTAACGAAGGGCCGTTTCCCGGCAAGGCATATATGCGCCCTGACTTCAGGCGAGCGCAGGTGCCACCAGGGGCTATTTAAGTAGCCTCGCTGTCAAGCTCCTATGGCTAAGTGAAAGTGTTAAAGCATTATAGTCCGGTTGCCTAGCTCGCTGCGCTATCACCTCCTTTGTAGGACCAAGATGTTGGATTAAGTGTGAAAATGCGTCTTCTGCGAGCACCCCCGCACTATGTGCGTGGGGGCTGAAGCCAACGACTGCCATCTTTCAGATTATATATTTTTTTTAAATGGCCGCACAGGAGGTGTTACAATACTTGCGGGTACAAGTATAAAAAGTTCCTACAATTCATCAAACTACCGCCTTACAATGGCACATGCTATTCGAACATAGCATCCTTCAAGCACTGCGTCTCTATTACACGAGCGCCTTCAAGGACCTCCTGAAAATAGTGCTCGGAGGGTACTCCGCTTTTTTCCGAATCTCGGAATGCAACAACGATGGTCTCCATCTCCGCCCAGTATGTCTTGACACAGGCAAGAGCCATCCATGCGCCCTCTATGCATGTTGACCTCTTCATTGCATTGATACGTGGCACCGCACCAAGGAGTTGCTGCACCAAGCTTAAATAACTCTTCGGCTCCGATCTCCCCGGCCACAAATGACTCATGACGCACTTCATGGCGAGTCCGGACAACCTATTCAGCTCGGCCCATTCGGCCAGACGATTGGCCACTGAGTGGACGCTCTGGATTGTGGAACTGCAACCAAAAGAGTTTCTCCACTTCGCGATCTCCTTGATCTCGAAAGTGTTCGGTCGCATCAGCAGCACTTGCCGCCAAATCCAGATAGGTGTCCGTCGTACTCCATAGCCGGTCCAACGGAGCATGCATAGGATCACAAAACTTCCTCCGCGGCATAAAGGGCTTTCCAGCCGCGATCTCTCCGGCTTCACGAAGCTCCTCCCTCGCAGCTCTCATCGCAGAGCGAGCATCCTTGGCATCGGCAACGGCTTTTTTCAAGTCCGTCTGTTCCGCCCGATCTTCTTTTTCCAGGAGCTTGCAACGGTCAACAGCGCTCTTTAGCTTGACGTCCATCTCGGCCATCTCTTTCTTGCTTCGGCAGTGAGCAGCTTGTTCGGCTCTCAGCTCTTCAAGGGCCTTCTTGGCAGCCACATCACTTTTTCTGGCTTGTTCCTTAGCTCGGGCAAGTTCTGCCCGAAGACTCTCCACGGCGGCCGCACCATCTGCGTCAAGCATATACATTGTAAGATACTGGCATAAAGCTCCTCTTACCAGGTGCCGCCCGAGGAATTACATACCTTGAGCCTCATCAAGCCGCTTGTTGACAAGCGCAATGTCGGCATCTGCCACGTCAAGTTGCCGCTTTAGCTCGGCAAAATCATCAGTCTGGCTGGATTCCGGACACTTCGCCACCTACATTCAAAGGCAGCATTTTAGACCTGGGATTATGATCCTCTGCGCGCCATCACTTCTGACAACGCACAGAGTCTCAGGGGCTACTATCTACACAGGGCCCATCTTATTTATGCGCAACTGAAAAAAGTGTACCTTATCTAAACGTACCTCAAAACCCGTCAGTAAACTTCTGACGGCCTCGTGCAATCCGCTTTTCTACGGACGAAATCCTCTTGATCACCGTGCCCATCAATGCACGGTGCTCCCCTGAGATAGAAGCTCGCCCCAGCAGATTCACCAGCTCCTCCGGCCGAGCACCAGACGGTGCCAGACTCATCCTATGGCCTCTTTCACAGGACGGACGTGGAGAAACTTGGGGGGGTCGCATAGCTATCTTCCGCCCCTGCCGGATTCGGAGAAACCCTCCGCGACGACACCTCAGGGCCGCCCACCTCGCTAGGTGGTGCGGCAGGGGGAGGCGTTCTGCTCTCCATCATCTCTGGAAGAAGGTCCCCCGAAGATAAGCTCTGCTGTGAAGGGCTGAGGTCCGAACTACAAGGTAAAATTTCGGTTAATCTTCTCAGATATAAAACAAGGATTTCTCTCTCAAAAATACAATATTTCTCTACTTACGGCTCGCTGGAGGGCTGGTCCCCTTGAGGGCATAATTCTGCCGAGGTACCCCCCGACATAGGACCCTCTGACGAGGATTCCCCCCACCCCCCCCCCCCCGCTTTGAGGCCATGGTCTCCGGGTCTTCTGAGGCGGTCCTTTTCTTCCCCGGAGGAGAGGAATTTTTGGTTCCTTCCCTCCGAACAGCCTCCTTCGAGGAGGCCGCAGCTTCCTTGTCCCCTCCTTCACTTTCCTCCAAAGGCACGATCTTCAACATCCTGACTAGGACGAGATCCGGCCTGGTCTCAGGGAGGGGAGCCGGACACCTGATCAACTTTGCTTTCGCTATCCACTCCTGTTTAAAAGGACATCTCTTTTAGGGGCAAGCTTATGGCAAATATACGGATAACGAGTCCGAGCACAAGGCTACTTACTTGAGTATCCGGGCGGTTGCAGCTCAGACCTGCGTCCTCGGTCAAATCCGGACACATTGCTTGTGATCCGAAGAACAGTTTATACATCTCCGCGGGCATTGCGCCCATAAAATGCTGGAGAGCTCGCGGTCCCTTCGGATTAAACTCCCATAGACGAAGGGAGCGGCGTTTGCCGGGCAGTGTTCGGCGGATCAGCATGACTTGTGTAACTTTGACCAAGCTGAGACCTCCTTCTAAGAGATCCCTGATATGGCCCCGCAACAAAGACACGTCCTGGGGTGGCCCCCAATCCAGGCCTTTATTGACCCACGACCCTAGCTGCTTTGGGGGACCCGAGCGAAAGGCAGGCGGCGCCACCCACTTGGTGCCCCGGGGAGCGGTAATGTAGAACCACTCTCGTTGCCAAACGCTGAGATCCTCTTGAAAAAGGCCCTCGGGCCATGGAGCATCAGCCTTCTTGCTTATGACAGCGCCTCCGCACTCTGCGTACCGTCCCTCGATCATCTTCGGCTCTACCTTGAAGGTCTTGAGCCATAATCCGAAGTGAGGAGTAACACGAAGGAACGCTTCACACACTACGATAAATGAGGAAACATGGATGTTGGACTCCGGAGCTAAGTCATGGAATTCCAGCCCATAGTAGAACATCAGCCCCTCACGAAGGGGTCCATTGGGAAGCCTAACCCCCGAAGGAAGTGAGACACGAACACCACTGAAAGTGCGTTATATCGACTAGAGGGGGGGTGAATAGGCGATTTTTATGAAATTCTTCACTGAGGAATTTGCTTGTGAGGAAATTCCTTAGCGAAGAACTACTAGCAGTGGAATAAGTACTCAGAGGTAAACATAGCAGAATACATGCATGGTCATCATGATGAAATGAAGACAAACTCAGAGTACAGAAAGAGTAAACATAGGATAGCACAAGATGAAGACAAACAGACTGAAGAAATTGAACTGAGGAAATTGAGAAAGTCTTCAGTCAAAGTCTTGAAACACAGATATGAACAAACATACAACACAGTAATGAGGAAATGAAAGTGTTGAGGAAATAGAACCAGTAAGCTTGGTGAAGACAATGATTTGGTAGACCAGTTCCAACTGCTGTCTCAGTTGTACATCTGGTTGGATCAGCTGAGTATTTAAACTCGAGGACACCTAGTCCCGGACAAACAGTCCTCACCGTATTCTCCTTGAGCTAAGGACACACAGTCCTCGCCCAATCACTCATGGTAAGTCTTCAGGTGACTTCCAAACCTTCACAGACTTGGTCACTCGGCGATCCACAATTCCTCTTGGATGCTCTAGACCTTGACGCCTAATCATCTGGAAGAAGCACAGTCTTCAAAGGTAACAAGCGTCGGATCCACGCAGGATCAATCTCTTCAGTGATGCTCAATCACTTTGGGTTTGTAGGTGTTTTGGGTTTGGGTTTGGATTTTCCTCACTTGATGATTTTCGCTCAAAGTCCTCGGAGGATGGTTTGCTCTCAAATGACAAGTGTCAAGTTCTTGCGGAGCAGCCCACTAGCTAGTGGTTGTAGGGGGCGGCTAATTATAGCCTAGGGAGCATCCCGACATGATAAGACATAAATGCCTTTCAATGATATGACCGTTAGGTGGATAAGATATTTTGGGATAGCTGGCGCGTAGCACAGCAACGGTCGGAAATTTGAGGTACAAATTCCTTAGGGCTATCATGTTCCTCACTGTGTGGCCAATTCGCACTGGCGAATTCCTAACTCCTCAGTCAGAACAAAGTCCTCAGTGATCAGAAGAACTGTGTCTCTGTCACTGAAGAAATTGACTGAACTGTATGAGATTTCCAATGGCTTCACTCGAAGGGATTGGTAGGTGTAGGATTTGAGTTGAGCATCACATGGAAATTTTCTCCTTAGTATTTCCTCGACCCCCTTTAACAGTACGGTGTTTCCTATGACTCAAGAAAGAGAAAATGAAACTACGAAAACAAAAGTCTTCACGCTTCATGTTCCTCGAATGAATACCAAGTCTTCTAGGTCACACCAATTTCTTCACTTTCAAAGTCTTCAGAAAGTCTTCAGTATATCAAAGTCTTCAGCCGAAGAACTTCATTTTTAGGGGTCGACTTTCTCTGTAAATATCAAACTCCTCATAGACTTATAGACCTGTGTACACTCATAAACGCATTAGATACTTAACCTATAAGTCTTCAATACACCAAAATCACTAAGGGGCACTAGATGCACTTACAATCTCCCCCTTTTTGGTGATTGATGACAACATAGGTTAAGTTTTCAACGGAGATAAATATATGAAGTGTAAATACTGATATTGAGGAATTTGATTGCAAGATATAGAAGAACTCCCCCTGAAGATGTGCATAGTGAGGAATTTGCTTTTGAAGCAATGCACACTTGAAGAGTTGAATCATGGAGATCTCCCCCTATATCTTGTAATTCATACACGCATTTGACATGTAATAAGAAGAATTTGAAATGCATGATGAAATATGGTGCCTGATGTAATTCAGCATGCGTGCGATAATATTACTGAGGAATAAGCATGCAGAGTAGCGTATCAAAAATAATTCAGCATGCATGCGATAATATTACTGAGGATTAAGAATGCAGAGTAGCGTATCAAAAATATCAAAGCATAGTGTAACAAAAGTATCAGCGCACCATCGGGTTTAAGATTACAACTCGATCCAATAAAAGTTTTAGAAGAACGAGAGTTGTAACTTAAAAAAACGTATAAGGGCGTTAAACTAGACCCGCTTGAAGACTAACTCAAATTTCTCCCCCTTTGTCATCGAATGACCAAAAGGATCGAAACTGAGGACTAATGCTCCTGAAGATATTCAAGTTGATGAAGGAGCGCCAGCGTTGTTGGGGTCGGTTGTTGAAGTAGGGCTTGCCGCAGTGTCGTCCAAGTCTTCATGTTCATCAGTGTCGCGTGATGAAGAATATGAACTGGCCACCAAAGAAGGAACTAGGACCTTCTTGTATTTCTTCGGAGGAGGTGCAGACCAGGCAAATTCTTCATTGAGACCCATTTGCTTCAAATCATCAGCACTGTAAACTTGAGACAGAACAGCCCAGGTGCGGTTGAGGGTTTCATGAAGGTAGTAGTGGTTTTTCTTCACTGCATTGTGTGTCGCAGTCATGTTGTGAAGAATTGAACCAAACTGACGCTTGACCCATTTGTGATTGCGATCAACCTTTTTATGAAGACTGAGGAGTAACTCACGGTCAGTCATCACCCTGGGTGCTGTGGCTTGAGGATTTGGCTTGGCAGTGTTGGCGGCAGTGTCATGTGTGGCAGAGTCATCATTGGTGGAATAAGATGCGGCCTTCCGAAATTGACCATCCAATGGACGAATGCCTTCATCTATCACAGCAGTGGCCTTGCCCTTTTCTTCAGCTGAGGAAAATGTCCTTTTGAGGACTTCAATGGGAGGCAAGTAACTGCAGTGGTTCAGAGTTTCAGCTTTGTAGTTGAGTGAAGACCTTGTCCTGATGAATGTCATAATCCAAGGTGCATAAGGCTTCAACTGAAATGGTGACATAGCAATATTCGCCAAAGTCCTCATGAAGAAATCATGGAAGTTGACGGGAACGCCGTGACAGATGTTGAAAAGCATGTTCTTCATGATGCCAACGACTTCTTCATCAGTTGAATCATGGCCTTTGATGGGACTCATTGTCTTCGTCAGAATGCGATAGACAGTCCTTGGTACATACAACAATTCCTTGACGAGGAATGTGGTTCGAGGGGCCTGTCCTGGCTTCAAAGGCCTCATGAGCACTTGCATATAGTGATTTGAAAGTTCAGGTTCGTTGTAAATACAACGTGCATCTTCAGTGGGTGGACTCAGAGGAAGGGCACGAAGCAATTTAGATGCTGGGGCCTTATGATGTGTGTTCTCAGTCATCCAGTCCAAAACCCATGAATTCACATCTTCAGAGTTGCCGGTGATGTGCAGTGTTGCATAGAACTGAAGAATGAGTTCTTCATTCCAATCGTAGATGTCAGTGCAGAAGTTGAGCAGCCCAGCGTCATGAAGAACACTGAGGACTGGCGTGAAGCACGACATTGACTCCATATCCACGTGAGGAATATGTGCACGGTCGAAGACTTTGTCCTTGTTGAAAAGAACTGAGGAATAGAAATTTGCTTGGCTTGCTGTCCAGAAACGCCTCTTCCTTATGCGAGCAGAGTCATAGGGTTTGTATTCAGTGAAGAACATGTGCTCACCAAAGAAGTCTTCAGCCTTGAATTTTTGCTTCTTTGAGAACGGATCCTTGGGCTTTGGCAGAGGAGTGTCAGTGAGTTGCATCACTACCTCAGGAATCACGATCTCAAGTTCTTCAGGCTGAGGAATTTCTGGTTCCTCCTTAGGTGCAGTCACCTTTTCAGTTTCAGCAACAGTTTCTTCAGCACTAGTGGCTGGAATTTCTTCATTCACGGATGCAGTGGGATGAGTTTCTTCAGAGCCCATCGGAACAGTTGGTGCAGGGGAGTGAGGAATTTGCTGCAGTGGGTGAAGAGTGGGGAATTGGGGTGCTGACTTACCCAAAAGTCGTCATTCATCAACGGGGTTGTGCTTCCAATATCCGCATCTTCATCATCAATTTCTTCAACACCAGCCTCTTCAGCATCAAACTGAGGCATTGGTGATGAGACCAGTGGGGTTGAAGGGATTGCATCCACTTCAATTTCTTCATCAATCTGCTCTGAGGAAGCAGCAGATTGAGTTTCTTCATCTGATCCAGTTGGGATCACATAATCTTCACCAAAAGGAACAAGGTCCTTTGATCATCTCATCAAAGTGTACATTCCAACTCCGAGATGCTTACTCCAGTCCTTAGAAGGATTGCTGCAGCTTTGCATACTTGTTAGCATCTTTCAGGATCGACAAAATCTTCTGGTTGTATCACATACAACCTTTCCTCAAGAACAAGGAAACAATATTTTGAAATCCTATCTGCAAAATTTCATAAATAATGCAGTACCTGCTAATTCCAACAGACTCTTAGCATCGCTACGAGTGAGAAAGTCTCATCGTAGTCAACTCCTTGAACTTGTCGGGAAACATCTTAACGACAAGTCGAACTTTCTTAATGGTGACATTTACCATCATTGTTCGTCTTCCTTTTAAAATCCATCTGTACTCAACAGCCTCACGACCATCGAGCCGTTCTGCCAAAGTCTACACTTTGTTTTCATACATGGATCCTCTCTTGGATTTTATGGCCTCGAGCCATTCATCGGAATCCGGTCCCACCATCGCTTCTCCATAGCTCGTAGTTCCATTGTTGTCTAGCAACATGACTTCCAAGACAGGATTACGTACCACTCTGAAGTAGTACGCATCCTTGTCATCCTACGAGGTTTGGTAGTGACTTGATTCGAAGTTTCATGATCACTATCATAAGCTTCTACTTCAATTGATGTAGGTGCCACGGGAACAACTTCACGTGCCCTGCTACACACTAGTTGAAGTGACGGTTCAACAACCTCATCAAGTCTCCACCATCCTCCCACTCAATTCTTTCGAGAGAAACTTTTCCTTGAGAAAGGACCCGATTTTTAGAAACAATTCCTATGGCTTTCGGATCTGAGACTGGAGGTATACCCAACTGTTTTGGGTGTCCTATGAAGATGCATTTATCCGCTTTGGGTTCGAGCTTATCAGCTTGAAACTTTTTCACATAAGCGTCGTAGTCCCAAACTTTTAAGAAACAACAACTTAGGTTTCTCTAAACCATAGTTCATACGGTGTCGTCTCAACGGATTTGTGTGGTTCCCTATTTAAAGTGAATGCGGTTGTCTCTAATGCCTAACCCATAAACGATAGTGGTAATTCGATAAGAGACATGATGGTATGCACCATATCCAATAGGGTGCAGTTATGATGTTCGGACACACCATCACTCTATGGTGTTCCAGGCGGTACTAGTCGTGAAACAATTTCCACAATGTCTCAATTGTGTACCAAACTCGCAACTCAGATATTCATCTCTATGATCATATCATAGATATTTTATCCTCTTGTCATGACGATATTCAACTTCATTCTGAAATTACTTGAACCATTCAATAATTCAGACTTGTGTTTCATCAAGTAAATATACTCAAATCATCTGTGAAGTAAGAGCATAACGATATCCACTGCGTGCCTCAGCACTCATTGGACTGCACACATCAAAATGTGTTACTTCCAACAAGTTGCTTTCTTGTTCCATTTTACTGAAACCGAAGCTTTCAGTCATCTTGCCCATGTGGTATGATTTGCATGTCTCAAGTGATTCAAAATCAAGTAAGTCCAAACGGTCCATCTGCATGGAGTTTCTTCATGCGTATATACCAATAGACATGGTTCACATGTCTCAATCCTTTTCAAAAATGAGTGAGTCCAAAGATCCATCAACATGGAGCTTCTTCATGCGTTTTATACCAATATGACTTACATGGCAGTGCCACAAGTAGGTGGTACTATCATTACTATCTTATATCTTTTGGCATGAACATGTGTATCACTATGATCGAGATTCAATAAACCATTCATTTTAGGTGCAACTGATGCAGTTGCCCTGATTTCTTCAGTTTCTTCAGGCGCACCACTAGTGGATGCCCTGGAAATTTCTTCAGTGGCTGGAGTAGAGTCATCAGCCCTGGAACTGGCATTTTCTTCAGCAGCCTGAACTTCATCAATGGTGCTGACATGTTCTTCAGTTTGCTGAACAGATGCTTCAGCGTGAGGAACTTCTCGTTGAGTTGGAGCTGCACCCTTGGTGAAACTATCAGTCAGCTTCACAAATCTGACCTTGGCTCCTTGCCAATCAGCATAGTAAGAATCAAAGTTGTCGCTGAGGTCTTTGATTTCAGCCTGCATCTTGACGAGTTCCTCAGGTGTCATCTTGACAACATTTTTCTTCAGCAGCTTCTCTTTGCAATACAGCGATTTCTTGATCTCTCTGGCCCTATCATATTTCCACTTCTCCTCTTGGATGAAGTGTGTTAGCATGTGACTTTGGCCAGGTGTCAGCTTGAAGTCAGGCATAGGTGTGTTGGGATCCTTATGCCAGGGATCAATGTAATCGAGGATCGCCCTTGGATCCAGCAGTAGTGGCACAGGTGTGCCTTTGGCTATAGCAGCCCTTTCTTGGCGGTCCCTGATGATTTCAGCAAGTTCTTCTTCATCAACTTCATCATCATCAGATGGTACAGTGAAGACTACCTGCTTCTTCTTAGGACTTGGGGAGTGCCGCGTCCAGCAGTGGCCTTTTTCTTCAGCAGAGAGAGTCCAGCTGAGGAACTGGGTGTTGGAAATACGCCCTAGAGGCAATAACAAAAGCATTATTATTATATTTCCTTATTCATGATAATTGTCTTTATTCGTGCTATAATTGTGTTATCCGGAAATCGTAATACATGTGTGAATAACAGACAACAACGTGTCCCTAGTAAGCCTCTAGTTGACTAGCTCGTTGATCAATAGATAGTCATGGTTTCCTGACTATGGGCATTGGATGTCAATGATAACGAGATCACATCATTAGGAGAATGATGTGATGGACGAGACCCAATCCTAAACATAGCATAAGATCGCATAGTTTGTTTGCTAGAGTTTTCCAATGTCAAGTATCCTTTCCTTAGACCATGAGATCGTGTAACTCCCGGACACCGTAGGAGTGCTTTGGGTGTGCCAAACGTCACAACGTAACTGGGTGACTATAAAGGTATACTACGGGTATCTCCGAAAGTATCTGTTGGGTTGACACGGATCGAGACTGGGATTTGTCACTCCGCTTGACGGAGAGGTATCACCGGGCCCACTCAGTAATGCATCATCATAATGAGCTCAATGTGATCAAAGTGTTTGATCACGGGATCATGCATTATGGTACGAGTAAAGTGACTTGCCGGTAATGAAATTGAATGAGGTATTGGGATACCGACGATCGAATCTCGGGCAAGTAAAATACCGATTGACAAAGGGAATCATATACGGGATTAATTGAATCCTTGACATCGTGGTTCATCCGATGAGATCATCATGGAGCATGTGGGAGCCAACATGGGTATCCAGATCCCGCTGTTGGTTATTGCCCGAGAGCGGTCTCGGTCATGTCTGCATGTCTCCCGAACCCGTAGGGTCTACACACTTAAGGTTCGATGACGCTAGGGTTGTGAAGATATGTATATGCAGTAACCCGAATGTTGTTCGGAGTCCCGGATGAGATCCCGGACGTCACGAGGAGTTCCGGATTGGTCCGGAGGTGAAGAATTATATATAGGAAGTGCAGTTTCGGCCATCGGGAATGATCTGGGGGTCACCGGTATTGTACCGGGACCACCAGATGGGTCCCGGGGGTCCACCGGGTGGGGCCACCTATCCCGGAGGGCCCCATGGGCTGAAGTAGGAAATGATCTAGCCCAAAGTGGGCTGGGGCGCCACTTCCCCAGGGCCCATGCGCGCCTAGGGTGGGGGAAACCGTAAATGGGGGCGCCCCCTTGCTTGGGGGGCAAGCCCCCCACCCCTTGGCCGCCGCCCCCTAGGAGATTGCATCTCCTAGGGCCGGCGCCCCCCTAGGGGGCTATATATATGAGGGGAGGGGAGGGGGCAGACGCACCCTTGCCCTGGCGCCTCCCTCTCCCTCTCCAACACCTCCTCCTCCTCCATAAGAGCTCGGCGAAGCCCTGCCGGAGTACTGCAGCTCCACCATCACCACGCCGTCGTGCTGCTGCTGGAGCCATCTTCCTCAACCTCTCCTTTGCCTTGCTGGATCAAGAAGAAGGAGACCTTACGCTGACCGTACGTGTGTTGAACGCGGAGGTGACGTCCGTTCGGTGCTAGGATCTCCGGTGATTTGGATCACGTCGTGTACGACTACCTCATCCCCATTCGTTGAACGCTTCCGCTCGCGATCTACAAAGTGGTATGTAGATGCAATCTCTCTCCCATGACTCGTTGCTTAGATGAACTCATAGATGGATCTTGGTGAATCCGTATGAAAAATTTTAATTTTCTGCAACGTTCCCCAACAGTGGCATCATGAGCTAGGTCTATGCGTAGTTCTCTATTGCACGAGTAGAACACAATTTGTTGTGGGCATAGATGTTGTCAACTTTCTTGCCGCTACTAGTCTTATCTTGCTTCAGCGGTATTGTGGGATGAAGCGGCCCGGACCAACCTTACACGTACGCTTACGTGAGACCGGTTCCACCGACTAACATGCACTAGCTGCATAAGGTGGCTGGCGGGTGTCTGTCTCTCCCACTTTAGTTGGAGCGGATTCGATGAAAAGGGTCCTTATGAAGGGTAAATAGAAGTTGACGAATCACGTTGTGGCTTTTACGTAGGTAAGAAAACGTTCTTGCTAGAACCCTAATTCAGCCACGTAAAACTTGCAACAACAATTAGAGGACGTCTAACTTGTTTTGCAGCAAGTGCTTTGTGATATGATATGGCCAAAGTTGTGATGAATGATGAATGATCTATATGTGATGTATGAGATGTTCATGCTATTGTAATAGGAATCACGACTTGCATGTCGATGAGTATGACAACCGGCAGGAGCCATAGGAGTTGTCTTTATTTTTGTATGACCTGCGTGTCATTGAGAAACGCCATGTAAATTACTTTACTTTATTGCTAAACGCGTTAGCCATAGTAGTAGAAGTAATAGTTGGCGAGCAACTTCATGGAGACACGATGATGGAGATCATGGTGTCAAGCCGGTGACAAGATGAACATGGAGCCCCAAGATGGAGATCAAAAGGAGCTATGTGATATTGGCCATATCATGTCACGTTTATTATTTGATTGCATGTGATGTTTATCATGTTTTGCATCTTGTTTACTTAGAACGACAGTAGTAAATAAGATGATCCCTCATAATAATTTCAAGAAGTGTCCCCCCTAACTGTGCACCGTTGCGACAGTTCGTTGTTTCGAAGCACCACGTGATGATCGGGTGTGGTAGATTCTAACGTTCACATACAACGGGTGTAAGACAGATTTACACATGCAAACACTTAGGTTGACTTGACGATCCTAGCATGTACAGACATGGCCTCGGAACACAGAAGACCGAAAGGTCGAGCATGAGTCGTATAGAAGATACGATCAACATGAAGATGTTCACCGATGTTGACTAGTCCGTCTCACGTGATGATCGGACACGGCCTAGTTGACTCGGATCATGTTATACTTAGATGACTAGAAGAGGGATGTCTATCTAAGTGGGAGTTCATTAAATAATTTGATTAGATGAACTTTATTATCATGAACTTAGTCTAAAATATTTACAATATGTCTTGTAGATCAAATGGCCAACGTAGTCCTCAACTTCAACGCGTTCCTAGAGAAAACCAAGCTGAAAGACGATGGCAGCAACTATACGGACTGGGTCCGGAACTTGAGGATCATCCTCATAGCTGCCAAGAAAGATTATGTCCTACGAGCACCGCTGGGTGACGCACCTGTTCTCCCTGCAGAACAAGACGTTATGAACGCTTGGCAGTCACGTTCCGATGATTACTCCCTCGTTCAGTGCGGCATGCTTTACAGCTTAGAGCCGGGGCTCCAAAAGCGTTTTGAGAGACATGGAGCATATGAGATGTTCGAAGAGCTGAAAATGGTTTTCCAAGCTCATGCCCGGGTCGAGAGATATGAAGTCTCCGACAAATTCTTTAGCTGTAAGATGGAGGAAAATAGCTCTGTCAGTGAACACATACTCAAGATGTCTGGGTTGCACAACCGCTTGACTCAACTGGAAGTTAATCTCCCGGATGAAGCGGTCATTGACAGAATCCTCCAGTCGCTTCCACCTAGCTACAAGAGCTTTCTGATGAACTACAACATGCAGGGGATGGTAAAGACCATTCCTGAGGTATATGTTATGCTGAAATCAGCAGAGGTAGAAATCAAGAAGGAACATCAAGTGTTGATGGTGAATAAAACCACTAAGTTCAAGAAGGGCAAGGGTAAAAAGAACTTCAAGAAGGACGGCAAGGAAGTTGCCGCGCCCGGTAAGCAAGTTGCCGGGAAGAAGCCAAAGAATGGACCCAAGCCCGAGACTGAGTGTTTTTAATGCAAGGGAAGTGGTCACTGGAAGCGGAACTACCCCAAATACTTAGCGGACAAGAAGGCCGGCAAAACAAAAGGTATATGTGATATACATGTAATTGATGTGTACCTTACCAGTACTCGTAGTAGCTCTTGGGTATTTGATACTGGTGCAGTTGCTCACATTTGTAACTCAAAGCAGGAGCTGCGGAATAAACGGAGACTAGCGAAGGACGAGGTGACGATGCGCGTCGGGAATGGTTCCATGGTCGATGTGATCGCCGTCGGCACGCTACCTCTACATTTACCTACGGGATTAGTTTTAAACCTCAATAATTGTTATTTAGTGCCAAGTTTGAGTATGAACATTGTGTCTGGATCTCGTTTAATTCGAGATGGTTACACATTTAAATCCGAGAATAATGGTTGTTCTATTTATATGAGAGATATGTTTTATGGTCATGCTCCGATAGTTAATGGTTTATTCTTAATGAATCTCGTGCGTGATGATACACATATTCATAGTGTGAATACCAAAAGAGTTAAAGTTGATAACAATAGTCCCACATATTTGTGGCACTGCCGCCTTGGTCACATAGGTGTCAAACGCATGAAGAAGCTCCATGCAGATGGACTTTTAGAGTCTCTTGATTATGAATCATTTGACACGTGCGAACCATGCCTCATGGGTAAAATAACCAAGACTCCGTTCTCAGGAACAATGGAGCGAGCAACCAACTTATTGGAAATCATACATACCGATGTGTGCGGTCCAATGAGTGTTGAGGCTCGCGGTGGCTATCGTTATGTTCTCACCCTCACTGATGACCTGAGTAGATATGGGTATATCTACTTAATGAAACACAAGTCTGAGACCTTTGAAAAGTTCAAGGAATTTCAGAGTGAGGTTGAAAATCAACGTGATAGAAAGATCAAGTTTCTACGATCAGATCGTGGAGGAGAATACTTGAGTCACGAATTTGGCACACACTTAAGAAAAT
Organism: Aegilops umbellulata; assembly: GCA_032464435.1. Classification (NCBI taxonomy): domain Eukaryota; kingdom Viridiplantae; phylum Streptophyta; class Magnoliopsida; order Poales; family Poaceae; genus Aegilops; species Aegilops umbellulata. The sequence goes on along the minus strand of CP136055.1, from coordinate 444,696,220 downwards.
GTGGAATAGTTTCACAACTCACGCCGCCTGGAACACCTCAGTGTAATGGTGTGTCCGAACGTCGTAATCGCACTCTATTAGATATGGTGCGATCTATGATGTCTCTTACCGATTTACCGCTATCTTTTTGGGGCTATGCTTTAGAGACTGCCGCATTCACTTTAAATAGGGCTCCGTCGAAATCCGTTGAGACGACACCGTATGAATTATGGTTTGGGAAGAAACCTAAGCTGTCGTTTCTAAAAGTTTGGGGATGCGATGCTTATGTCAAGAAACTTCAACCTGAAAAGCTCGAACCCAAGTCGGAAAAATGCGTCTTCATAGGATACCTTAAAGAAACTATTGGGTATACCTTCTACCTCAGATCCGAAGGCAAGATCTTTGTTGCCAAGAATGGATCCTTTCTAGAGAAAGTGTTTCTCTCGAAAGAAGTAAGTGGGGGGAAAGTAGAACTTGATGAAGTGTTACCTCTTGAACCGGAAAATGGCGCAACTCAAGAAAACGTTCCTGAGGTGCCTGCACCGGCTAGGGAGGAAATTAATGATGATGATCAAGATGCTTCTGATCAAGCTCCTACTGAAATTCGTAGGTCCACAAGGACACGTTCCGCACCAGAGTGGTACGGCAACCCTGTCTTGGAAATCATGTTGTTAGACAACGGTGAACCTTCGAACTATGAAGAAGCGATGGCGGGCCCAGATTCCGACAAATGGCTAGAAGCCATGAAATCCGAGATAGGATCCATGTATGAAAACGAAGAATGGACTTTGACTGACTTGCCCGTTGAACGGCGAGCCATAGAAAATAAATGGATCTTTAAGAAGAAGACAGACGCGGATGGTAATGTGACCATCTATAAAGCTCGGCTTGTCGCTAAGGGTTATCGACAAGTTCAAGGAATTGACTACGATGAGACTTTCTCACCGGTAGCGAAGCTGAAGTCCGTCCGAATCATGTTAGCAATTGCCGCATTCTACGATTATGAAATATGGCAAATGGACGTCAAAACAGCATTCCTTAATGGTTTCCTTAAGGAAGAATTGTATATGATGCAGCCGGAAGGTTTTGTCGATCCTAAGAATGCTGACAAGGTGTGCAAGCTCCAACGCTCGATTTATGGGCTGGTGCAAGCATCTCGGAGTTGGAACATTCGCTTTGATGAGATGATCAAAGCGTTTGGGTTTACGCAGACTTATGGAGAAGCCTGCGTTTACAAGAAAGTGAGTGGGAGCTCTGTAGCATTTCTCATACTATATGTAGATGACATACTTTTGATGGGAAATGATATAGAACTCTTGGACAGCATTAAGGCCTACTTGAATAAGAGTTTTTCAATGAAGGACCTTGGAGAAGCTGCTTATATATTAGGCATCAAGATCTATAGAGATAGATCAAGACGCCTCATAGGTCTTTCACAAAGCACATACCTTGATAAGATATTGAAGAAGTTCAATATGGATCAATCTAAGAAGGGGTTCTTACCTGTGTTACAAGGTGTGAAATTGAGCTCAGCTCAATGTCCGACCATGGCAGAAGATATAGAAGAGATGAGTGTCATGCCCTATGCCTCAGCCATAGTTTCTATTATGTATGCCATGCTGTGTACCAGACCTGATGTAAACCTTGCCGTAAGTTTGGTAGGAAGGTGCCAAAGTAATCCCGGCAAGGAACACTGGACAACGGTCAAGAATATCTTGAAGTACCTGAAAAGGACTAAGGAAATGTTTCTCATTTATGGAGGTGACGAAGATCTCGTCGTAAAGGGTTACGTCGACGCTAGCTTCGACACAGATCTGGATGACTCTAAGTCACAAACCAGGCACATCAAGCGTTGCTTCAACTCCATTCGTGAAAATGTTCAAGATGGAGACATAGAAATTTGTAAAGTGCACACGGATCTGAATGTCGCAGATCCGTTGACTAAACCTCTCCCTAAGGCAAAACATGATCAGCACCAGAACTCTATGGGTGTTCGATTCATCACAATGTAACTAGATTATTGACTCTAGTGCAAGTGGGAGACTGTTGGAAATATGCCCTAGAGGCAATAATAAAAGCATTATTATTATATTTCCTTATTCATGATAATTGTCTTTATTCGTGCTATAATTGTGTTATCCGGAAATCGTAATACATGTGTGAATAACAGACAACAACGTGTCCCTAGTAAGCCTCTAGTTGACTAGCTCGTTGATCAATAGATAGTCATGGTTTCCTGACTATGGGCATTGGATGTCAATGATAACGAGATCACATCATTAGGAGAATGATGTGATGGACGAGACCCAATCCTAAACATAGCATAAGATCGCATAGTTCGTTTGCTAGAGTTTTCCAATGTCAAGTATCCTTTCCTTAGACCATGAGATCGTGTAACTCCCGGACACCGTAGGAGTGCTTTGGGTGTGACAAATGTCACAACGTAACTGGTTGACTATAAAGGTATACTACGGGTATCTCCGAAAGTATCTGTTGGGTTGACACGGATCGAGACTGGGATTTGTCACTCCGCTTGACGGAGAGGTATCACCGGGCCCACTCAGTAATGCATCATCATAATGAGCTCAATGTGATCAAAGCGTTTGATCACGGGATCATGCATTACGGTACGAGTAAAGTGACTTGCCGGTAACGAGATTGAACGAGGTATTGGGATACCAACGATCGAATCTCGGGCAAGTAAAATACCGATTGACAAAGGGAATCGTATACGGGATTAATTGAATCCTCGACATCGTGGTTCATCCGATGAGATCATCGTGGAGCATGTGGGAGCCAACATGGGTATCCAGATCCCGCTGTTGGTTATTGCCCGAGAGCCATCTCGGTCATGTCTGCATGTCTCCCGAACCCGTAGGGTCTACACACTTAAGGTTCGGTGACGCTAGGGTTGTGAAGATATGTATATGCAGTAACCCGAATGTTGTTCGGAGTCCCGGATGAGATCCCTGACGTCACGAGGAGTTCCGGATTGGTCCGGAGGTGAAGAATTATATATAGGAAGTGCAGTTTCGGCCATCGGGAATGATCTGGGGGTCACCGGTATTGTACCGGGACCACTAGATGGGTCCCGGGGGTCCACCGGGTGGGGCCACCTATCCCGGAGGGCCCCATGGGCTGAAGTAGGAAAGGATCCAGCCCAAAGTGGGATGGGGCGCCACTTCCCCAGAGCCCATGCGCGCCTAGGGTGGGGGAAACCCTAAAGGGGGGCGCCACCTTGCTTGGGGGGCAAGCCCCCGACCCCTTGGCCGCCACCCCCCTAGGATATTGCATCTCCTAGGGCCGGCGCCCGCCCTAGGGGGCTATATATATGAGGGGCGGGGAGGCGGCAGCCGCACCCTTGCCCTGGCGCCTCCCTCTCCCTCTCCAACACCTCCTCCTCCTCCATAAGAGCTCGGCGAAGCCCTGCCGGAGTACTGCAGCTCCACCATCACCACGCCGTCGTGCTGCTGCTGGAGCCATCTTCCTCAACCTCTCCTTTGCCTTGCTGGATCAAGAAGAAGGAGACGTTACGCTGACCGTACGTGTGTTGAACGCGGAGGTGCCGTCCGTTCGGTGCTAGGATCTCCGGTGATTTGGATCACGTCGTGTACGACTACCTCATCCCCGTTCGTTGAATGCTTCCGCTCACGATCTACAAAGTGGTATGTAGAGGCAATCTCTCTCCCATGACTCGTTGCTTAGATGAACTCATAGATGGATCTTGGTGAAACCGTAGGAAACATTTTAATTTTCTGCAACGCTCCCCAACATTGGGTGCTGGTGAGGAACTAGCTGAGACAACAGAGGCAATTGAGATGCCAGTAGTCCTTTGGCACGAGGCCAGATGCACAGGTGTTGAGGACTTTGCTGGGTCAGCTGAGGACTGTGGAGGAGGTGCTGAGGACTTTGGTGGAGCAGGAGCAGTATGAGGGATTTTCTTTGAAGATTTGAGGTGTCTGGCCGTGAGGACATTGCAGAGGAACTTGGCCGTGAGGGCATTGCTGATGAAGCACTTGGCTTGCGAGCGGGCTTCTTGAGCATCGCTTTCCTCGGCTTGGCAGAAGCCTCAGCAGCAGCAGAGTCTTCATTAAATTTCCTCACTGCTTCTCTGGCTTGCCTTGCCAATTTAGCTTGGCGCTTAGCCCATTAGTCAGGAAAATCCTCACCACGCTTGATGCTAGTGGGATCTGCCTCTTGGCCAGGTGCCAATGTGGCTCTTGGGCATGGAGGGTTCAGTGCGAATTTCTTCATGTACTTTGGAGTAACATATCTGTACTCCCTCCATTCACGTGCCCATCTCCGTTCAATCCTCTGGATTCGCACCTTGCGCTGATTTTTATCTTCTTTGCCAAATTTGGATTCATCAGGCATGCAGTAATCTTTATAAATATCCTCAGGGATTTCAAATGCAGTCATAACCTCAGGCTTCTTTCCTCCTTTCTGTGGCCTTTTACCTTCAGCCATTTTCTTCCGTTGAGGAATTTGAACAATTGAGTTCTCTGAAGAAGTATGCAACTTTTCTTCGAGGAACGCTGCAAATGAGTTAAGTTGATGAGAACCTAATGATTCAGCAGCGGACATGTGTACCTGTGAATAGAGTATAGTTGCGAGGAATTTGAAGAGGTCATATGCGTTTTCAGAGGGTTTTTCATAAAGAACAAGTTTGAAGAATTTGACCATATGCGTCTTGAGGAATTTCACTAAGCGCTTTATATCTTAGGTTCCAGAGTTGTATAGATCGAGGATCCACACAACTGAGGAATCTTGAAGAAAATCAGGCTTAGGGAAATGAATCAAGAACAGATAACATGTAAGGTGTTTTGTGTGTGAGGAGTTGAAGAATAAAACACCTTTGAAGATTTTGTAGAACAGTTTCGAATCAAAGAGGGCAGTAAAATTTGCTTTTAATTACCCTGAAACGAAGAACACGACGAACTGTGAGTTGAGACAGTGAAGTTCGTTGATGCAGATCTTCCACGCCCTAACTTGGCAGAGGAAGACGGCTACGGCGGCGGCGGAGGTGAAGATTTCCGCGGTCGGCGCGAGTACAACGGCAACGAGGTCGAGGCAGTGAAGCTCCTCCTCACCGGTGACGATGGAGTAGCGGCGGCGCTAGGGTTCGGAATCTCAAGCGGGAGAGTGAGATCGAGCGGGGTACAAGAAGTGAGGAAGGGGACAGGGGTATTTATAGCCACGGTGAAAAACTGCTCGCCCGAACGAACGTGCCCCTGGCCGTTCTCCTTCTCGCGACATGTGTCACCCACGTACTGTGTAGTGGAGATCGTGTAAGATCGTGGGTGGATAAAATAATGCATCGTGGGATGCGGAACGGTTTGAGCGGCAAAACCGAAAGTTTGGATAAGATTAGTTTTAACGTTCCGTTCGCAATTTCTTCAGCTGACAAGGACACAGTGAAGAATTTGAACGAGTTTCAAATAGAACGCACATGAAGAATTTGTGAATAGATTGGATTGAGTATAGCATAGAGGGGAAGGGTCCGATCACATTCACCTAGCAGAAAGTCCAACTTGAAGAAATAGCTATAAGTGAATGCTGTAGAGGACATAAACTCATATATATATATATATATATATATATATATATATATATATATATATATATATATATATATATATATATATTTGGTATGTTGTGATTCTGGGGACATTGAAATCGGCACCGTTAGAAAACCTTTGAGATCCACACCTTATTGTTTTAAAAGTTCTAGTTCTTTCATTTCCTGTAAAAGGGTTCTTTTAGCGGCATCCATAGTCAGACCTTTAGCATATAGGGGTTGATGGAAATGGCAATGGGCGAAAGGTTCAGGCAACATTTATGCATACCTTTATATATGTCAGTGGTCATAACATGTTAGTGTTGATGCTTCTTCAGGTAATTTTCATCCTTCCGCTTTTGCACAACTGTCATCCTGCGATTTGAGGACTGCGTGCCTGCTCTTTCCATTTTTTCGTTGTGTTTATTACAATTTAAACGCATGCAGTGAATTGCCATCCTTGGCGTTCTGCACCACTGTCGACCCTACAATTTAGAGTAGAGCGTGCCTGCTCTTTCCCTTTTCGTTTTAAAAGTAACTCATGCAGTGGATTTGTCATCCTTCCCGTTTTGCACCAGTGTCTACCTGCCATCTGTAGTACTGCGTGTCTGCTATTTACCTTATTTTCGTTTCTTTAATTTCCATTTAATGCATATAGTGAATTGCCATCTACCAAAGCATTTTTTTAACAGAACCTCTTTGATATGTTGCCTTTTAAGTTTACTGCTTCCTTTCATTCAGTGATGCACAAAAATTGCTCATACTTTGCTTGTTCCACAAAAGCACCAACTATATAGCCATCTTTAGTTAATTGATAAGGAGGAGCTCAGGGGCGCGTGAGAGTGAGCTAGCAATATCTTGATGCTGTACGATGCCACATGGAACAGTAAGCTTGGTCGTTCTTGTTAGTAAAAAAGATGTCCGGGTACCATTATTTGCTCAATATGTTTGCTTTAGAAGCTCGGTTCTAACATGTGTTTTGATTCGGTATTTTGACTTACCTAGAACTTTTATCCATGTAACCCTGAAGATGCTCAGCAGGGCAGAGGAGCGTGATCACCAGGATGTAGATTTCTTCTTCTGCGGCGTGCCACTTTTCATGGTGATTTTCACTTCTCCATCAGCTACTGAAATCTCTAGTGTAACTAATGCGTACTTCTAAAGTAGGGAATCTTACTAACCTTTTTTGTTCTTATCAAGAATCCACTTGATAAAACGTCGATCTTCACGCTCCTGCGCAGCAATTTACACCAACCGTCTTGCTCCATATGTTTCTCTTCCGAAGAGGTCCTGGCCTTGCTTTTCTTCGACCTGTTACTCAGCTATAATGTTTGTGAGTGCTTGATGATGCAGTAGCCAAATAAGTGTCAGGAAGTTCCGCCCGTGAACACGGAAAAAACCTGTATTGTTTGCAATGTGAGAACCCCACGTGCCGTGATTTCCGTGTATGTATTCCACGCGTGCCTGGTCATTGACAGTAGGTGCAGTATCTCAGTCTACTATTACCCGTCAGGCTACTCCTGGCAAACCTACTCTTTTTTCACGTGTGACCACGCCACACCAAAACAACGGCACAAGTGAAGACTTTGCAAAGTTTGAAGAATTAAAAAAAGCTAAAGAATTTCAAAAGTTGAGGAAAAACTCAAACTGAAGATTTTCAACTTTTGTGGTGGCGTGACCCACCGTATAAGAATGATGATTTCAGACACCGTGTACAATTGTCGTAGGGTTCTGAGAATCAAATTCTTCATTAATTTCTTCACACTTAGAGTGTTATTCTTCATTGATTGAAGAAAAACGTTTCTTCATGTGTTGCACATCTAAGTCATCAGTTTTGCATAAGTGTTAGGATGAGTGCCTTTTCAAAGTACATTCGAAGATTCTAAGATATTTAGTTCACACCGCAATTTGCTAAATCTCTTCTCATCCAAGGGTTTAGTGAAGATATCGGCTAGCTATTCTTCAGTCTTCACATGCTCAATAGAAATGTCTCCCTTCAACACATGATCACGAAGAAAATGATGACGAATCTGAATGTGCTTTGTCTTCGAGTGCTGAACTGGGTTGTGAGCAATCTTGATGGCACTCTCATTGTCACAGAGGAGAGGCACATTCTTCACGTTGATGCCATAGTCCTTGAGTGTTTGCCTCATCCATAGAAGTTGAGCACAGCAAGAACCAGCAGCAATGTACTCAGCTTCAGCAGTAGACAGTGATACGCAGTTCTGTTTCTTCGAGGACTAACAGACCAAGGATCGTCCGAGGAAATGACAAGTACCAGATGTTGACTTGCGGTCCACACGGTCACCACCATAGTCAGAGTCTGAATATCCAATGAGATCAAAATCCGAGCCCTTGGGATACCATAATCCTAGTGTTGGTGTGTGAGCTAGATATCGAAGAATATGCTTCATAGCCTTATGGTGTGATTCCTTCGGTGCAGCTTGAAATCATGCACTCATGCAAACACTAAGCATTATATCTGGCCTAGATGCACATAAGTACAATAAAGAGCCAATCATGGAGCGGTATACCTTATGATCGAAGTCAGTACCATTTTCATCAGTGCATAAGTGACCATTTGTGGGCATAGGAATTTTGATGCCTTTGCAATCTTGCATGCCGAATTTCTTCAGGACATCCTTGAGGTATTTCTCCTGAGATATGAATATGCCAGTGCGATGTTGACGAATTTGAAGACCTAAGAAGAATTTCAACTCTCCCATCATAGACATTTGATATCCTTCACTCATCATATAAGCAAATTCATCACTATAACGTTGGTCAGTACAGCCAAAGATGATATCATCAACATATATTTGGCACACAAACAGTTCACCATCATAAGATTTAGTAAAGAGAGTGGGATCGAGTGAACCGGGTGTGAAGCCTTTCTTCATGAAGAATTCCTTCAATGTATCATACCACGCCCGTGGGGCCTGCTTGAGGCCATAGAGGGACTTGTTAAGTCTGAAGACTTTGTCAGGATGTTTTGGATCTTCAAAACCTGGGGGTTGAGCAACATATACTTCTTCCTCAAGCTTACCATTGAGGAATGTACTTTTCACATCCATTTGATATAAGATGATATCATGATGGTTAGCATAAGCAAGTAATATGCGAAGAGCCTCAAGTCTAGCAACAGGTGCAAAAGTTTCATCGAAATCAATTCCTTCAACTTGTGTGTAGCCTTGAGCTACTAGTCGTGCCTTATTCCTCACCACAACACCATTTTCATCTTGCTTGTTGCGGTAGATCCACTTTGTGCCAATGATGTTATGCTTGCGAGGATCGGGACGATTGACTAGTTCCCATACGTTGTTGAGCTTGAACTGATGTAATTCTTCTTGCATGGCCTGAATCCACTAAGGCTCCAGAAATGCTTCATCTACCTTAGTGGGCTCTGTGATAGAGACAAAATCAAAGTGCCCACAAAAGTTAGATAGATGTGAAGCTTTTGTGCGTGTGAGAGGACCTGGTGCTCTAATGTCATCGATGATCTTCTCCACTTGCACTTCTTTTGCAACGCGAGGATGAGCTGGTTGTCGCTGAGGAATTTGATCAGCATTTTCTTCAGCATCAATTTCCTCAACATTTTCTTCAGGTGCATCAGCTCGATGTTCTTCACGTTCTGGAATGAATTCTTCAGCAGATTCTTCAGTAGGAATGACATCTTCAGTAGCCTTGTGCTTGATAGAATCCGCAGGTGCTGGTTCATCTAACACAGAAGGTAGGTGCTCTCTTTGTGATCCATTAGTTTCATCCAACCGCACATCTACAGTTTCAACAATCTTGTGAATAACATTGTTGAAGACTCTGTAGGTGTGCGAGTCCTTTCCGTAACCAAGCATAAAACCTTCATGTGCTTTCGGTGCAAATTTAGAGTTGTGATGAGGATCTCTAATCCAGCATTTAGCACCGAAGACTCTGAAATAACTCACATTGGGTTTCTTGTAAGTGAGGAGTTCATATGCAGTCTTCTTGAAAAATTTGTGAAGATATACTTTGTTGATGATATGGCACGCAGTATCAATTGCATCAACCCAGAAACGACGAGGAGTTCTGTACCCATCGAGCATAGTGCGAGCCATCTCAGCAAGAGTCCTGTTCTTGCGCTCCACGACGCCATTCTGTTGAGGAGTATAAGGAGCAGATAACTCATGAGTAATACCAAGTTCATCAAGATAGTCATCGAGACCCAAATTTGGTTGAAGCCCTCGAGGAAGATCGTTTGAAGACTTCCTGCACTTCAGTTTTGTAAGAGACAAGGTGTACCCATGTATAACAAGAGTAATCATCAACAATAACAAAGCCATATTGAGATGCTTCATTTGAAACAGACGAATAATGATTAGGACCGAAGAGATCCATGTGAAGCAATTCAAATGGACGAGTGGTGGTCATGATAGTCTTTGCTGGATGCTTGGCCTTTGTCATCTTTCCAGCTTCACAGGCACCGCACAAGTGATCCTTGAGGAATTTGACATTCTCAATGCCAATGACATGCTTCTTCTTCGCAAGCGTGTTCAAATTCCTCATGCCTGCATGACCAAGTTGTCGATGCCATAGCCATCCTTCTGAAGCTTTTGCAAGTAGGCACACGGCTGGTTGTGAATCTGCAGAGAAATCAACAATATACAAGTCTCCTCTCCTAAAGCCTTTGAAGACTTTGGAATTGTCAGCTTCCATAATCACAACACAACGATACTTGCCAAAGACAACAACCATATCAAGATCACAAAGCATTGAGACAGACATAAGGTTGTATCCTAAGGACTCAACAAGCATGACTTTGTCCATGTGTCGATCCTTTATGATAGCAACTTTACCTAGACCCAATACCTGACTTTTGCTTTTATCAGTGAAGATGATATGCTTCATATGTGACGATGATAAGGGAGCATCCATCAAAAGATTCTTGTCACCAGTCATGTGATTTGTACACCCACTATCAAGTACCCACTCAGTGGCTTTGGGTTGATCATCCTGCAGATGAATTAGTGCAACTTACGACCTCATATACTTCAGCAGTGAAGAATATGATATCACAACTCATCAGATCAATCTCATCAAGCAGTAGAATAGATAAAACAGAGGGAGGACGTGTGAAATGAAAGTTCATTTCATCATGGTTAGCCTGCGTCCTTTCAGGCAATTTGTCAGGTCCCCAGCAAATTCTTCAGACATTACAATGCGTTTGGAGACCTGACCCTGCATAAGAGATTAGTTCTTTTTCTTGACCACCCACATCTGAAGGGGTGGCAAAGAGTTCATCACTCCGTGAGCTCCATATGAGAATGGTGGCAAAGCAGCCAAACCATTTCGTTTCACATAAGAGGGGTTAGGGTAAGCATATGAATAAGCAGAGAAATTCTTCGAGGACTTATGAACATAGTAATTTGAAGAATAATGCTCATATTCATAGCCCTTGGCTCTTCCCTGCGAAACAGAGTTGTTAGCACGATGATGTTCATATGAGGACTTTGATCCATGTGAGGAATTTGATCCTCTTGAGGAATTTGGTCCGTATGAGGACTTTGATCTGGGGTCCCTTTTCTTCACAGGTGGTGTCATGAGGACATTCACCTGAATTCTTTCAAGGCACCTTTTGGGAACCCAGATTTTCTTCATAGGAGATCCATTCCTGCAGTTAGTGCCAACATATCTAGCAAATACTTCACCATTCTGATTTTTGAACAGTTTATAGTTGGAGTCAAATGACTCATCAAAAGAATGAGAAGATTCACATGTATAGCTAGATAAATTAGATGGATCAACTGGAGGTCCCTTTGCAGCAACACATGAGGTTTTGGGGTACTGCTCAGGCTTCCAATATGTACCATCAGCATTGAGTTTTCTCTCAAAGGCAATACCCTCTTTCCTAGGGTTCCTGTTGAGGATCTGCTTTTTAAGCACATCACAAAGAGTCTGATGCCCCTTGAGGCTTTTGTACATGCCTGTCATGTACAATTCCTTCATCCCTACATCATCAGTAATACTAGCAATGTCCTCAGATGAGGAATTAGTGATAGCAGAGATAGGTGAAGAATTTGTAACATTAGAAGCATTTGAACATTCAGGTGAAGAATTAGAAGATTCTCGTTCAATGCATTTCAAACATGGAGGAATAAATTCTTCCTGAGCAGCGCTGATTTGTTGAGCAAGTAATGAATCGCGCTCCTTCTGAAGATCTTCATAACTCACTCTTATCTTCTCAAAATCAGACAAGAGAGAGTTATGCTGATCTTGAAGAGAGTCATACTTAGAATGAAGTCTCTGAAGACTTTCAGCCAAAGCTTGTGATTGATCCATTTCTTCACTCAACATATCATTGCTCTTACTAAGCATATTATTAGCTCTTTCCAAAGCTCTTTGTTCTCTAGCAGCAAGTGAGGCAAGTTTGACATAGCTGGGTGTTGGGGAACGTAGCAGAAATTCAAAATTTTCTACGCATCACCAAGATCAATCTATGGAGAGACTAGCAACGAGGGAAGGGGAGTGCATCTACATACCCTTGTAGATCGCTAAGCGGAAGCGTTCAAGTGAACGGGGTTGATGGAGTCGTACTCGTCGTGATCCAAATCACCGATGACCAAGTGCCGAACGGACGGCACCTCCGCGTTCAACACACGTACAACCCGGTGACGTCTCCCGCGCCTTGATCCAGCAAGGAGAGAGGGAGAGGTTGAGGAAGACTCCATCTAGCAGCATCACAACGGCGTGGTGGTGGTGGAGGAGCGTGGCAATCCTGCAGGGCTTCGCCAAGCACCGCGGGATATGAGGAGAAAGAGAGGGAGGGCTGCACCAACAGGCAGAGATCAGATCGCGTATGTTGGGCAGCCCCTAGGCCTCATATTTATAGGAGGAGGGGAGGAGGGTGCGCCCCCTCTAGGGTTCCCACCCCTAGAGGGGCGGCAGCCCTAGATGGGAAAAGTGGGGGCGGCCAAGAGGGGAGGAGAGGGAGGCGCAGGGAGTATGGGCCTTAGGGCCCATCTGCCCTAGGGTTTGCCCCCTTCTCCTCTCCCTTGCGCCTTGGGCCCTTGTGGGGGGCGCACCAGACCACCTGGGGCTGGTACCCTCCCACACTTAGCCCATGCATGCCTCCGGGGCTTGTGGCCCCACTTGGTGGACCCCCGGACACCTTCGGTGGTCCCGGTACACTACCTGTGATGCCCAGAACACTTCCGGTGGCCAAAACCATACTTCCTATATATAAATCTTTACCTCCGGACCATTCCGGAACTCCTCGTGACGTCCGGGATCTCATCCGGGACTCCAAACAACATTCGGTAACCACATACAAGCTTCCTTTATAACCCTAGCGTCATCGAACCTTAAGTGTGTAGACCCTACGGGTTCAGGAGACATGCAGACATGACCGAGACGTTCTCCGGTCAATAACCAATAGCGGGATCTGGATACCCATGTTGGCTCCCACATGTTCCACGATGATCTCATCGGATGAACCACGATGTCAACGACTTAATCAATCCCGTATACAATTCCCTTTGTCTATCGGTACGATACTTGCCCGAGATTCGATCGTCGGTATCCCGATACCTTGTTCAATCTCGTTACCGGCAAGTCTCTTTTACTTGTTCTGCAACACATAATCCTGTGATCAACTCCTTGATCACATTGTGCACATTATGATGATGTCCTACCGAGTGGGCCCAGAGATACCTCTCCGTCACACGGAGTGACAAATCCCAGTCTCGATTCGTGCCAACCCAACAGACACTTTCGGAGATACCTGTAGTGTACCTTTATAGCCACCGAGTTACGTCGTGACGTTTGGCACACCCAAAGCACTCCTACGGTATCCGAGAGTTGCACAATCTCATGGTCTAAGGAAACGATACTTGACATTAGAAAAGCTTTAGCATACGAACTACATGATCTTGTGCTAGGCTTAGGATTGGGTCTTGTCCATCACATCATTCTCCTAATGATGTGATCCCGTTATCAACGACATCCAATGTCCATGGTCAGGAAACCGTAACCATCTATTGATCAACGAGCTAGTCAACTAGAGGCTTACTAGGGACATGGTGTTGTCTATGTATCCACACATGTATCTGAGTTTCCTATCAATACAATTCTAGCATGGATAATAAACGATTATCATGAACAAGGAAATATAATAATAATCAATTTATTATTGCCTCTAGGGCATATTTCCAACAGTCTCCCACTTGCACTAGAGTCAATAATGTAGTTCACATCGATATGTGATTAACACTGAAGGTCACATCCCTATGTGACTAACACCCAAGAGTTCTGGGTTTGATCATGTTATGCTTGTGAGAGAGGTTATAGTCAACGGGTCTGAACCTTTCAGATCCGTGTGTGCTTTACAAATATCTATGTCATCTCCTAGATGCAGTTACCACGCTCTATTTGGTGCTATTCCAAATAACTGTTCTACTATACGAATCCAGTTTACTACTCAGAATAATCTGGATTAGTGTCAAAGTTTGCATCGGCGTAACCCTTTACGATGAACTCCTTTTTCTCACCTCCATAATCGAGAAAATTCCTTAGTCCACTAGTTACTAAGGATAACTTTGACCGTTGTCCTGTGATCCATTTCTAGATCACACTTGTACCCCTTGACTGACTCATGGCTTGGCACACTTCAGGTGCGGTACATAACATAGCATACTTTAGAGCCTACGACTAAAGCATAGGGGACGACCTTCGTCCTTTCTATTCTGCCGTGGTCATGTCTTGAGTCTTGCTCAATACGCACACCTTGTAACACAGCCGAGAACTCCTTCTTTGCTGATCTATTTTGAACTCCTTCAAAATCTTGTCATGGTATGTGTTTGTTTGAAAGTACTATTAAGCGATTTTGATCTATCCTTATAGATCTTGATGCTCAATGTTTAAGTAGCTTAATCCAGGTTTTCCATTGAAAACACTTTTCAAATAACCCTATATGCTTTCCAGAAATTCTACATCATTTCTGATCAACAATATGTCAACAACATATACTCATCAGAAATTCTATAGTGCTCCCACTCACTTCTTTGGAAATACAAGTTTCTCATAAACTTTGTATAAACCCAAAATCTTTGATCATCTCATCAAAGTGTACATTCCAACTCCGAGATGCTTACTCCAGTCCTTAGAAGGATTACTCGAGCTTTGCATACTTTTTAGCATCTTTCAGGATCGACAAAATCTTCTGGTTGTATCACATACAACCTTTCCTCAAGAACAAGGAAACAATATTTTGACATCCTATCTGCAAATTTCATAAATAATGTAGTACCTGCTAATTCCAACAGACTCTTAGCATCGCTACGAGTGAGAAAGCCTCATCGCAGTCAACTCCTTGAACTTGTCGGAAAACATCTTAATGAAAAGTCGAGCTTTCTTAATGGTGACATTTACCATCATTGTCCGTCTTCCTTTTAAAATCCATCTATACTCAACAGCCTCACGACCATCGAGCCGTTCTGCCAAAGTCTACACTTTGTTTTTCATACATGGATCCTCTCTCGGATTTTATGGCCTCAAGCCATTCATCGGAATCCGGGCCCACCATCGCTTCTCCATAGCTCGTAGGTTCATTGTTTTCTAGCAACATGACTTCCAAGACAGGATTACGTACCACTCTGAAGTAGTACGCATCCTTGTCATCCTACGAGGTTTGGGAGTGACTTGATTCGAAGTCTCATGATCACTATCATAAGCTTCCACTTCAATTGGTGTAGGTGCCATAGGAACAACTCTTGTGCCCTGCTACACACTAGTTGAAGTGACGGTTCAATAACCTCATCAAGTCTCCACCATCCTCCCACTCAATTCTTTCGAGAGAAACTTTTCCTCGAGAAAGGACCCGATTTGAGAAACAACCCCTATTGCTTTCGGATATGAGACAGGAGGTATACCCAACTGTTTTGGGTGTCCTATGAAGATGTAGTTATCCGCTTTGGGTTCGAGCTTATTAGCCTGAAACTTTTCATATAAGCATCGCAGCCCCAAACTTTTAAGAAATGACAGCTTAGGTTTCTCTAAACCATAGTTCATACTGTGTCATCTCATCAGAATTACGTGGTGCCCTATTTAAAGTGAGTGCGGTTGTCTCCAATGCCTAACCCATGAACGATAGTGGTAATTCGAGAAGAGACGTCATCATATCCAATAGTTATGATGTTCGGACACACCATCACTCTATGGTGTTCCAGGAGGTACTAGTCGTGAAACAATTTCCATAGTGCCAAACTCGTAACTCAGATATTCATTTCTATGATCATATCATAGATATTTTATCCTCTTGTCACGACGATATTCAACTCCACTCTAAAATTACTTGAACCATTCAATAATTCAGACTTGTGTTTCATCAAGTAAATATGCTCAGTATCTACTCAAATCATCTGTGAAGTAAGAGCATAACGATATCCATTGCGTGCCTCAGCACTCATTGGACTGCACACATCAAAATGTGTTACTTCCAACAAGTTGCTTTCTTGTTCCATTTTACTGAAACCGAAGCTTTCAGTCATCTTGCCCATGTGGTATGATATGCATGTCTCAAGTGATTCAAAATCAAGTGAGTCCAAACGGTCCATCTGCATGGAGTTTCTTCATGCGTATATACCAATAGACATGGTTCACATGTCTCAATCCTTTTCAAAAATGAGTGAGTCCAAAGATCCATCAACATGGAGCTTCTTCATGCGTTTTATACCAATATGACTTACATGGCAGTGCCACAAGTATGTGGTACTATCATTACTATCTTATATCTTTTGGCATGAACATGTGTATCACTATGATCGAGATTCAATAAACCATTCATTTTAGGTGCAAGACCATTGAAGGTATTATTCAAATAAATAGAGTAACAATTATTCTCCTTAAATGAATAACCGTATTGCGATAGACATAATCCAATCATGTCTATGCTCAACGCAAACACCAAATAACAATTCTTTAGGTTTAACACCAATCTCGATGGTAGAGGGAGCGTGTGATGCTTGATCATATCAACCTTGGAAACACTTCCAACACATCTCGTCAGCTCACCTTTAGCTAGTCTCCGTTTATTCCGTAGCTTTTATTTCGAGTTACTAACACTTAGCAACCGAACCGGCATCTAATACCCTGGTGCTACTAGGAGTACTAGTAAAGTACACATTCACATAATGTATATCCAATATACTGCTATCGACAGCCTTCTCATCTACCAAGTATCTAGGGTAATTCTGCTCCAGTGGCTGTTCCCCTTATTACAGAAGCACTCAGTCTCGGGTTTGGGTTCAACCTTGGGTTTCTCCACTAGAGCAGTAGCTGATCTGCCGTTTTATGAAGTATCCCTTCTTGCCCTTGCCCTTCTTGAAACTAGTGGTTTCACTAACCATCAACAATTGATGCTCCTTCTTGATTTCTACTTTCGCGGTGTCAAACATCACGAATATTCCAAGGATCATCATATCTATCCCTGATATGTTATAGTTCATTACGAAGCTCTAGCAGCTTGGTGGCAATGACTTTGGAGAAACATCACTATCTTATCTGGAAGATCAACTCCCACTCGATTCAAGTGATTGTTGTACTCAGACAATCTGAGTACAAGTTCAACGATTGAGCTTTTCTCCCTTAGTTTGTAGGCCAAGAAAATCGTCGGAGGTCTCATACCTCTTGACATGGGCACGAGCCTGAAATCCCAATTTCAGCCCTCGAAGCATCTCATATGTTCCGCGACATTTCAAAATGTCTTCGGTGCCTCAATTCTAAACCATTTATCATTATCGAACTATCATGTAGTCATCAAAACGTGTATGTCAGATGTTCGCAACATCCACAGACCACGTTCGAGGTCCAGCACACCGAGCGGTGCATTAAGGACATAAGCCTTCTACTGTCCGCATAATTGCTACTATCAACTTTCAACTATATTTTCTCCAGGAACATATCTAAAACAGTAGAACTAAAGCGCGAGCTTACGACATAATTTGCAAAGATCTTTTGACTATGTTCAGGATAATTAAGTTCATCTTATGAACTCCCACTCAGATAGACATCCCTCTAGTCATCCAAGTGATTACATGATCCAAGTCAACTAGGCCGTGTCCGATCATCACGTGAGACGGACTAGTTAACGTCGGTGAACATCTTCATGTTGATCGTATCTACCATACGACTCATGCTCGACCTTTCGGTCTTCTGTGTTCCGAGGCCATGTCTGTACATGCTAGGCTCGTCAAGTCAACCTAAGTGTTTGCATGTGTTCCGAGGCCATGTCTGTACATGCTAGGCTCGTCAACACCCGTTGTATTCGAACATAAGAATCTATCACACCCGATCATCACGTGGTGCTTTGAAACGACAAACTTTCGCAACGGTGCACAGTTAGGGGAAACACTTTCTTGAAATTTTAATGACGGATCATCTTATTTACTACCGTCGTTCTAAGCAAATAAGATGCAAAAAACATGATAAACATCACATGCAATCAAATAGTGACATGATATGGCCATCATCACTTTGCTCCTTTCGATCTCCATCTTCGGGGTTCCATGATCATCATCGTCACCGGCATGACACCATGATCTTCATCATCATGATCTCCATGAAGTTGTCTCGTCAACTATTACTTCTAATACTATGGCTAACGGTTAGCAATAAAGTAAAGTAATTACATGACGTTTATGTTGACACGCAGGTCATAAATAAATTAAAGACAACTCCTATGGCTCCTGCTGGTTGTCATACTCATCGACATGCAAGTCGTGATTCCTATTACAAGAACATGATCAATCTCATACATCACATATATCATTCATCACATCCTTTTGGCCATATCACATCACATGGCATACCCTGCAAAAACAAGTTAGACGTCCTCTAATTGTTGTTTGCATGTTTTACGTGGCTGCTATGGGTTTCTAGCAAGAACGTTTCTTACCTATGCAAAACCACAACGTGATATGTCAATTGCTATTTACCCTTCATAAGGACCCTTTTCATCGAATCCGATCCGACTAAAGTGGGAGAGACTGGCACCCGCTAGCCACCTTATGCAACTAGTGCATGTCAGTCGGTGGAACCTGTCTCACGTAAGTGTACGTGTAAGGTCGGTCCGGGCCGCTTCATCCCACAATGCCGCCGAATCAAGATTGACTAGTAACAGTAAGCATATTGAGCAAAATTACCGCCCACAACTACTTTGTGTTCTACTCGTGCAAAGAATCTACGCAATAGACCTAGCTCTGATACCACTGTTGGGGAACGTAGCAGAAATTCAAAATTTTCCTACGTGTCACCAAGATCTATCTATGGAGAAACCAGCAACGAGGGAAGGAGAGTGCATCTACATACCCTTGTAGATCGCTAAGCGGAAGCGTTCAAGTGAACGGGGTTGATGGAGTCGTACTCGTCGTGATCCAAATCACCGATGATCCTAGTGCCGAACGGACGACACCTCCGTGTTCAACACACGTACAGCCCGGTGACGTCTCCCATGCCTTGATCCAACAAGGAGAGAGGGAGAGGTTGAGGAAGACTCCATCCAGCAGCAGCACAACGGCGTGGTAGTGGTGGAGGAGCGTGGCAATCCTGCAGGGCTTCGACAAGCACCGCGGGAGAGGAGAAGAACTTGGGAGAGGGGGAGGGCTGCGCCAACACTATGGTCCGGCTGCCCTCCCACCCCCTTCATATATATAGAGGCAAGGGAGAGGGGGGCCGGCCCCCTCAGATCCCATCTGAGGAGGGGGCGGCGGCCCAGGGGGGTTGCCTTGCCCCCCAAGGCAAGGGGGGCGCCCACTTTAGGGTTCCTCCCAAACCCTAGGCGCATGGGCCCTAGGGGGGAAGGGGCCCAGCCCACTAAGGGGCTGGTCCCACTCCACATACAGCCCAAAGGGCCCCCCCGAAGCAGGTGGACCCTCCCGGTGGACCCCCGGAACCCCTTCGTTGGTCCCGGTACAATGCCGGTAACCCCCGAACTCTTTCGGTGACCGTATGATGACTTCCCATATATAAATCTTTACCTCCGGACCATTCCGGAACTCCTCGTGACGTCGAGGATCTCATCCGGGACTCCGAACAACATTCGGTAACCACATACAAACTTCCTTTATAACCCTAGCGTCATCGAACCTTAAGTGTGTAGACCCTACGGGTTCGGGAGACATGCAGACATGACCGAGACGTTCTCCGGTCAATAACCAACAGCGGGATCTGGATACCCATGTTGGCTCCCACATGTTCCACGATGATCTCATCGGATGAACCACGATGTCAAGGACTTAATCAATCCCGTATACAATTCCCTTTGTCTATCGGTACGATACTTGCCCGAGATTCGATCGTCGGTATCCCGATACCTTGTTCAATCTCGTTACCGGCAAGTCTCTTTTACTCGTTCCACAACACATCATCCCGTGATCAACTCCTTGATCACATTGTGCACATTATGATGACGTCCTACCGAGTGGGCCCAGAGATACCTCTCCGTCACACGGAGTGACAAATCCCAGTCTCGATTCGTGCCAACCCAACAGACACTTTCGGAGATACCTGTAGTGTACCTTTATAGCCACCCAGTTACGTTGTGACGTTTGGCACACCCAAAGCACTCCTACGGTATCCGGGAGTTGCACAATCTCATGGTCTAAGGAAACGATACTTGACATTAGAAAAGCTTTAGCATACGAACTACATGATCTTGTGCTAGGCTTAGGATTGGGTCTTGTCCATCACATCATTCTCCTAATGATGTGATCCCGTTATCAACGACATCCAATGTCCATGGTCAGGAAACCGTAACCATCTATTGATCAACGAGCTAGTCAACTAGAGGCTTACTAGGGACATGGTGCTGTCTATGTATCCACACATGTATCTGAGTTTCCTATCAATACAATTCTAGCATGGATAATAAACGATTATCATGAACAAGGAAATATAATAATAATCAATTTATTATTGCCTCTAGGGCATATTTCCAACAGTCTCCCACTTGCACTAGAGTCAATAATCTAGTTCACATCGATATGTGATTAACACTCAAGGTCACATCCCTATGTGACTAACACCCAAGAGTTCTGGGTTTGATCATGTTATGCTTGTGAGAGAGGTTATAGTCAACGGGTCTGAACCTTTCAAATCCGTGTGTGCTTTACAAATATCTATGTCATCTCCTAGATGCAGTTACCACGCTCTATTTGGTGCTATTCCAAATAACTGTTCTACTATACGAATCCAGTTTACTACTCAGAATAATCTGGATTAGTGTCAAAGTTTGCATCGGCGTAACCCTTTACGATGAACTCCTTTTTCTCACCTCCATAATCGAGAAAATTCCTTAGTCCACTAGTTACTAAGGATAACTTTGACCGTTGTCCTGTGATCCATTTCTAGATCACACTTGTACCCCTTGACTGACTCATGGCTTGGCACACTTCAGGTGCGGTACATAACATAGCATACTTTAGAGCCTACGACTAAAGCATAGGGGACGACCTTCGTCCTTTATATTCTGTCGTGGTCATGTCTTGAGTCTTGCTCAATACTCACACCTTGTAACACAGCCGAGAACTCCTTCTTTGCTGATCTATTTTGAACTCCTTCAAAATCTTGTCATGGTATGTGTTTGTTTGAAAGTACTATTAAGCGATTTTGATCTATCCTTATAGATCTTGATGCTCAATGTTTAAGTAGCTTAATCCAGGTTTTCCATTGAAAACACTTTTCAAATAACCCTATATGCTTTCCAGAAATTCTACATCATTTCTGATCAACAATATGTCAACAACATATACTCATCAGAAATTCTATAGTGCTCCCACTCACTTCTTTGGAAATACAAGTTTCTCATAAACTTTGTATAAACCCAAAATCTTTGATCATCTCATCAAAGTGTACATTCCAACTCCGAGATGCTTACTCCAGTCCTTAGAAGTATTGCTGGAGCTTTGCATACTTGTTAGCATCTTTCAGGGTCGACAAAATCTTCTAGTTGTATCACATACAACCTTTCCTCAAGAACAAGGAAACAATATTTTGACATCCTATCTGCAAAATTTCATAAATAATGCAGTACCTGCTAATTCCAACAGACTATTAGCATCGCTACGAGTGAGAAAGTATCATCGTAGTCAACTCCTTGAACTTGTCGGGAAACATCTTAACGACAAGTTGAACTTTCTTAATGGTGACATTTACCATCATTGTCCTTCTTCCTTTTAAAATCCATCTGTACTCAACAGCCTCACGACCATCGAGCCGTTCTGCCAAAGTCTACACTTTGTTTTCATACATGGATCCTCTCTCGGATTTTATGGCCTCGAGCCATTCATCGGAATCCGGGCCCACCATCGCTTCTCCATAGCTCGTAGGTTCATTGTTGTCTAGCAACATGACTTCCAAGACAGGATTACGTACCACTCTGAAGTAGTACGCATCCTTGTCATCCTACGAGGTTTGGTAGTGACTTGATTCGAAGTTTCATGATCACTATCATAAGCTTCTACTTCAATTGATGTAGGTGCCACGGGAACAACTTTCCGTGCCCTGCTACACACTAGTTGAAGTGACGGTTCAACAACCTCATCAAGTCTCCACCATCCTCCCACTCAATTCTTTCGAGAGAAAATTTTCCTCGAGAAAGGACCCGATTTTTAGAAACAATTCCTATTGCTTTCGGATCTGAGACTGGAGGTATACCCAACTGTTTTGGGTGTCCTATGAAGATGCATTTATCTGCTTTGGGTTTGAGCTTATCAGCTTGAAACTTTTTCACATAAGCGTCATAGTCCCAAACTTTTAAGAAACAACAACTTAGGTTTCTCTAAACCATAGTTCATACGGTGTCGTCTCAACGGATTTGTGTGGTTACCTATTTAAAGTGAATGCGGTTGTCTCTAATGCCTAACCCATAAACGATAGTGGTAATTCTATAAGAGACATCATGGTATGCACCATATCCAATAGGGTGCAGTTATGATGTTCGGACACACCATCACTCTATGGTGTTCCAGGCGGTACTAGTCATGAAACAATTTCCACAATATCTCAATTGTGTACCAAACTCGCAACTCAGATATTCATCTCTATGATCATATCATAGATATTTTATCCTCTTGTCATGACGATATTCAACTTCATTCTGAAATTACTTGAACCATTCAATAATTCAGACTTGTGTTTCATCAAGTAAATATACTCAAATCATCTGTGAAGTAAGAGCATAACGATATCCACTGCGTGCCTCAGCACTCATTGGATTGCACACATCAAAATGTGTTACTTCCAACAAGTTGCTTTCTTGTTCCATTTTACTGAAACCGAAGCTTTCAGTCATCTTGCCCATGTGGTATGATTTGCATGTCTCAAGGGATTCAAAATCAAGTGAGTCCAAACGGTCCATCTGCATGGAGTTTCTTCATGCATATATACCAATAGACATGGTTCACATGTCTCAATCCTTTTCAAAAATGAGTGAGTCCAAAGAATCATCAACATGGAGCTTCTTCATGCGTTTTATACCAATATGACTTACATGGCAGTGCCACAAGTAGGTGGTACTATCATTACTATCTTATATCTTTTGGCATGAACATGTGTATCATGATCGAGATTCAATAAACCATTCATTTTAGGTGCAAGACCATTGAAGGTATTATTCAAATAAATAGAGTAACCATTATTCTCCTTAAATGAATAACCGTATTGCGATAGACATAATCCAATCAAGTCTATGCTCAACGCAAACACCAAATAACAATTATTTAGGTTTAACACCAATCTCGATGGTAGAGGGAGCATGCGATGCTTGATTACATCAACCTTGGAAACACTTCCAACACATCTCGTCAGCTCACCTTTAGCTAGTCTCCGTTTATTCCGTAGCTTTTATTTCGAGTTACTAACACTTAGAAACCGAACCGGTATCTAATACTCTGAAGCTACTAGGAGTACTAGTAAAGTACACATTCACATAATGTATATCCAATATACTTCTATCGACAGCCTTCTCATCTACCAAGTATCTAGGGTAATTCTGCTCCAGTGGTTGTTCCCCTTATTACAGAAGCACTCAGTCTCGGGTTTGGGTTCAACCTTGGGTTTCTCCACTAGAGGAGCAGCTGATTTGCCGTTTCATGAAGTATCCCTTCTTGCCCTTGCCCTTCTTGAAACTAGTGGTTTCACTAACCATCAACAATTGATGCTCCTTCTTGATTTCTACTTTCGCGGTGTCAAACATCGCGAATATTTCAAGGATCATCATATCTATCCCTGATATGTTATAGTTCATCACGAAGCTCTAGTAGCTTGGTGGCAATAACTTTGGAAAAACATCACTATCTTATCTGGAAGATTAACTCCCACTCGATTCAAGTGATTGTTGTACTCAGACAATCTGAGCACAAGCTCAACGATTGAGCTTTTCTCCCTTAGTTTGCAGGCTAAGAAAATCGTCGGAGGTCTTATACCTCTTGACGTGGGCACGAGCCTGAAATCCCAATTTCAGCCCTCGAAACATCTCATATGTTCCGCGACATTTCAAAATGTCTTCGATGCCTCAACTCTAAACCGTTCAACTAAACTATCACGTAGTTATCAAAACGTGTATGTCAGATGTTCGCAACATCCACAGAAGGCGTTCGAGGTCCAGCACACCGAGCGGTGCATTAAGGACACAAGCCTTCTACTGTCCGCATAATTGCTACTATCAACTTTCAACTATATTTTCTCTAGGAACATATCTAAAACAGTAGAACTAAAGCGCGAGCTTACGACATAATTTGCAAAGATCTTTTGACTATGTTCAGGATAATTAAGTTCATCTTATGAACTCCCACTCAGATAGACATCCCTCTCGTCATCTAAGTGATTACATGATCCGAGTCAACTAGGCCGTGTCCGATCATCACGTGAGACGGACTAGTCAACGTCGGTGAACATCTTCATGTTGTTCGTATCTACCATACGACTCATGCTCGACCTTTCGGTCTTCTGTGTTCCGAGGCCATGTCTGTACATGCTAGGCTTGTCAAGTCAACCTAAGTGTTTGCATGTGTTTCGAGGCCATGTCTGTACATGCTAGGCTCGTCAACACCCGTTGTATTCAAATGTAAGAATCTATCACACCCGATCATCACGTGGTGCTTCGAAACGATGAACTTTCGCAACGGTGGACAGTTAGGGGAGAACACTTTCTTGAAATTTTAATGAGGGATCATCTTATTTACTACTGTCGTTCTAAGAAAATAAGATGTATAAATATGATAAACATCACATGCAATCAAATAGTGACATGATATGGCCATCAACACTTTGCTCCTTTTGATCTCCATCTTTGGGGCTCCATGATCATCGTCGTCACCGACATGACACCATGATCTCCATCATCATGATCTCCATCATCGTGTCTTCATGAAGTTGTCTCGCCAACTATTACTTCTACTACTATGGCTAACGGTTAGCAATAAAGTAAAGTAATTACATGACGTTTATGTTGACACGCAGGTCATAAATAAATTAAAGACAACTCCTATGGCTCCTGCCGGTTGTCATACTCATCAACATGCAAGTCGTGATTCCTATTACAAGAACATGATCAATATCATACATCACATGTCATTCATCACATTCTTCTTGGCCATATCACATCACATAGCATACCCTGCAAAAACAAGTTAGACGTCCTCTAATTGTAGTTTGCATGTTTTACGTGGCTGCTATGGGTTTCTAGCAAGAACGTTTCTTACCTACGCAAAACCACAAAGTGATATGCCAATTGCTACTTACCCTTCATAAGGACCCTTTTCATCGAATCCGATCCGACTAAAGTAGGAGAGACAGACACCCGCCAGCCACCTTATGCATCTAGTGCATGTCAGTCGGTGGAACCGGTCTCATGTAAGAGTACGTGTAAGGTTGGTCCGGGCCGCTTCATCCCACAATGCTGCC
Source organism: Aegilops umbellulata (assembly GCA_032464435.1). Classification (NCBI taxonomy): domain Eukaryota; kingdom Viridiplantae; phylum Streptophyta; class Magnoliopsida; order Poales; family Poaceae; genus Aegilops; species Aegilops umbellulata. The sequence goes on along the minus strand of CP136055.1, from coordinate 444,670,755 downwards.
GAATCAAGATAAGACTAGTAACGGCAAGTAAATTGACAATATCGACGCCCACAACTTCTTTGTGTTCTACTCGTGCATAGAATCTACGCAATAGACCTAGCTCATGATGCCACTGTTGGTGAACGTAGCAGAAATTCAAAATTTTCCTACGTGTCACCAAGATCTATCTATGGAGAAACCAGCAACGAGGGAAGGAGAGTGCATCTACATACCCTTGTAGATCGCTAAGCGGAAGCGTTCAAGTGAACGGGGTTCATGGAGTCGTACTTGCCGTGATCCAAATCACCGATGATCCTAGTGCCGAAGGGACGGCACCTCCGCGTTCAACACACGTACAGCCTGGTGACGTCTCCCATGCCTTGATCCAGCAAGGAGAGAGGGAGAGGTTGAGGAAGACTCCATCCAGCAGCAGCACAACGGCGTGGTGGTGGTGGAGGAGCGTGGCAATCCTGCAGGGCTTCGCCAAGCACCGCGGGATATGAGGAGAAAGAGAGGGAGGGCTGTACCAACAGGCAGAGATCAGATCGCGTATGTTGGGCAGCCCCTAGGCCTCATATTTATAGAAGGAGGGGAGGAGGGTGCGCCCCCTCTAGGGTTCACACCCCTAGAGGGGCGGCAGCCCTAGATGGGAAAAGGGGGGGCAGCCAAGAGGGGAGGAGAGGGAGGCGCAGGGAGTATGGGCCTTAGGGCCCATCTGCCCTAGGGTTTGCCCCCTTCTCCTCTCCCTTGCGCCTTGGGCCCTTGTGGGGGGCGCACCAGCCCACCTGGGGCTGGTCCCCTCCCACACTTAGCCCATGCATGCCTCCGGGGCATGTGGCCCCACTTGGTGGACCCCCGGACACCTCCGGTGGTCCCGGTACACTACCGATGATGCCCAGAACACTTCCGGTGGCCAAAACCATACTTCCTATATATAAATCTTTACCTCCGGACCATTCTAGAACTCCTCGTGACATCCGGGTTCTCATCCGGGACTCCGAACAACATTCGGTAACCACATACAAGCTTCCTTTATAACCCTAGCGTCATCGAACCTTAAGTGTGTAGACCCTACGGGTTCGGGAGACATGCAGACAGGACCGAGACGTTCTCCAGTCAATAACCAACAGCGGGATCTGGATACCCATGTTGGCTCCCACATATTCCACGATGATCTCATCGGATGAACCACGATGTCAAAGACTTAATCAATCCCGTATACAATTCCCTTTGTCTATCGGTATGATACTTGCCCGAGATTCGATCGTCGGTATCCCGATACCTTGTTCAATCTCGTTACCGGCAAGTCTCTTTTACTCATTCCGCAACACATCATCCCGTGATCAACGCCTTGATCACATTGTGCACATTATGATGATGTCCTACCGAGTGGGCCCAGAGATACCTCTCTGTCACACGGAGTGACAAATCCCAGTCTCGATTCGTGCCAACCCAACAGACACTTTCGGAGATACCTGTAGTGTACCTTTATAGCCACCCAGTTACGTTGTGATGTTTGGCACACCCAAAGCACTCCTACGGTATCCGGGAGTTGCACAATCTCATGGTCCAAGGAAACGATACTTGACATTAGAAAAGCTTTAGCATACGAACTACATGACCTTGTGCTAGGCTTAGGATTGGGTCTTGTCCATCACATCATTATTCTAATGATGTGATCCCGTTATCAGTGACATCCAATGTCCATGGTCAGGAAACCGTAACCATCTATTGATCAACGAGCTAGTCAACTAGAGGCTTACTAGGGACATGGTGTTGTCTATGTATCCACACATGTATCTGAGTTTCCTATCAATACAATTCTAGCATGGATAATAAACGATTATCATGAACAAGGAAATATAATAATAACCTATTTATTATTGCCTCTAGGGCATATTTCCAACAGTCTCCCACTTGCACTAGAGTCAATAATCTAGTTCACATCGCCATGTGATTAACACTCACAGAGTTCTGGGTTTGATCATTTTATGCTTGTGAGAGATGTTATAGTCAACGGGTCTGAACCTTTCAGATCCGTGTATGCTTTACAAATATCTATGTCATCTCCTAGATGCAGTTACCATGCTCTATTTGGAGCTAGTCCAAATAACTGTTCTACTATACAAATCCAGTTTACTACTCAGAATAATCTGGATTAGTGTCAAAGTTTGCATCGGCGTAACCCTTTACGACGATCTCCTTTTCCACCTCCATAATCGAGATAATTCCTTAGTCCACTAGTTACTAAGGATAACCTTGACCGTTGTCCTGTGATCCATTTCTAGATCACAATTGTACCCCTTGACCGACTCATGGTTTGGCACACTTCAGGTGTGGTACACAACATAGCATACTTTAGAGCCTACGACTAAAGCATAGGGGACGATCTTCGTCCTTTCTATTCTGCCGTGGTCATGTCTTGAGTCTTGCTCAATACTCACACCTTGTAACACAGCCGAGAACTCCTTCTCTGCTGATCTATTTTGAACTCCTTCAAAATATTGTCGTGGTATGTGTTTGTTTGAAAGTACTATTAAGCGATTTTGATCTATCCTTATAGATATTGATGCTCAATGTTAAAGTAGCTTAATCCTGGTTTTCCATTGAAAACACTTTTCAAATAACCCTATATGCTTTCCAGAAATTCTAGATCATTTCTGATCAACAATATGTCAACAACATATACTCATCAGAAATTCTATAGTGCTCCCACTCACTTCTTTGGAAATACAAGTTTCTCATAAACTTTGTATAAACCCAAAATCTTTGATCATCTCATCAAAGTGTACATTCCAACTCCGAGATGCTTACTCCAGTCCTTAGAAGTATTGCTGGAGCTTTGCATACTTGTTAGCATCTTTCAGGGTCGACAAAATCTTCTGGTTGTATCACATACAACCTTTCCTCAAGAACAAGGAAACAATATTTTGACATCCTATCTGCAAAATTTCATAAATAATGCAGTACCTGCTAATTCCAACAGACTCTTAGCATCGCTACGAGTGAGAAAGTCTCATCGTAGTCAACTCCTTGAACTTGTCGGGAAACATCTTAACGACAAGTCGAACTTTCTTAATGGTGACATTTACCATCATTGTCCGTCTTCCTTTTAAAATCCATCTGTACTCAACAGCCTCACGACCATCGAGCCGTTCTGCCAAAGTCTACACTTTGTTTTCATACATGGATCCTCTCTCGGATTTTATGGCCTCGAGCCATTCATCGGAATCCGGGCCCACCATCGCTTCTCCATAGCTCGTAGGTTCATCGTTGTCTAGCAACATGACTTCCAAGACAGGATTACGTACCACTCTGAAGTAGTACGCATCCTTTTCATCCTACGAGGTTTGGTAGTGACTTGATTCGAAGTTTCATGATCACTATCATAAGCTTCTACTTCAATTGATGTAGGTGCCACGGGAACAACTTCCCGTGCCCTGCTACACACTAGTTGAAGTCACGGTTCAACAACCTCATCAAGTCTCCACCATCCTCCCACTCAATTCTTTCGAGAGAAACTTTTCCTCGAGAAAGGACCCGATTTTTAGAAACAATTCCTATTGCTTTCGGATCTGAGACTAGAGGTATACCCAACTGTTTTGGGTGTCCTATGAAGATGCATTTATCTGCTTTGGGTTCGAGCTTATCAGCTTGAAACTTTTTCACATAAGCATCGTAGTCCCAAACTTTTAAGAAACAACAACTTAGGTTTCTCTAAACCATAGTTCATACGGTGTCGTCTCAACGGATTTGTGTGGTTCCCTATTTAAAGTCAATGCGGTTGTCTCTAATGCCTAACCCATAAACGATAGTGGTAATTCGATAAGAGATATCATGGTATGCACCATATCCAATAGGGTGCAGTTATGATGTTCGGACACACCATCACTCTATGGTGTTCCAGGCGGTACTAGTCGTGAAACAATTTCCACAATCTCTCAATTGTGTACCAAACTCGCAACTCAGATATTCATCTCTATGATCATATCATAGATATTTTATCCTCTTGTCATAACGATATTCAACTTCATTCTGAAATTACTTGAACCATTCAATAATTCAGACTTGTGTTTCATCAAGTAAATATACTCAAATCATCTGTGAAGTAAGAGCATAACGATATCCACTGCGTGCCTCAGCACTCATTGGACTGCACACATCAAAATGTGTTACTTCCAACAAGTTGCTTTCTTGTTCCATTTTACTGAAACCGAAGCTTTCAGTCATCTTGCCCATGTGGTATGATTTGCATGTCTCAAGTGATTCAAAATCAAGTGAGTCCAAACGGTCCATCTGCATGGAGTTTCTTCATGCGTATATACCAATAGACATGGTTCACATGTCTCAATCCTTTTCAAAAATGAGTGAGTCCAAAGATCCATCAACATGGAGCTTCTTCATGTGTTTTATACCAATATGACTTACATGGCAGTGCCACAAGTAGGTGGTACTATCATTACTATCTTATATCTTTTGGCATGAACATGTGTATCACTATGATCGAGATTCAATAAACCATTCATTTTAGGTGCAAGATTCTGAAGCATTTGATGCCTTCCTTTTCTTCACTGCAGCTCGCTCTGCAGCCTTGGTCTTCTTCACATCTAGTGCAGAGGTAAGAATAGGAGTTGGCGTAGGCGCAGGTGGAGCTGAGGAATCTGGTTGATTTTCCTCAGGCGCAACTGATGCAGTTGCCCTGATTTCTTCAGTTTCTTCAGGCGCACCACTAGTGGATGCCCTGGAAATTTCTTCAGTGGCTGGAGTAGAGTCATCAGCCCTGGAACTGGCATTTTCTTCTGCAGCCTGAACTTCATCAACGGTGCTGACATGTTCTTCAGTTTGCTAAACAGATGCTTCAGCGTGAGGAACTTCTCATTGAGTTGGGGCTGCACCCTTGCTGAAAGTATCAGTCAGCTTCACAAATCTGACCTTGGCTCCTTGCCAGTCAGCATAGTAAGAATCAAAGTTGTCGCTGAGGTCTTTGATTTCAGCCTGCATCTTGACGAGTTCCTCGGGTGTCATCTTGACAACATTTTTCTTCATCAGCTTCTCTTTGCGATACTGCGATTTCTTGATCTCTCTGGCCCTATCATATTTCCACTTCTCCTCTTGGATGAAGTGTGTCAGCATGTGACTTTGGCCAGGTGTCAGCTTGAAGTCAGGCATAGGTGTGTTGGGATCCTTATGCCAGGGATCAATGTAATCGAGGATCGCCCTTGGATCCAGCAGCAGTGGCACAGGTGTGCCTTTGGCTTTAGCAGCCCTTTCTTGGCGGTCCCTGATGATTTCAGCAAGTTCTTCTTCATCAACTTCATCATCATCAGATGGTACAGTGAAGACTACCTGCTTCTTCTTAGGACTTGGGGAGTGCCGCGTCCAGCAGTAGCCTTTTTCTTCAGCAAAGAGAGTCCAGCTGAGGAACTGGGTGTTGGAAATATGCCCTAGAGGCAATAATAAAAGCATTATTATTATATTTCCTTATTCATGATAATTGTCTTTATTCGTGCTATAATTGTGTTATCCGGAAATCGTAATACATGTGTGAATAATAGACAACAACGTGTCCCTAGTAAGCCTCTAGTTGACTAGCTCGTTGATCAATAGATAGTCATGGTTTCCTGACTATGGGCATTGGATGTCAATGATAACGAGATCACATCATTAGGAGAATGATGTGATGGACGAGACCCAATCCTAAACATAGCATAAGATCGCATAGTTCGTTTGCTAGAGTTTTCCAATGTCAAGTTTGCTTTCCTTAGACCATGAGATCGTGTAACTCCCGGACACCGTAGGAGTGCTTTGGGTGTGCCAAACGTCACAACGTAACTGGGTGACTATAAAGGTATACTACGGGTATCTCCGAAAGTATCTGTTGGGTTGACACGGATCGAGACTGGGATTTGTCACTCCGCTTGACGGAGAGGTATCACCGGGCCCACTCAGTAATGCATCATCATAATGAGCTCAATGTGATCAAAGTGTTTGATCACGGGATCATGCATTACGGTACGAGTAAAGTGACTTGCCGGTAACGAGATTGAACGAGGTATTGGGATACCGACGATCGAATCTCGGGCAAGTAAAATACCGATTGACAAAGGGAATCGTATACGGGATTAATTGAATCCTCGACATCGTGGTTCATACGATGAGATCATCGTGGAGCATGTGAGAGCCAACATGGGTATCCAGATCCCGCTGTTGGTTATTGCCCGAGAGCCGTCTCGGTCATGTCTGCATGTCTCCCGAACCCGTAGGGTCTACACACTTAAGGTTCGGTGACGCTAGGGTTGTGAAGATATGTATATGCAGTAACCCGAATGTTGTTCGGAGTCCCGGATGAGATCCCGGACGTCACGAGGAGTTCCGGATTGGTCCAGAGGTGAAGAATTTTATATAGGAAGTGCAGTTTCAGCCATCGGGAATGATCTGGGGGTCACCGGTATTGTACTGGGACCACCAGATGGGTCCCGGGGGTCCACCGGGTGGGGCCACCTATCCCGGAGGGCCCCATGGGCTCAAGTAGGAAAGGATCCAGCCCAAAGTTGGCTGGGGCGCCACTTCCCCAGGGCCCATGCGCGCCTAGGGTGGGGGAAACCCTAAAGGGGGCGCCCCCTTGCTTGGGGGGCAAGCCCCCCACCCCTTGGCCGCCGCCCCCCTAGGAGATTGCATCTCCTAGGGCCTGCGCCCCCCCTAGGGGGCTATATATATGGGGGAAGGGGAGGGGGCAGCCGCACCCTTGCCCTGGCGCCTCCCTCTCCCTCTCCAACACCTCCTCCTCCTCCATAAGAGCTCGGCGAAGCCCTGCCGGAGTACTGCAGCTCCACCATCACCACGCCGTCGTGCTGCTGCTGGAGCCATCTTCCTCAACCTCTCCTTTGCCTTGCTGGATCAAGAAGAAGGAGACGTTACGCTGACCGTACGTGTGTTGAACGCGGAGGTGCCGTCCGTTCGGTGCTAGGATCTCCGGTGATTTGGATCACGTCGTGTACGACTATTCGTTGAACACTTCCGCTCGCGATCTACAAAGTGGTATGTAGATGCAATCTCTCTCCCATGACTCGTTGCTTAGATGAACTCATAGATGGATCTTGGTGAAACCGTAGGAAAAAATTTAATTTTCTGCAACGTTCCCCAACAGTGGCATCATGAGCTAGGTCTATGCGTAGTTCTCTATTGCACGAGTAGAACACAATTTGTTGTGGGCGTAGATGTTGTCAACTTTCTTGCCGCTACTAGTCTTATCTTGCTTCAGCGGTATTGTGGGATGAAGTGGCCCGGACCAACCTTACACGTACGCTTACGTGAGACCGGTTCCACCGACTAACATGCACTAGTTGCATAAGGTGGCTGGCGGGTGTCTGTCTCTCCCACTTTAGTTGGAGCGGATTCGATGAAAAGGGTCCTTATGAAGGGTAAATAGAAGTTGACAAATCACGTTGTGGCTTTTACATAGGTAAGAAAACGTTCTTGCTAGAACCCTAATTCAGCCACGTAAAACTTGCAACAACAATTAGAGGACGTCTAACTTGTTTTGCAGCAAGTGCTTTGTGATATGATATGGCCAAAGTTGTGATGAATGATGAATGATCTATATGTGATGTATGAGATGTTCATGCTATTGTAATAGGAATCACGACTTGCATGTCGACGAGTATGACAACCGGCAGGAGCCATAGGAGTTGTCTTTATTTTTGTATGACCTGCGTGTCATTGAGAAACGCCATGTAAATTACTTTACTTTATTGCTAAACGCGTTAGCCATAGTAGTAGAAGTAATAGTTGGCGAGCAACTTCATGGAGACACGATGATGGAGATCATGACGATGGATATCATGGTGTCAAGCCGGTGACAAGATGATCATGGAGCCCCAAGATGGAGATCAAAAGGAGCTATGTGATATTGGCCATATCATGTCACGTTTATTATTTGATTTCATGTGATGTTTATCATGTTTTGCATCTTGTTTACTTAGAACGACGGTAGTAAATAAGATGATCCCTCATAATAATTTCAAGAAGTGTTCCCCCTAACTGTGCACCGTTGCGACAGTTCGTTGTTTCGAAGCACCACGTGATGATCGGGTGTGATAGATTCTAACGTTCACATACAACGGGTGTAAGACAGATTTACACATGCAAACACTTAGGTTGACTTGACGAGCCTAGCATGTACAGACATGGCCTCGGAACACAGAAGACCAAAAGGTCGAGCATGAGTCGTATAGAAGATACGATCAACATGAAGATGTTCACCGATGTTGACTAGTCCGTCTCACGTGATGATCGGACACGGCCTAGTTGACTCGGATCATGTTATAATTAGATGACTATAAGAGGGATGTCTATCTAAGTGGGAGTTCATTAAATAATTTGATTAGATGAACTTTATTATCATGAACTTAGTCTAAAATATTTACAATATGTCTTGTAGATCAAATGGCCAACGTAGTCCTCAACTTCAACGCGTTCCTAGAGAAAACCAAGCTGAAAGACGATGGCAGCAACTATACGGACTGGGTCCGGAACTTGAGGATCATCCTCATAGCTGCCAAGAAAGATTATGTCCTACGAGCACCGCTGGGTGACGCACCTGTTCTCCCTGCAGAACAAGACGTTACGAACGCTTGGCAGTCACGTTCCGATGATTACTCCCTCGTTCAGTGCGGCATGCTTTACAGCTTAGAGCCGGGGCTCCAAAAGCGTTTTGAGAGACATGGAGCATATGAGATGTTCGAAGAGCTGAAAATGGTTTTCCAAGCTCATGCCCGGGTCGAGAGATATGAAGTCTCCGACAAATTCTTTAGCTGTAAGATGGAGGAAAATAGCTCTGTCAGTGAACACATACTCAAAATGTCTGGGTTGCACAACCGCTTGACTCAACTGGAAGTTAATCTCCCGGATGAAGCGGTCATTGACAGAATCCTCCAGTCGCTTCCACCTAGCTACAAGAGCTTTCTGATGAACTACAACATGCAGGGGATGGTAAAGACCATTCCTGAGGTATATGCTATGCTGAAATCAGCAGAGGTAGAAATCAAGAAGGAACATCAAGTGTTGATGGTGAATAAAACCACTAAGTTCAAGAAGGGCAAGGGTAAAAAGAACTTCAAGAAGGACGGCAAGGAAGTTGCCGCGCCCGGTAAGCAAGTTGCCTGGAAGAAGCCAAAGAATGGACCCAAGCCCGAGACTGAGTGTTTTTAATGCAAGGGAAGTGGTCACTGGAAGCGGAACTGCCCCAAATACTTAGCGGACAAGAAGGCCGGCAAAACAAAAGGTATATGTGATATACATGTAATTGATGTGTACCTTACCAGTACTCGTAGTAGCTCTTGGGTATTTGATACCGGTGCAGTTGCTCACATTTGTAACTCAAAGCAGGAGCTGCGGAATAAACGGAGACTGGCGAAGGACGAGGTGACGATGCGCGTCGGGAATGGTTCCAAGGTCGATGTGATCGCCGTCGGCACGCTACCTCTACATTTACCTACGGGATTAGTTTTAAACCTCAATAATTGTTATTTAGTGCCAAGTTTGAGTATGAACATTGTGTCTGGATCTCGTTTAATTCGAGATGGCTAGTCATTTAAATCCGAGAATAATGGTTGTTCTATTTATATGAGAGATATGTTTTATGGCCATGCTCTGATGGTTAATGGTTTATTCTTAATGAATCTCGTGCGTGATGATACACATATTCATAGTGTGAATACCAAAAGAGTTAAAGTTGATAACAATAGTCCCACATATTTGTGGCACTGCCGCCTTGGTCACATAGGTGTCAAACGCATGAAGAAGCTCCATGCAGATGGACTTTTAGAGTCTCTTGATTATGAATCATTTGACATGTGCGAACCATGCCTCATGGGTAAAATAACCAAGACTCCGTTCTCAGGAACAATGGAGCGAGCAACCAACTTATTGGAAATCATACATACCGATGTGTGCGGTCCAATGAGTGTTGAGGCTCGCGGTGGCTATCGTTATGTTCTCACCCTCACTGATGACCTGAGTAGATATGGGTATATCTACTTAATGAAACACAAGTCTGAGACCTTTGAAAAGTTCAAGGAATTTCAGAGTGAGGTTGAAAATCAACGTGATAGAAAGATCAAGTTTCTACGATCAGATCGTGGAGGAGAATACTTGAGTCACGAATTTGTCACACACTTAAGAAAATGTGGAATAGTTTCACAACTCACGCCGCCTGGAACACCTCAGCGTAATGGTGTGTCCAAACGTCGTAATCGCACTCTATTAGATATGGTGCGATCTATGATGTCTCTTACCGATTTACCGCTATCTTTTTGGGGCTATGCTTTAGAGACTGCCGCATTCACTTTAAATAGGGCTCCGTCGAAATCCGTTGAGACGACACCGTATGAATTATGGTTTGGGAAGAAACCTAAGCTGTCGTTTCTAAAAGTTTGGGGATGCGATGCTTATGTCAAGAAACTTCAACCTGAAAAGCTCGAACCCAAGTCGGAAAAATGCGTCTTCATAGGATACCCTAAAGAAACTATTGGGTATACCTTCTACCTCAGATCCGAAGGCAAGATCTTTGTTGCCAAGAATGGATCCTTTCTAGAGAAAGAGTTTCCCTCGAAAGAAGTAAGTGGGGGGAAAGTAGAACTTGATGAAGTGTTACCTCTTGAACCGGAAAATGGCGCAACTCAAGAAAACGTTCTTGAGGTGCCTGCACCGGCTAGAGAGGAAATTAATGATGATGATCAAGATGCTTCTGATCAAGATCCTACTGAAATTCGTAGGTCCACAAGGACACGTTCCGCACCAGAGTGGTACGGCAACCCTGTCTTGGAAATCATGTTGTTAGACAACGGTGAACCTTCGAACTATGAAGAAGCGATGGCGGGCCCTGATTCCGACAAATGGCTAGAAGCCATGAAATCCGAGATAGGATCCATGTATGAAAATGAAGTATGGACTTTGACTGACTTGCCCGTTGAACGGCGAGCCATAGAAAATAAATGGATCTTTAAGAAGAAGACAGACGCGGATGGTAATGTGACCATCTATAAAGCTCGGCTTGTCGCTAAGGGTTATCGACAAGTTCAAGGAATTGACTACGATGAGACTTTCTCACCGGTAGCGAAGCTGAAGTCCGTCCGAATCATGTTAGCAATTGCCGCATTCTACGATTATGAAATATGGCAAATGGACGTCAAAACAGCATTCCTTAATGGTTTCCTTAAGGAAGAATTGTATATGATGCAGCCGGAAGGTTTTGTCCATCCTAAGAATGCTGACAAGGTGTGCAAGCTCCAACGCTCGATTTATGGGCTGGTGCAAGCATCTCGGAGTTGGAACATTCGCTTTGATGAGATGATCAAAGCGTTTGGGTTTACGCAGACTTATGGAGAAGCCTGCGTTTACAAGAAAGTGAGTGGGAGCTTTGTAGCATTTCTCATACTATATGTAGATGACATACTTTTGCTGGGAAATGATATAGAACTCTTGGACAGCATTAAGGCCTACTTGAATAAGAGTTTTTCAATGAAGGACCTTGGGGAAGCTGCTTATATATTAGGCATCAAGATCTATAGAGATAGATCAAGACGCCTCATAGGTCTTTCACAAAGCACATACCTTGATAAGATATTGAAGAAGTTCAATATGGATCAATCTAAGAAGGGGTTCTTACCTGTGTTACAAGGTGTGAAATTGAGCTCAGCTCAATGTCCGACCACGGCAGAAGATATAGAAGAGATGAGTGTTATCCCCTATGCCTCAGCCATAGGTTCTATTATGGATGCCATGCTGTGTACCAGACCTGATGTAAACCTTGCCGTAAGTTTGGTAGGAAGGTACCAAAGTAATCCCGGCAAGGAACACTGGACAGCGGTCAAGAATATCCTGAAGTACCTGAAAAGGACTGAGGAAATGTTTCTCGTTTATGGAGGTGACGAAGAGCTCGTCGTAAAGGGTTATGTCGACGCTAGCTTCGACACAGATCTGGATGACTCTAAGTCACAAACCGGATACGTGTATATTTTTGAATGGTGGGGCAGTAAGCTGGTGCAGTTGCAAGCAAAGCGTCGTGGCGGGATCTACATGTGAAGCGGAGTACATGGCAGCCTCGGAGGCAGCACATGAAGCAATTTGGGTGAAGGAGTTCCTCACCGACCTCGGAGTCATATCCAATGCGTCGGGGCCAATCAAACTCTTCTGTGACAACACTGGAGCTATTGCACTTGCCAAGGAGCCCAAGTTTCACAAGAAGACCAGGCACATCAAGCGTCGCTTCAACTCCATTCGTGAAAATGTTCAAGATGGAGACATAGAAATTTGTAAAGTGCACACGGATCTGAATGTCGCAGATCCGTTGACTAAACCTCTCCCTAAGGCAAAACATGATCGGCACCAGAACTCTATGGGTGTTCGATTCATCACAATGTAACTAGATTATTGACTCTAGTGCAAGTGGGAGACTGTTGGAAATATGCCCTAGAGGCAATAATAAAAGCATTATTATTATATTTCCTTATTCATGATAATTGTCTTTATTCGTGCTATAATTGTGTTATCCGGAAATCGTAATACATGTGTGAATAACAGACAACAACGTGTCCCTAGTAAGCCTCTAGTTGACTAGCTCGTTGATCAATAGATAGTCATGGTTTCCTGACTATGGGCATTGGATGTCAATGATAACGAGATCACATCATTAGGAGAATGATGTGATGGACGAGACCCAATCCTAAACATAGCATAAGATCGCATAGTTCGTTTGCTAGAGTTTTCCAATGTCAAGTATCCTTTCCTTAGACCATGAGATCGTGTAACTCCCGGACACCGTAGGAGTGCTTTGGGTGTGCCAAACGTCACAACGTAACTGGGTGACTATAAAGGTATACTACGGGTATCTCCGAAAGTATCTGTTGGGTTGACACGGATCGAGACTGGGATTTGTCACTCCGCTTGACGGAGAGGTATCACCGGGCCCACTCAGTAATGCATCATCATAATGAGCTTAGTGTGATCAAAGTGTTTGATCACGGGATCATGCATTACGGTACGATTAAAGTGACTTTCCGGTAACGAGATTGAACGAGGTATTGGGATACCGACGATCGAATCTCGGGCAAGTAAAATACCGATTGACAAAGGGAATCGTATACGGGATTAATTGAATCCTCGACATCGTGGTTCATCCGATGAGATCATCGTGGAGCATGTGGGAGCCAACATGGGTATCCAGATCCCGCTGTTGGTTATTGCCCGAGAGTCGTCTCGGTCATGTCTGCATGTCTCCCGAACCTGTAGGGTCTACACACTTAAGGTTCGGTGACGCTAGGGTTGTGAAGATATGTATATGCAGTAACCCGAATGTTGTTCGGAGTCCCGGATGAGATCTCGGACGTCACGAGGAGTTCCGGATTGGTCCGGAGGTGAAGAATTATATATAGGAAGTGCAGTTTCGGCCATCGGGAATGATCTGGGGGTCACCGGTATTGTTCCGGGACCACCAGATGGGTCCCGGGGGTCCACCGGGTGGGGCCACCTATCCCGGAGGGCCCCATGGGCTGAAGTAGGAAAGGATCCAGCCCAAAGTGGGCTGGGGCGCCACTTCCTCAGGGCCCATGCGCGCCTAGGGTGGGGGAAACCCTAAAGGGGGGCGCCCCCTTGCTTGGGGGGCAAGCCCCCCACCCCTTGGTCGCCGCCCCCCTAGGAGATTGCATCTCCTATGGCCGGCGCCCCCCCTAGGGGGCTATATATATGAGGGGAGGGGAGGGGGCAGCCGCACCTTTGCCCTGGCGCCTCCCTCTCCCTCTCCAACACCTCCTCCTCCTCCATAAGAGCTCGGCGAAGCCCTGCCGGAGTACTGCAGCTCCACCATCACCACGCCGTCATGCTGCTGCTGGAGCCATCTTCCTCAACCTCTCCTTTGCCTTGCTGGATCAAGAAGAAGGAGACGTTACGCTGACCGTACGTGTGTTGAACGCGGAGGTGCCGTCTGTTCGGTGCTAGGATCTCCGGTGATTTGGATCACATCGTGTACGACTACCTCATACCCGTTCGTTGAACGCTTCCGCTCGTGATCTACAAAGTGGTATGTAGATGCAATCTCTCTCCCATGACTCGTTGCTTAGATGAACTCATAGATGGATCTTGGTGAAACCGTAGGAAAATTTTTAATTTTCTGCAACGTTCCCCAACACTGGGTGCTGGTGAGGAACTAGCTGAGACACCAGAGGCAATTGAGATGCCAGTAGTCCTTTGGCACGAGGCCAGATGCACAGGTGTTGAGGACTTTGTTGGGTCAGCTGAGGACTGTGGAGGAGGTGCTGAGGACTATGGTGGAGCAGGAGCAGTATGAGGGATTTTCTTTGAAGATTTTGAGGTGTCTGGCCGTGAGGACATTGCAGAGGAACTTGGCCGTGAGGGCATTGCTGATGAAGCACTTGGCTTGCGAGCGGGCTTCTTGAGCATCGCTTTCCTCGGCTTGGCAGAAGCCTCAGCAGCAGCAGCAGCAGCAGCAGAGTCTTCATTAAATTTCCTCACTGCTTCTCTGGCTTGCCTTGCCAATTTAGCTTGGCGCTTGGCCCATTCCTCAGGAAAATCCTCACCACGCTTGATGCTAGTGGGATCTGCCTCTTGGCCAGGTGCCAATGTGGCTCTTGGGCATGGAGGGTTCAGTGCGAATTTCTTCATGTACTTTGGAGTAACATATCTGTACTCCCTCCATTCACGTGCCCATCTCCGTTCAATCCTCTGGATTCGCACCTTGCACTGATTTTTATCTTCTTTGCCAAATTTGGATTCATCAGGCATGCAGTAATCTTTATAAATATCCTCAGGGATTTCAAATGCAGTCATAACCTCAGGCTTCTTTCCTCCTTTTTGTGGCCTTTTACCTTCAGCCATTTTCTTCCGTTGAGGAATTTGAACAATTGAGTTCTCTGAAGAAGTATGCAACTTTTCTTCGAGGAACGCTGCAAATGAGTTAAGTTGATGAGAACCTAATGATTCAGCAGCGGACATGTGTACCTGTGAATAGAGTATAGTTGCGAGGAATTTGAAGAGGTCATATGCGTTCTCAGAGGGTTTTTCATAAAGAACAAGTTTGAAGAATTTGACCATATGCGTCTTGAGGAATTTCACTAAGCGCTTTATATCTTAGGTTCCAGAGTTGTATAGATCGAGGATCCACACAACTGAGGAATCTTGAAGAAAATCAGGCTTAGGGAAATGAATCAAGAACAGATAACATGTGAGGTGTTTTGTGTGTGAGGAGTTGAAGAATAAAACACCTTTGAAGATTTTGTAGAATAGTTTCGAATCAAAGAGGGCAGTAAAATTTGCTTTTAATTACCCTGAAACGAAGAACACGACGAACTGTGAGTTGAGACAGTGAAGTTCGTCGATGCAGATCTTCCACGCCCTAACTTGGCAGAGGAAGACGGCTACGGCGGCGGCGGAGGTGAAGATTTCCGCGGTCGGCGCGAGTACGACGGCTACGAGGTCGAGGCAGTGAAGCTCCTCCTCACCGGTGACGATGGAGTAGCGGCGGCGCTAGGGTTCGAAATCTCGAGCGGGAGATTGAGATCGAGCGGGGTACAAGAAGTGAGGAAGGGGACAGGGGTATTTATAGCCACGGTGAAAAACTGCTCGCCCGAACGAACGTGCCCCTGGCCGTTCTCCTTCTCGCGACATGTGTCACCCACGTACTGTGTAGTGGAGATCGTGTAAGATCGTGGGTGGATAAAATAATGCATCGTGGGATGCGGAACGGTTTGAGCGGCAAAACCGAAAGTTTGGATAAGATTAGTTTTAACGTTCCGTTCGCAATTTCTTCAGCTGACAAGGACACAGTGAAGAATTTGAACGAGTTTCAAATAGAACGCACATGAAGAATTTGTGAATAGATTGGATTGAGTATAGCATAGTGGGGAAGGGTCCGATCACATTCACTTAGCAGAAAGTCCAACTTGAAGAAATAGCTATAAGTGAATGTTGTAGAGGACATAAACTCATATATATATATATATATATATATATATATATATATATATATATATATAGTGCAGATTTGGTATGTTGTGATTCTGGGGACATTGAAATCGGCACCGTTAGAAAACCTTTGAGATCCACACCTTATTGTTTTAAAAGTTCTAGTTCTTTCATTTCCTGTAAAAGGGTTCTTTTAGCGGCATCCATAGTCAGACCTTTAGCATATAGGGGTTGATGGAAATGGCAATGGGCGAAAGGTTCAGGCAACATTTATGCATACCTTTATATATGTCAGTGGTCATAACATGTTAGTGTTGATGCTTCTTCAGGTAATTTTCATCCTTCCGCTTTTGCACAACTGTCATCCTGCGATTTGAGGACTGCGTGCCTGCTCTTTCCATTTTTTCGTTGTGTTTATTACAATTTAAACGCATGCAGTGAATTGCCATCCTTGGCGTTCTGCACCACTGTCGACCCTACAATTTAGAGTAGAGCGTGCCTGCTCTTTCCCTTTTCGTTTTAAAAGTAACTCATGCAGTGGATTTGTCATCCTTCCCGTTTTGCACCAGTGTCTACCTGCCATCTGTAGTACTGCGTGTCTGCTATTTACCTTATTTTTGTTTCTTTAATTTCCATTTAATGCATATAGTGAATTGCCATCTACCAAAGCATTTTTTTAACAGAACCTCTTCGATATGTTGCCTTTTAAGTTTACTGCTTCCTTTCATTTAGTGATGCACAAAAATTGCTCATACTTTGCTTGTTCCACAAAAGCACCAACTATATAGCCATCTTTAGTTAATTGATAAGGAGGAGCTCAGGGGCGCGTGAGAGTGAGCTAGCAATATCTTGATGCTGTACGATGCCACATGGAACAGTAAGCTTGGTCGTTCTTGTTAGTAAAAAAGATGTCCGGGTACCATTATTTGCTCAATATGTTTGCTTTAGAAGCTCGGTTCTAACATGTGTTTTGATTCGGTATTTTGACTTACCTAGAACTTTTATCCATGTAACCCTGAAGATGCTCAGCAGGGCAGAGGAGCGTGATCACCAGGATGTAGATTTCTTCTTCTGCGGCGTGCCACTTTTCATGGTGATTTTCACTTCTCCGTCAGCTACTGAAATCTCTAGTGTAACTAATGCGTACTTCTAAAGTAGGGAATCTTACTAACCTTTTTTGTTCTTATCAAGAATCCACTTGATAAAACATCGATCTTCACGCTCCTGCGCAGCAATTTACACCAACCGTCTTGCTCCATATGTTTCTCTTCCGAAGAGGTCCTGGCCTTGCTTTTCTTCGACCTGTTACTCAGCTATAATGTTTGTGAGTGCTTGATGATGCAGTAGCCAAATAAGTGTCAGGAAGTTCCGCCCGTGAACACGGAAAAAACCTGTATTGTTTGCAATGTGAGAACCCCACGTGCCGTGATTTCCGTGTATGTATTCCACGCGTACCTGGTCATTGACAGTAGGTGCAGTATCTCAGTCTACTATTACCCGTCAGGCTACTCCTGGCAAACCTACTCTTTTTTCACGTGTGACCACGCCACACCAAAACAACGGCACAAGTGAAGACTTTGCAAAGTTTGAAGAATTAAAAAAAGCTGAAGAATTTCAAAAGTTGAGGAAAAACTCAAACTGAAGATTTTCAACTTTTGTGGTGGCGTGACCCACCGTATAAGAATGATGATTTCAGACACCGTGTACAATTGTCGTAGGGTTCTGAGAATCAAATTCTTCATTAATTTCTTCACACTTAGAGTGTTATTCTTCATTGATTGAAGAAAAACGTTTCTTCATGTGTTGCACATCTAAGTCATCAGTTTTGCATAAGTGTTAGGATGAGTGCCTTTTCAAAGTACATTCGAAGATTCTAAGATATTTAGTTCACACCGCAATTTGCTAAATCTCTTCTCATCCAAGGGTTTAGTGAAGATATCGGCTAGCTATTCTTCAGTCTTCACATGCTCAATAGAAATGTCTCCCTTCAACACATGATCACGAAGAAAATGATGACGAATCTGAATGTGCTTTGTCTTCGAGTGCTGAACTGGGTTGTGAGCAATCTTGATGGCACTCTCATTGTCACAGAGGAGAGGCACATTCTTCACGTTGATGCCATAGTCCTTGAGTGTTTGCTTCATCCATAGAAGTTGAGCACAGCAAGAACCAGCAGCAATGTACTCAGCTTCAGCAGTAGACAGTGATACGCAGT
Source organism: Aegilops umbellulata (assembly GCA_032464435.1). Classification (NCBI taxonomy): domain Eukaryota; kingdom Viridiplantae; phylum Streptophyta; class Magnoliopsida; order Poales; family Poaceae; genus Aegilops; species Aegilops umbellulata. The sequence goes on along the minus strand of CP136055.1, from coordinate 444,652,583 downwards.
TCTGTTTCTTCGAGGACCAACAGACCAAGGATCGTCCGAGGAAATGACAAGTACCAGATGTTGACTTGCGGTCCACACGGTCACCACCATAGTCAGAGTCTGAATATCCAATGAGATCAAAATCCGAGCCCTTGGGATACCATAATCCTAGTGTTGGTGTGTGAGCTAGATATCGAAGAATATGCTTCATAGCCTTATGGTGTGATTCCTTCGGTGCAGCTTGAAATCATGCACTCATGCAAACACTAAGCATTATATCTGGCCTAGATGCACATAAGTACAATAAAGAGCCAATCATGGAGCGGTATACCTTATGATCGAAGTCAGTACCATTTTCATCAGTGCATAAGTGACCATTTGTGGGCATAGGAATTTTGATGCCTTTGCAATCTTGCATGCCGAATTTCTTCAGGACATCCTTGAGGTATTTCTCCTGAGATATGAATATGCCAGTGCGCTGTTGACGAATTTGAAGACCTAAGAAGAATTTCAACTCTCCCATCATAGACATTTGATATCCTTCACTCATCATATAAGCAAATTCATCACTATAACGTTGGTCAGTACAGCCAAAGATGATATCATCAACATATATTTGGCACACAAACAGTTCACCATCATAAGATTTAGTAAAGAGAGTGGGATCGAGTGAACCGGGTGTGAAGCCTTTCTTCATGAAGAATTCCTTCAATGTATCATACCACGCCCGTGGGGCCTGCTTGAGGCCATAGAGGGACTTGTTAAGTCTGAAGACTTTGTCAGGATGTTTTGGATCTTCAAAACCTGGGGGTTGAGCAACATATACTTCTTCCTCAAGCTTACCATTAAGGAATGTACTTTTCACATCCATTTGATATAAGATGATATCATGATGGTTAGCATAAGCAAGTAATATGCGAAGAGCCTCAAGTCTAGCAACAGGTGCAAAAGTTTCATCGAAATCAATTCCTTCAACTTGTGTGTAGCCTTGAGCTACTAGTCGTGCCTTATTCCTCACCACAACACCATTTTCATCTTGCTTGTTGCGGTAGATCCACTTTGTGCCAATGATGTTATGCTTGCGAGGATCGGGACGATTGACTAGTTCCCATACGTTGTTGAGCTTGAACTGATGTAATTCTTCTTGCATGGCCTGAATCCACTAAGGCTCCAGAAATGCTTCATCTACCTTAGTGGGCTCTGTGATAGAGACAAAATCAAAGTGCCCACAAAAGTTAGATAGATGTGAAGCTTTTGTGCGTGTGAGAGGACCTGGTGCTCTAATGTCATCGATGATCTTCTCCACTTGCACTTCTTTTGCAACGCGAGGATGAGCTGGTTGTCACTGAGGAATTTGATCAGCATTTTCTTCAGCATCAATTTCCTCAACATTTTCTTCAGGTGCATCAGCTCGATGTTCTTCACGTTCTGGAATGAATTCTTCAGCAGATTCTTCAGTAGGAATGACATCTTCAGTAGCCTTGTGCTTGATAGAATCCGCAGGTGCTGGTTCATCTAACACAGAAGGTAGGTGCTCTCTTTGCGAGCCATTAGTTTCATCGAACCGCACATCTACAGTTTCAACAATCTTGTGAAGAACATTGTTGAAGACTCTGTAGGTGTGCGAGTCCTTTCCGTAACCAAGCATAAAACCTTCATGTGCTTTCGGTGCAAATTTAGAGTTGTGCTGAGGATCTCTAATCCAGCATTTAGCACCGAAGACTCTGAAATAACTCACATTGGGTTTCTTGTCAGTGAGGAGTTCATATGCAGTCTTCTTGAAAAATTTGTGAAGATATACTTTGTTGATGATATGGCACGCAGTATCAATTGCATCAACCCAGAAACGACGAGGAGTTCTGTACTCATCGAGCATAGTGCGAGCCATCTCAGCAAGAGTCCTGTTCTTGCGCTCCACGACGCCATTCTGTTGAGGAGTATAAGGAGCAGATAACTCATGATTAATACCAAGTTCATCAAGATAGTCATCGAGACCCAAATTCTTGAACTCAGTGCCATTGTCACTTCTGATGTGCTTGATCTTCACACCAAATTTGGTTGAAGCCCTCGAGGAAGATCGTTTGAAGACTTCCTGCACTTCAGTTTTGTAAGAGACAAGGTGTACCCATGTATAACGAGAGTAATCATCAACAATAACAAAGCCATATTGAGATGCTTCATTTGAAACAGAGGAATAATGATTAGGACCGAAGAGATCCATGTGAAGCAATTCAAATGGACGAGTGGTGGTCATGATAGTCTTTGCTGGATGCTTGGCCTTTGTCATCTTTCCAGCTTCACAGGCACCGCACAAGTGATCCTTGTGGAATTTGACATTCTCAATGCCAATGACATGCTTCTTCTTCGCAAGCGTGTTCAAATTCCTCATGCCTGCATGACCAAGTCGTCGATGCCATAGCCATCCTTCTGAAGCTTTTGCAAGTAGGCACACGGCTGGTTGTGAATCTGCAGAGAAATCAACAATATACAAGTCTCCTCTCCTAAAGCCTTCGAAGACTTTGGAATTGTCAGCTTCCATAATCACAACACACCGATACTTGCCAAAGACAACAACCATATCAAGATCACAAAGCATTGAGACAGACATAAGGTTGTATCCTAAGGACTCAACAAGCATGACTTTGTCCATGTGTCGATCCTTTGTGATAGCAACTTTACCTAGACCCAATACCTGACTTTTGCTTTTATCAGCGAAGATGATATGCTTCATATGTGACGATGATAAGGGAGCATCCATCAAAAGATTCTTGTCACCAGTCATGTGATTTGTACACCCACTATCAAGTACCCACTCAGTGGCTTTGGGTTGATCATCCTGCAGATGAATTAGTGCAACTTACGACCTCATATACTTCAGTAGTGAAGAATATGATATCACAACTCATCAGATCAATCTCATCAAGCAGTAGAACAGATAAAACAGAGGGAGGACGTGTGACATGAAAGTTCATTTCATCATGGTTAGCCTGCGTCCTTTCAGGCAATTTGTCAGGTCCCCAGCAAATTCTTCAGACATTACAATGCGTTTGGAGACCTGACCCTGCATAAGTGATTAGTTCTTTTTCTTCACCACCCACATCTGAAGGGGTGGCAAAGAGTTCATCACTCTGCGAGCTCCATATGAGAATAGTGGCAAAGCAGCCAAACCATTTCGTTTCACATAAGAGGGGTTAGGGTAAGCATATGAATAAGCAGAGAAATTCTTCGAGGACTTATGAACATAGTAATTTGAAGAATAATGCTCATATTCATAGCCCTTGGCTCTTCCCTGCGAAACAGAGTTGTTAGCACGATGATGTTCATATGAGGACTTTGATCCATGTGAGGAATTTGATCCTCTTGAGGAATTTGGTCCGTATGAGGACTTTGATTTGGGGTTCCTTTTCTTCACAGGTGGTGTCATGAGGACATTCACCTGAAGACTTTCAAGGCACCTTTTGGGAACCCAGATTTTCTTCATAGGAGATCCATTCCTGCAGTTAGTGCCAACATATCTAGCAAATACTTCACCATTCTGATTTTTGAACAGTTTATAGTTGGAGTCAAATGACTCATCAGAAGAATGAGAAGATTCACATGTATAGCTAGATAAATTAGATGGATCAACTGGAGGTCCCTTTGCAGCAACCCATGAGGTTTTGGGGTACTGCTCAGGCTTCCAATATGTACCATCAGCATTGAGTTTTCTCTCAAAGGCAATACCCTCTTTCCTAGGGTTCCTGTTGAGGATCTGCTTTTTAAGCACATCACAAAGAGTCCGATGCCCCTTGAGGATTTTGTACATGCCTGTCATGTACAATTCCTTCAGCCCTACATCGTCAGTAATACTAGCAATGTCCTCAGATGAGGAATTAGTGATAGCAGAGACAGGTGAAGAATTTGTAACATTAGAAGCATTTGAACATTCAGGTGAAGAATTAGCAGATTCTCGTTCAATGCATTTCAAACATGGAGGAATAAATTCTTCCTGAGCAGCGCTGATTTGTTGAGCAAGTAATGAATCGCGCTCCTTCTGAAGATCTTCATAACTCACTCTTATCTTCTCAAAATCAGACAAGAGAGAGTTATGCTGATCTTGAAGAGAGTCATACTTAGAATGGAGTCTCTGAAGACTTTCAGCCAAAGCTTGTGATTGATCCATTTCTTCACTCAACATATCATTGCTCTTACTAAGCATATTATTAGCTCTTTCCAAAGCTCTTTGTTGTTTAGCAGCAAGTGAGGCAAGTTTGACATAGCTGCGTGTTGGGGAACGTAGCAGAAATTCAAAATTTTCTACGCATCACCAAGATCAGTCTATGGAGAGACTAGCAACGAGGGAAGGGGAGTGCATCTACATACCCTTGTAGATCTCTAATCGGAAGCGTTCAAGTGAACGGGGTTGATGGAGTCGTACTCGTCGTGATCCAAATCACCGATGACCAAGTGCCGAACGGACGACACCTCCGCGTTCAACACACGTACAGCCCGGTGACATCTCCCGCGCCTTGATCCAGCAAGGAGAGAGGGAGAGGTTGAGGAAGACTCCATCCAGCAGAAGCACAACGGCGTGGTGGTGGTGGAGGAGCGTGGAAATCCTGCAGGGCTTCGCCAAGCACCGCGGGATATGAGGAGAAAGAGAGGGAGGGCTGCACCAACAGGCAGAGATCAGATCGCGTATGTTGGGCAGCCCCTAGGCCTCATATTTATAGGAGGAGGGGAGGAGGGTGCGCCCCCTCTAGGGTTCCCACCCCTAGAGGGGCGGCAGCCCTAGATGGGAAAAGGGGGGCGGCCAAGAGGGGAGGAGAGGGAGGCGCAGGGAGTATGGGCCTTAGGGCCCATCTGCCCTAGGGTTTGCCCCCTTCTCCTCTCCCTTGCGCCTTGGGCCCTTGTGGGGGGCGCACCAGCCCACCTGGGGCTGGTCCCCTCCTACACTTAGCCCATGCATGCCTCCGGGGCTTGTGGCCCCACTTGGTGGACCCCCGGACACCTCCGGTGGTCCCGGTACACTATCGGTGATGCCCAGAACACTTCCGGTGGCCAAAACCATACTTCCTATATATAAATCTTTACCTCCGGACCATTCCAGAACTCCTCGTGACGTCCGGGATCTCATCCGGGACTCCGAACAACATTCGTTAACCACATACAAGCTTCCTTTATAACCCTAGCGTCATCGAACCTTAAGTGTGTAGACCCTACGGGTTCGGGAGACATGCAGACATGACCGAGACGTTCTCCGGTCAATAACCAATAGCGGGATCTGGATAACCATGTTGGCTCCCACATGTTCCACGATGATCTCATCGGATGAACCACGATGTCAAAGACTTAATCAATCCCGTATACAATTCCCTTTGTCTATCGGTACGATACTTGCCCGAGATTCGATCGTCGGTATCCTTATACCTTGTTCAATCTCGTTACCGGCAAGTCTCTTTTACTCGTTCCGCAACACATCATCCCGTGATCAACTCCTTGATCACATTGTGCACATTATGATGATGTCCTACCGAGTGGGCGCAGAGATACCTCTCCGTCACACGGAGTGACAAATCCCAGTCTCGATTCGTGCCAACCCAACAGACACTTTTGGAGATACCTGTAGTGTACCTTTATAGCCACCCAGTTACGTTGTGACGTTTGGCACACCCAAAGAACTCCTACGGTATCCGGGAGTTGCACAATCTCATGGTCTAAGGAAACGATACTTGACATTAGAAAAGCTTTAGCATACGAACTACATGATCTTGTGCTAGGCTTAGGATTGGGTCTTGTCCATCACATCATTCTCCTAATGATGTGATCCCGTTATCAACGACATCCAATGTCCATGGTCAGGAAACGGTAACCATCTATTGATCAACGAGCTAGTCAACTAGAGGCTTACTAGGGACATGGTGTTGTCTATGTATCCACACATGTATCTGAGTTTCCTATCAATACAATTCTAGCATGGATAATAAACGATTATCATGAACAAGGAAATATAATAATAATCAATTTATTATTGCCTCTAGGGCATATTTCCAACAGTCTCCCACTTGCACTAGATTCAATAATCTAGTTCACATCGATATGTGATTAACACTCAAGGTCACATCCCTATGTGACTAACACCCAAGAGTTCTGGGTTTGATCATGTTATGCTTGTGAGAGAGGTTATAGTCAATGGGTCTGAACCTTTCAGATCCGTGTGTGCTTTACAAATATCTATGTCATCTCCTAGATGCAGTTACCACGCTCTATTTGGTGCTATTCCACCTATCCGAACCACGGGAAAAACATCCGTGTCTCCAATAGCGTTTGAATTCTCCAAACCCTTCCCTTTACATTCTTGCAAGTTGCATGCTTTACTTTCCGCTGCCTATATACTCTTTGCAAGCTTGCTTGAATTGTGTGATGATTGCTTGACTTGTCCTAAAATAGCTAAAATCTGCCAAGAACTAAAATTGGGAAAAGGCGTAGCTTTTATTTGGTCAAGTAGTCTAATCACCCCCCTCTAGACATACTTTTGATCCTACAAGTGGTATCAGAGCCTTAATCTCCATTTGCTTTGATTCCCATAGCTTTTGGTGGTCATAGCCTTGGTTTCACAACCTAGGAGAGTATGGCGTCTAGTGAGGGAAATTATCATCGTAGAGGTCCTTACTTTGATGGCACTAACTTTGCTAGTTGGAAGCATAAAATGAAAATGCATATTCTTGGACATAACCCTACCGTTTGGGCGATTGTGTGTGTTGGTTTGCAAGGTGACTTCTTCGAAGGGAAAGAACCAAAAAGTGAAGCTACCGCGGATGAGTTTAAGATGCTACAATACAACGCTCAAGCTTGTGATATTCTCTTCAATGGATTGTGCCCCGAAGAATTCAACAAAATCAGCTGTCTTGAGAATGCAAATGAAATTTGGGATGCTTTGATTGATATGCACGAAGGTACCGACTCCGTCAAGGAATCTAAATTGGATGTGCTTCAAAGTCAACTTGACAAGTTCAAAATGAAGGATGGTGAAGGTGTCGCTGAAATGTACTCTAGGCTTGCTCTCATCAAAAATGAGATTGCCGGCTTAGGGAGTGAAGAGATGACCGACAGATTCATCATCAAGAAGATCCTAAGAGCCTTGGATGGAAAATATGATACCATGTGTACATTGATCCAAATGATGCCCAATTACAAAAATCTCAAGCCAACGGAAGTCATTGGAAGAATTGTTGCTCATGAGATGTCGCTCAAGGACAAAGAGGAACTTCACAACAAATCAAGTGGTGCTTATAAAGCCTCATGTGAAGCCCCCACATCATCAAGTGAGAAGCAAAACTTCAATGAAGAATTGAGCTTAATGGTGAAGAACTTCAACAATTTCTACAAGAGTAGAAGCAAAGATAGAAGCTCCAAGTCAAGGTCCTACAATGACAAAAGATCTTCTAGTCGAGAGCGAAACTGCTACAATTGTGGAAGACCCGGACACTATTCCAATGAGTGTACGGCTCCCTACAAAAGAAGAGAAGATTCTCCAAAAAGAAGAAGCAAAAGAGAGGAATCACCATCACGAGAGAGAAGGAGTAGAGATGATCGTTATGAACGAAGACACTCACGGAGAAGCAAGGATTCGGAAAGGAAGGAAAAATCATCAAGGAGCTACACAAAACGAAGACATCAAGCTCATGTTGGTGAATGGGTATCCGACTCCGACTCCGACAACCATTCCGAGAGAAGTTATTACTCCGACTCCGAATATACTCAAGATGAAGGTGTTGCCGGACTAGCACTTGTGTCAACCAACTCCTACGACATATTTGATTCACCCAATGAAGGAATTGGAAGATGCTTCATGGCCAAAGGTCCTAAGGTAATTCACCCTGAGTATGTTGATTTTAATAGTGATGAAGATGACTTGTTAGGCGATGATGATTTACTTGTTGACAACTCTAGTGATGAATCCTATGATGAAACGTCAATTAATCATGCTAAAACGAATGACAATGACAAGGAGAAAATTGAGGCTCTAACTAAAGAACTAAACACTCTTAAGTTAGCTCATGAAACTATCTTCGAAGATCATCGAGAACTTTTAAGGGCTCATGAGAAGTTACGCTTTGAAAAGCTCAATCTTGAGCAAGAGCATGAGCTTTTAAAGGCAATCGATGATGATCTTCGCAAGAAAAGTTCTTCTTACATTGCCAAACGTTTACTCTTATCCACTTACATGCCTCAAGTCAAGTCTAGTAACAAGAACAAGAAAGAATCTTCCTCTAGTAGTAACAATGACCATGTTAAATCCAATATTGTTGCTTCTAGTAGTTCTCTTGATTCCACTAATGATTCTCTTAGCCAAGTTACACTTGAGCAAGAAAATAGCATATTGAAGGAAATCATAGAGAAAGGAGTGTACAAAAGCCTTGCCGGAAGTAAGCAATTCGAGGAGATTGTACGCAAGCAAGGAAGGCACCGGAAGAATCAAGGTGTTGGTTTTGAACGAAAGTTCAATGCCAATGGAGTTGAGTGGGAAGAAGATCAATACCCCAAGACAAAGTTTGTTCCTCAGCAAGATAAGTATGATCCAACTTCTTTCAAGGGGACACAAACTCAAGATGATCTTCCACCACAAGACTACAAGCAAAAAGGCAAGGACAATCTTCAAGAGGAAATAGATGCATCTGAAGAAGCTCCTAAGACCTTAGTCAAGTGGATTCCCAAGACTAATTCAAGTTCCACTTCATCAGGTACGACTACAACTCCAAGGATTCCCATCAAGATGGTGTGGATCCAAAAGAATAAGAACTAGAGAGTTCTTGAGGGTGAATCCGCCAACATACTTCGTTCTTATCATTTTGGCAAGAACAAGTGCAATCAACTTCCACATCTTGCACTAGTTCAAGGAGTCACAAACCCTCTTGTTGGTAAGTCAAGGGACAAAGTAATCTAAAAAGCTTTCATAGACATTTTCTTGTATGTGCATCACTCTGTGTCTATGGATACACTTGCTTGTTCCTTGTGGGACTAACCCATGTAGGTATTGAAAGTGCAATTCACTCAAAACGATAGCTCCAAGTGATCTACATCAATATTGAGCATCCACATCTTCAACATCTACATGACGTCATCATCGACAAAACCCAAGGTTAGTTCATCCCTCTTAAGGGGGGATATCACATCTAGGGGGAGCTTTACTCTAAGACTTGAGCTAAAGCAACTCTAATGATGTGAACACAACAGTGCTTTATGTAAAAGTGGTAACCCCACTTGAGCTTAAACAATGAGTATGACCTATGATCAAATGTTCTCATTTGACTCCTAAGTCAATATACTCATATATAGATGACCTAGTCATCGCCAATTGCTTGATAGATGCTAGAATTGATTGTGCATGCTTTGTCACATATTTCTATTGCCATTTTATTGTGTGAGCATGCTGATTGCATATTTTACTCATTCAAGGACATCCACTTGTTGTTTTGATTGTTTGGCTTTATCTTTTCTTTTGCCAAGTGGATGGACAAGAATGCCTAAGAACCTCCTCTAGCTATCTATGCTTTTCTCGTCTCAAATTCTATTCATGCTACATCAGAAAATTGATCAAGTCAAATTCGAACCACTCTGTGTGAGGAGCACTCGGAGTCCCCGATTCGTCATAGACTTAAACTTCCAAAACCTCTTTGTGATTCTTGGTCTGACCGATACCCCACTTTCGGTCCTATCGAGATCATCAAGTTGGTCTATGTTTTCAATCTCGGTGCAACCGACTTGAACTATTCGGTCACACCGAGTTGCAATAACTGTATACAGTTTTGCATCTCGGTGCCACCGAGTCGTTCCAATCGGTCACACCGACAGGGTCGGGCTATATATAGTCACGGGCAAAAATTTGGAAATTTCTCCGAACCTCTTTGCCCGCGCCATAGCTCGCTCTGCCGACGTGGTCTTCGGGTCGTCTTCTCGCCGCCAGCAGCCTCCAGTCGCTGGTCTCCGTCGCCGTCAACGGAAATCACCTCCGCCGTTGCCGCCGTAGCGGGTCTCCGCCAAACTAGGGTATGGACTCGATCTTTGTGCTATTCCCAATCCGATTCCTAGCACATTGTGATCATAATGATTCTTGCCACGTTTGATAAACTTCTATCCTGTCAAAGAACTCGTAGATTAGGTTTGATTCAAAAAAATTAGGGTTAGGTTTCCGCCGAAACCATCTCGGACCCACCGAGTTGAAAAACTCGGTCCCACCGATTTGGCCTATGCCATTGCACAAGTGAAACTCGGTCTGACCGAGTGTAACTAATCGGTGTGACCGATTTTTGAACTTTGTGAAACCCTAGCAGTCTCGGTGCCACCGAACTGTGACTCGGTCTGATCGAGATCACTAGTTTAGGTTCCAAATGCTGCTTCGGTATCACCGAGTTTAGAAATCGTTAGATCCGAAATGCTTTCTATGGGAAACTAAAACTAAGTTTTTGAATCATTCTTTTGCAAAAATCTCTGCTTTTTGTGATGCTCATCCATTCTACCTCATCTATAAACTATTCACAGGGTCAGCAGTCAGCAGTCAACTTGTTCAACATGTCAGACCAGAGTTACAGTCAGAATCAGTCAGAGCAGCTTGTGCATATGAGTGAGGGCACTAGTCCCTCAAGTTCTTCAGATGATGGCAGCAGGAGCACTCCAAGTAATCTGCCAAAGGCTGCCACCAGACAGAGAAAGAAAAGAACTTCAGATTCAGAAGATGAAGACTATGTGGCAGAGGAGGAGGCAACCTCCAAGAGAGTTGTGCTGAAGAAAGAGTATGGCTCAGCTGCAGCCACCAAACCAGGAATGCACAAGAAAGCACCTGCTAGAAGAGTTCCAACCTCTAAGCCTAGGAAGGCTGTGCTTGAGGAAACAATGAAGTTCACTATGGAATCTGAAGGAGAAGATATTGGCCAGGGCAAAAAAAAGAAGAGAGCAAGAACTACCATTGCCAGAGTCATTGGCAAGCCCTCTATGAGGAAAGATTCTGATGAAGAAGAAGAGGAAGAGGAAGGTGCTGCACCAGCACCCAAGGCACCCAAGCTGATGGGTGATGCCATTAGATCAGGTTCAGCTACATCCAAGCCCAAGGAAGCCCCTAGGACAGCTCCAAAGCAAAAACCCAAGAGGAATACAAGAAATATTCCAGCTGCTGAGAAGAACAAGGCCCCAGTGCCTAATGTTGCTGAAGAAGAAGAAGGACAAGTCTTGAGGAAATTGAAGCCCAAGTTCCCAGACCACAATGATGCTCATCCTGTGGGTGAGGATATGAATATCAGGAGAGACTCTGGATTGAGAAAATGGAGAGCAGAAGATCCCTATGCTACCAGGAGAAGAACTGTTGTAGACTACAGGTTCCACACTAAGGAACAGCAGGACTTCTATGAGACAATCCTGTTAGACAAGAAGCCAATTGTCTGTGACATGAAATGGGTCGATTGGCAATACATAAAGGACAATGAAGAGCACTTCCCAGGAGTGGAGGACAGCTTCAAGGCTTGTGGAGTAGTAGACTTTGTTGGGAAAAAGCTCACAAAGTGGAACGAGGAACTTATCATGCAGTTCTACTACACAGCACACTTTTACCCCGATGGGAGGATTGTCTGGATGTCAGAAGGTACGAGGTACCAATCAACTGTTGCAGAATGAGCTCAACTGATCAATGCCCCAGAAGAAAGTGAAGATGACTTGGATGTCTATTCCAAGAAGAAGATGGACCACAACTCAATGATCAACATGTACAAGGAGATCCCTGACAAGGCACTTGAAACTTTCAAGTATGGATCTGTACATTATCTTCTGTCAGGATTGCCAACAATCAACTGGATCTTAAGGCACACTATGCTACCCAAGTCTGGAGATCACAAGATGGTCAGAGGCCATGCTATCAACCTGCTTCATATCTTTGATGTGCCTCAGAAGTTCAAGGTCATGAGCCTGATGATAGAGACAATCAAGAGGGCAGCAGCAGACCAGAAGAGAAGCTGTGGATATGCTCCTCAGATCCAAGAACTGATCAACTCCAAGATGGGCACTGGCATATATCTTTTGGATAAGGAACATATTCCTATTCATCCTGAGTTTGAAGACAATGAAGTTGTGATGAACATGGATGAACCATCTTCAGCCCATGCCCAAGCACAAAAGGAGAAGGCTAGAAAGGAGAAAGCTGCTAGGATGCCAACTCAAGAGGAGGCATCAGAATACTTCTTGAAGAACAAGCAAGAGCAGCTCAGTTACCTGATTGCATCCACCCTGCGCATTGAGAAAGGTTTGGCCAACCTAACTCAGAACCAGGCGAGCTTAGAGAGGATCGTAGAACAGAAGTTCTATGACTTGGATATCAAGGTGACAGAGATACAGACAGCAGTGGAGCAGCTCCAGGATCACATGCAGGAGAGGAGAGGGAAGACAACTACAAATGCATTTGCTAGAGTTCCACGAGCTCAGAGGTCCAGTGCAGTGCCAGTTCCTGACACAAGAGCAACCGCCTCAGCTCCAGCCGCAGCATCAACCCAACCTGCTCCAGCATCCACTTCAGCTCCAACTCCATCAGCATCAACAGAAGCCTTCGTCCTTGGAGTGATCCGAACTCCACCGCCTCCTAAAGATCAAGCCTGAGTGTCGATATAGCACTATGCATTTTCTAGGAACTTTTTGGTAACTTGTTGCCAAAGGGGGAGAAGATGTATAGATCATAGGCTTCGAGAGAGAGAGTGTTGCTTTTCTCTCTTGTGTTATTTGATGTTCTTTGGTACATTATTTGCTTTTCGTTGAGATACTTTGATATGCTTTGTGAGACATTGATGATCATGTGTTTGATCATAAGCTACATTTATGCATGCTTGATATATCTTATCTATCTTATGTGGTCATTCACTTTTGCCTTGGTGATGAGTGCATGTATTTCACTGTTTATCATTTTGAGTGCTCCACCAAGATGTATGTGACATGGAAGAGTAACCCATGACTCTAACTCTTTGTGCATTTGCAGTCCAAAGAAAAATTTTAAATATGCACAAATTTAGGGGGAGCTCTTACTTATCACATACTTCTCAAAGCGACGATGTAATTCATTCTTATTATCATTTGTCGAAGCTTTGATCTATATGTTGTCATCAATTACCAAAAAGGGGGAGATTGAAAGTGCAACTATCCCTAGGTGGTTTTGGTAATTTATAACAACATATAGCTCATTGAGCTAATGCAATTCCAAGACAATTATTTCAGGAAAGCTCAATGATTGGCATGGCATGGATGGTGAAAGTGGAACCCTCAAAATGCTAAGGACAAAGGATTGGCTCAAGCTCAAATGCTCAAGACTCTTCATTTTACATTTTAGTGATCCAAGATCACATTGAGTCTATAGGAAAAGCCAATACTATCAAGGAGGGATGAGGTGTTGCTTAATGAGCTCTTTGCCTTATGTGCTTATGATATGCTCCAAAATCCTCAACTACTTTCCCATATCCACATATGACCTAAACCCTAAGCCAAACTCGGTCCTACCGATTCTTTCTATCCGGCGCCACTGAGTTTCTCATATGTCATAAGCCACTGCCAAACCCTAGCAAATCGGTTTCACCGATAGGGATCTCGGTCTCACCGAGATGGGATTGCAACCTCTCTGTTTCCTTTTCGTAACTTTTCGGTCTCACCGAAAGAGCGGATCGGTCCCACCGTGATTGCAATGCAAACTCTCTGTTTCCCTTTTATAACTTTTCGGTCTCACCGAAAGAGCAAATCGGTCCCACCGAGTTTGCTTGACCAACTCTCTGGTTAGCTAATTACCAAATCGGTCTCACCGAGTTTGTGTAATCGGTCTCACCGAGATTACATTATGCCCAAACCCTAACCACATCGGTCCTACCGAGATGCATGTCAGTCCCACCGAAAATCTCTAACGGTCACTAGGTTTACCATTTCGGTCTGACTGAGTTTGTTGATTCGGTCCCACCGAGATTGGTAGATTGTGTGTAACGGTTGGATTTTGTATGGAGGCTATATATACCCCTCCACCTCCTCTTCATTCGTGGAGAGAGCCATCAGAACACATCTACACTTCCAATTCATATGTTCTAAGAGAGAACCACCTACTCATGTGTTGAGACCAAGATATTCCATTCCTACCATATGAATCTTGATCTCTAGCCTTTCCCAAGTTGCTTTCCACTCAAATCTTCTTTCCACCAAATCCAAATCCTGTGAGAGAGAGAGTTGAGTGTTGGGGAGACTATGATTTGAAGCACAAGAGCAAGGAGTTCATCATCAACACACCATTTGTTACTTCTTGGAGAGTGGTGTCTCCTAGATTGGCTAGGTGTCACTTGGGATCCTCTGACAAGATTGTGGAGTTGAACCAAGGAGTTTGTAAGGGCAAGGAGATCGCCTACTTCGTGAAGATCTACCGCTAGTGAGGCAAGTCCTTCATGGGCGATGGCCATGGTGGGATAGACAAGGTTGCTTCTTCGTGGACCCTTCGTGGGTGGAGCCCTCCGTGGACTCGCACAACCGTTACCCTTCGTGGGTTGAAGTCTCCACTAACGTGGATGTAGATAGCACCACCTATCCGAACCACGGGAAAAACATCCGTGTCTCCAATAGCGTTTGACTTCTCCAAACCCTTCCCTTTACATTCTTGCAAGTTGCATGCTTTACTTTCCGCTGCCTATATACTCTTTGCATGCTTGCTTGAATTGTGTGATGATTGCTTGACTTGTCCTAAAATAGCTAAAATCTGCCAAGAACTAAAATTGGGAAAAGGCGTAGCTTTTATTTGGTCAAGTAGTCTAATCACCCCCCTCTAGACATACTTCCCATCCTACAACTGGTTTCTAGACAGACTAGAACTGATGACGGCCTTCGCTGTGAGGTTGAGTTGAGTGTACTTGCGAGTGTCATCAGCTTCCGCCATCTTGCACAGATCGGTCAGACCAATCTCAGTCACGGTCCATAGCTTGTTGTCCATCACCATGAGACGCTTCTTCATCATAGCCTTCCATTTGGGATACTCGTGACCGTCAAAGATGGGGCAGGGCACTTTCTTCATATCTGCGGTCAACATAACTAAAACTCCAGGCGGTTAAACCAAAATCACACAGAACAAGGGAGTACCTTGCTCTGATGCCAATTGAAAGTGCGTTATATCGACTAGAGGGGGGTGAATAGGCGATTTTTATGAAATTCTTCACTGAGGAATTTTCTCGTGAGGAAATTCCTTAGCGAAGAACTACTAGTAGCGGAATAAGTACTCAGAGGTAAACATAGCAGAATACATGCATGGTCATCATGATGAAATGAAGACAAACTCAGAGTACAGAAAGCGTAAACACAGAATAGCACAAGATGAAGACAAACAGACTGAAGAAATTGAACTGAGGAAATTGAGAAAGTCTTCAGTCAAAGTCTTCAAACACAGATATGAAGAAACACACAACACAGTAATGAGGAAATGAAAGTGTTGAGGAAATAGAACCAGTAAGCTTGGTGAAGACAATGATTTGGTAGACCAGTTCCAACTGCTGTCTCAGTTGTACATCTGGTTGGAGCGGCTGAGTATTTCAACTCGAGGACACCTAGTCCCGGACACACAGTCCTCACCGTATTCTCCTTGAGATAAGGACACACAGTCCTCGCCCAATCACTCGTGGTAAGTCTTCAGGTGACTTCCAAACCTTCACAGACTTGGTCACTCGGCGATCCACAATTCCTCTTGGATGCTCTAGACCTTGACGCCTAATCGTTTGGAAGAAGCACAGTCTTCAAAGGTAACAAGCGTCGAATCCATGCAGGATCAATCTCTTTCAGTGATGCTCAATCACTTTGGGTTTGTAGGTGTTTTGGGTTTGGGTTTGGATTTTCCTCACTTGATGATTTTCGCTCAAAGTCCTCGGAGGATGGGTTGCTCTCAAATGACAAGTGTCAAGTTCTCGCGGAGCAGCCCACCAGCTAGTGGTTGTAGGGGGCGACTATTTATAGCCTAGGGAGCAGCCCGATATGATAAGACATAAATGCCCTTCAATGATATGACCGTTAGGTGGATAAGATATTTTGGGACAGCTGGCGCGTAGCACAGCAACGGTCGGAAATTCGAGGTACAAATTCCTCAGGGCTATCATGTTCCTCACTATGTAGGCAATTCGCACTGGCGAATTCCTAACTCCTCAGTCAGAACAAAGTCCTCAGTGATCAGAAGAACTGCGTCTCTGTCACTGAAGAAATTGACTGAACTGTATGAGATTTCCAATGGCTTCACTCGAAGGGATTGGTAGGTGTAGGATTTGAGTTGAGCATCACATGGAAATTTTCTCCTTAGTATTTCCTCGACCCCCTTTAACAGTACGGTGTTTCCTATGACTCAAGAAAGAGAAAATGAAACTACGAAAACAAAAGTCTTCACGCTTCATGTTCCTCGAATGAATACCAAGTCTTCTAGGTCACACCAATTTCTTCAATTTCAAAGTCTTCAGAAAGTCTTCATTATATCAAAGTCTTCAGCCGAAGAACTTCATTTTTAGGGGTCGACTTTCTCTGTAAATATCAAACTCCTCATAGACTTATAGACCTGTGTACACTCATAAACGCATTAGATACTTAACCTATAAGTCTTCAATACACCAAAATCACTAAGGGGCACTAGATGCACTTACAACCACGCTCTTACCAGGCTGGGGACTGGGAATGGCCTGCCCTTGAGCAGGCAACCGGTGCAAAATTTCGCCGGTCAAGAACTTGGCCTCTCTCAACTTTAGCACGTCCTCCTCCGTGACGGACGAGGGCATCCATCGGCCTCGAAGGTCGGAACCGGACATTGTCGAAGGTCCGAAGCGCCTAGAATCTGGAGCCTAGAGTGTTGGAACTCGAGGCAACGGGCAAACTCGTTTGAGATTCAAAAGGAGCAAGGCCTTGGTCTCTTTATAAGAGGTTGAATACCAAGGGCCCTCCCCGTAACCGTTTGGGACTCGCCTTTAATCGAGAAAACATACTAACGGGCACGATTGGGTTACCCACGTCCGTATTGATGAGAATCCTGTAAATAAAGGGGACACGATCTCTGCTTTGACAAGACGTGCCAAGGAAACCGCCTCGCAAAATACACTGAGGTGGGGGTAAAAACAATTCGAATAAAGGCTTGGTCGTAGTGTGATGTCACGCTATGGAATACGTCAGCAGATTAGATTTGTGTTAATATTATTCTCTCTATGGCAATATGTGGTAACTTATTTTGCAGAGCTGGACACTACCCTTAGTGTTTACAAACTTCTATGAAGAACTTGAAAGAGGAACCCGCCTTGCAATGCCGAAGACAATCTGCGCGTCGGACTCGTCGTCATTGAAGCCTGGTTCAGGGGCTACTGAGGGAGTCCTGGATTAGGGGGTGTCCGGATAGCCGGACTATACCTTCAGCCGGACTCCTGGACTATGAGGATACAAGATTGAAGACTTCGTCCCGTGTCCGGAGGGGACTTTCCTTGGCGTGGAAGGCAAGCTTGGCGATGCGGATATTCAGATCTCCTACCATTGTAACCGACTTTGTGTAACCCTAACCCTATCCGGTGTCTATATAAACCGGAGGGTTTTAGTCCGTAGGACAGAATCCAACATACAACAATCATACCATTGGCTAGCTTCTAGGGTTTAGCCTCCTTGATCTCGTGGTAGATCTACTCTTGTACTACCCATATCATCAATATTAATCAAGCAGGACGTAGGGTTTTACCTCCATCAAGAGGGCCCGAACCTGGGTAAAACATTGTGTCCCTCGTCTCCTGTTACCATCCGCCTAGACGCACAGTTCGGGACCCCCTACCCGAGATCCGCCGGTTTTGACACCGATAGCGGGGTTGATTTTAAACTGCGGCGCCGGTGACATTAAAAGTGGGAGCAGTTGGGATGAAGGTGGGCGGCGGAGCCTGGTCAATGGACTCGTCTCCCAGTGAGCCTGCACGGCGGTCTGCTTGCATGCCTCCCTGTCAGCCGGCGCAGCGGTCTGCTCGCACGCCTCTCGTCGACTCACACGCTTGCTCGACGGCACCTGCCGATGAGAAGCAGTACTTGTGGCGGCACGTAAAGGCCCATGGTTTCAATAGTGAAATCGTTCGCCTTAACGTGACAGGGCTCTGTTCCTAAATACCTTGGCTCTTCATTTGTGCAACTTCTCATAAGCAGCTTGTCTCAAATTGAAGAAAAAATCACGTAGGAATATTTGTGCCATATCACGCTACCATGCTCAGCTTCATGAATTTTTGGTCACTTTTGGATTTTTTGAAATTTAAAATCCAGGATTCGAAACAATATCATAACCTGCATCATGCAATAAATTTTCAAGCGATACATCTTTCCTATTGTATTTCTTAAGAAAGGAATTGGTCAAACATTTTGCTTAGTTAGACTTCAGACAAGTTATATATGCAGAGTAAAAGGATAATCCCTCCGTACCAGTGCATTGCCTTATATATTAACTAAGTACTAGGCACGAACAAACTGGCTCAATTATATGCTCATCCTGGTGTAGTATTCCTATTAGTACTAGGCAATGCAGTTGACGGGTGACCTTGGGTAGCGGCGACCGAGGGAATTGAACCGTGCTCGGCACGGCAGGTAATGTTGTCTAGTTACTAAAGCATCCCTCCATTGTTCATCGGTAGTCATTATGGACCTGGGACATGAGGGGAATTTCCTAGGGCTGCAATTCTGGCCGCCAGATATTTTGACTCGAAACGCGGAGGCTCGACTGGTTGGGGTTGGCTAATGTGCGTACCACGCACGCCACTAGAAGGACACGAGACCATTTTTTTAGATCAACATGAGCCAAGGTCTGGCTGGTACATCATTGGGTCCTACCATTCGAGAATATGAAAGGAATCTTTTAAATTGCTAAACGAATCTATGTGTATTACAATGCCTGTATTTTCCTTGCAAATAGTAATCTCAACGTGGTAATTTATTTATGACAAGTTCTTGAATTAGAGTGAGTTTGTGATATAGTGATCTCAACGTGGATTTCACATTTCATGGTATCCCTAGAAAGTTTTTTATCGCAAATTCAAATTTAAAAGATGAACGGAATGGTGGTGAGAAAACTTTGTATGTATCAAGCACATGACCACACACACACACACACGCACGCACACACACACACACACATACACACACGAACACAACAACAATCCAATAAGTATAGTGCATCCATTTTTCCAAACCATGCATGTATGACACAAATTCAAAAATACTCCTTCTGTTTCTAAATATTAGTCTTTTAGAGATTTCAACAAGTGACTACATACGGAGCAAAATGAGTGAATCTACACTCTAAAATATGTCTATATACATCCGTATGTGGCAGTCCATTTGAAATCTCTAAAAAGAATAGGCCACATGTAGGAAAACCATAACAATAGGAAAGTCATAGGAAATGACATGACATGTATCTTAAATCCTATGAGTAGGAATAGGAAAGGAGATGACCTTTGAGTCACATCATAGGATTTTTTCCATTGAGTCTAGGCTAATGTTTATTTTCCTATGAAATGTGGAGGATAGGAAGAATCCCTCCATAGGAATATGATTCCATTCCTATAAATCAAAGGGCTCTACACAAAATTTTCCTATAGAAATCCTATCTTATGAAATTCCTACAAGATTCTTCAAAACCAAAGGATGCCCTAATATTTAGGAACGAAGGGAGTAAAATGTAAGACATGCGTGGTCCTCAATTCAATATTTAAAATGAACAGGAAACTGAAACATGAATATTAAGTCTAGTACTACAGTACATGCAAATGTTGTGTTTAGGCGGAGCTATGTAGATTGTCGGGGGTTAACCCCTCGACCTTAGATAAATTTGTGAAGTTGTGTTTAGGATTGTTTAGATTATATTTATCCCCACCCTCCCAAACACCGATTGGTTCTGTACCCCTCCTCCCCGGGAGAATATCATGTGCCCCCACACCTTAGATGCTATCTGCTGATACGAGTTGCTTGGAGCTTGTAGATCTGAGATATACAAGCTGACATGATGTCTTAATATTTTTACAGGAAACCTTAATGAGTTTGAGAATTGAACACAATTTGTACAAAAACTACTTAGATGCCCTTGGATCCCATATCCAATGACCTCGAAGCTCGTATCATCGTAGCATCTAAGATGAAGGAGGACATCACAATCTCCTGTATGTAAGAATATCATGTGCTACCACACCTTAGATGCTTTGGTGATACAAGCTCTTCGGAGCCGTTAGATTTGTGACCCAACAACTTCTAGGTGGTTTGAATGTTTTTTTGCAGAAAAGCCCCCAAAGAGTCCGGCCACTGCTTACAAGCACAAAGACTGCTCAGATGCCATTGGATCTCAGATCAAACGACCTCAAAGCTCGTATCGCCGTAGCATCCAAGCTGCAAGAGCACCTGATGTTTTCTCGCATGGGAGAATATGAGGTGCTCCCGCACCGTAGATTCTATGGTGATACGAGTTCATGGAGATCTAACAGCTCACAGTAGGAGGTTTGTATGTTTTTGCAATATACGCCTAAGAGAGTTTGGGAATTGCGCAGAAAGTACAAGTACTACGCATGTGGCATATGATCACAGATCATACGACCTAGATGCTCGTATCACCGTAGTGGCTAATTAAGCTACGGGGAGCACCTAATATGAGCAACGGGGAGCCGTTGGATCCAAGATGCAGTGGGACACACGAGGCCTACATGTTTTATTTGCAAAAACAACCTTGGAGTGTTTGGAAATTGCGCATAATTACAAAGACTACTCCCAAGCGATTAGATCTCAGTTCCAACGATGAAAAAACTCATATCACCATAGCATCTAAGATGTGGGGTGGATGTAATATTCTTTGCCGCTGTCATTTTTGTTTGTAAACTTGCAAAATACATGTAACTCGTGTCGTTACTTGTCTAACCGCGCAAAGTGTTTGTTCAAAAAAATCATCCTACATAGGAATATCAGAACAACACACAGGGGTCCCACTTGTCATTGATCAAGACCTAAAACTAACAAATCTGAAAGACGAGATTCAAACTGGCAACCTCGACTACAAAGCGTAAGTCGATAACTGAAACAACAACGGTTGTTGCTTTGTCCCATAACTTGATTTTATATAGTATTACATTGAGTAGAGTAGAAGGAGTGGCTCGTCAACACGTGCATGACCGTTGACCCACTTACTGGTGGGTCCCAGGTCTGCGATCTCTCTCTCTCTCTCCTCTCCTTAGACGCACGGGCACACACGAAAAGCGGCGCTAGCTTGCCGTGGTGTTATTATAACTAAAAAAGCTTGGAAAATAGAAGAATTGCCTACAACAAGAGACATTGTGGCCGGTCGAGACGGAGCTAACCACACCTATCGTTCGTGCCACGTTAGCATGATGAAGCTGTGTGACTAGTGGGGTGTTTTCGACCGACTGGCTGGGTCCCGAGGTCGAACCATAGGTACTACGTGTGATATAGTATATTTTTACACACACATTTTTCCTCCTTGCCGAGATGTGGCACACCCTACTGCGCGGTTTCGGGGTCCTCCCGGGTGGTGCACGCGCATATTCTTCCTTGCCAAGACGTGGGATGCCCTACCGCACGTTTTCTGGGTCCTCCTCGGTCGTAGCGCTCAAGCAAGTAAATGAGTCGTCAAATCACAAAAGACCACCTTTCCTACCGAGTACATTAGTGAAGCACGGTGGCTAGCTAGTTGGGCTAGTGCGACTGATTAGCTAGGCCGCCACCACATTTGTTTTTTCACCCCTTTTTTATCTCCTTGCCGGCAGGTAAATTTAAATATCCACCGCGGCGTTGCTCTGGTGTTTGGGTGCGGCAGGCGCAGCAGGATTTTTAAGTTTTTGATTGACGGGAGCAGGCGCAGCAGCAATTTAATCACGATGACTCCGCCTATAAAACCCACTGCTCGTTGATGTGAAAAGTCGTCGACTGGTGTTTTCCCATGGTGAAAACCAAAAGATTCACCCCGCTCCTCGGCTGGCTCCCTCCGCCTTCCCGTAGATTGCATTGCCTTTCAGCCATTTCGCCCCCTTTGCTTCCTCTCCCCATTGCTTCTACCTGGTGCCATGGCGGCGCAGCAGATCACGGAGTCTGAGGTGAGGTGCCTGACATAGGAGCTCCAGACCAAGGATGCGGAGCTCAGGGCCAAGGACGTGGAGCTCCATGAGCTCAAGGAGGATAGGAGTGCCATGCTCCTTCGTTATGTGCGGAGTTCACGGAGCTTTAAAAGCGGCAGGCGTCCACCTCAAAGATGCTCGAGGCGTCGGCAGCGTTGCTGCAGAAAGCGGGAGATACAACAGGCTGTCAAGGGAGCCGGCTGGAGCGCGAGCGGGCCGATCGTGACGAGGTCTGGGATCGCCTCAGCCACTTGGTGGACCAAGTTGCCACGCACGTGTTGCGGCTGCGCGATGCCTACCGTCGTGCCAGCGTGACCATGCCGGTCGTCGGGCTAAACCCGTTCGACCACCCCGTCGACTACAACGAGCTGCGGCTTCCTGACCTAGTCTCCTTCTTCACCTATATTTCCGAGGAGCTGAGCCGTCTCCGTGCGATGGTGGGGGCGGAGCTGGACAAGGAGGGGTTGCAGGCTGTCGTCGCTGTTGCCGGGCGAATCCTCTCAGGGCTCCGTCACCGGAATCCATTCGTGCCATTGGACGCCGTCTTTGACGAGCTGGCTCCCGTCGACCAGGAGCGGGCTCTGTGGGCGGTTGCACCTGCATCACCAACATCGTGCGCCTCGAGAAGTAGAGGGACTTCGGTGGTGTTTAGGCGTCCTCTGCATGGGCATGTCCATGTCTCGGCGCAACATGACCGTTGGATCAAACTCAGACGGTGTAGATTGGTCACTATAGCACAAAGCGTGTGGGTGTGTTCGGTTGCATTCTCATCTCAATATAGTTGTTCCCTCTTCATGTATTTGTGTTAACATACTAGTGTGGACTCATGCACCCTTCATGCACTCTGCCAAACACCCAAAAGTGGGTCTAGAAGGGAACTTTTGCTCCAATCCCGTGCACCCTTCATACACCCTGCCTAACACTGATTCGTGTTTCATATGGTTCATGTTTCGTGGAGTACTGTAGCACCGTACCCTCCGTGTGCTATAGACCTAGTTCTGTTAACATCGATCTCACCGTTCATTCTTGACCGGACAGTCGAAAAAGCGGTACTATGTTACATTATTGTTCATATAGTTGACATGCGCACAACATCATTTGTTATCGTCATATCTTACTACACTAGCAAAAAGATTATGTAGTACTAACGTATGAATCACTTCACATGCCTAGTAGTAGGAGCACTGTGTATGTTCAAGTGGCTGCCGTGTTTCGCACTCCTCCGTCATAAGAGTGGAAACACTTGTTGTAATCTTTTTTTTCTTCAGAAAAATAGTGAACACGCTCTACCGTGCGGATCCTCCTCGACGGTCGTCGGGAACCTTGCTACTCACTTTCACCGACGTGTGGGACAGCCAGCATCGGGGTTCACCAGCCATGCACTAAATTACTCCGTAGTAGAGTGCCCAACTGCATGGTAGACTACCCCGATCGAAGCGCCGCAGTAATGCCCAATGAGCCGACAAATCACAAAACCCCCTCCTTTCTAGCAGTAAGTTGGACGGACGAAGCAACCATCATTTCACTCTTCTCTCCAAGCTTCCTCTCTTGAAGAAAACCCCCACTCGCTTCTCCCTCATCTTGTTCCTCATTTCTTCAAGAAAACCCGGACCTGCTTCTGCCATTGTTCTTCTCTACCAAAGAAGGAAAGGTGAGCGCATCAATGGTATTGATTCTAGCCAAGGCCCGGTCTTGCAACCCCGAGACTGGTCCTATAACTCCATCTCTGTTCTTCTTTTGGGTTTGTGATTATGATTTCTTTTCTTTTATTTCTATTTGACAGTTTCTTGATGGACGCTGGAGCACTGGCCGAAGTGATGTATATGGCTCTGGCCAAAACCGTCGAGGCTCATGGTACGAAGAAGCGCAAGCACCCCGCCGTGACTACCGCAGACAAGCTCAAAGCCATCGCGTTGTCCAAGCCCCCCTCTCCGGGATCCCTCATTAAGCAAGTCCAGGTAATATCTCTTCTTGACGATCTTTTTCTTAATATTGGTCGTGTTTTTTCATCTAACACGTAGTATTAGTACTAGTAGTACAACTTTCTGGGTGATCTTGCATGTGATTTTTGTGTGCCAAATGACGGTTCTAAATTCCTCTTTTGACCAAAACATGCGAGAGGTTGACATTGATTTCTTATAGATTACTTTCAACTACTTTATGAACAGCAATCCTAACTTTGAAGAGGGTATATTTCCCTCAGTAACTTGTGTTATGGATATTGCAAGTAATCCCTCTGCTCTCATGCCTTTGAAGACATGTTCTAGTGTCTATGTTCACTCATTTCTGTGCGTATATGTAGTCATATATGGAGTAAAATATCAAAAGTCATGTTATATTTCCGAACGGAGGTAGTAATAAAATATCTGGTTTCTGTTTGAATTAGAACCAGGTCCACAGTGGAGATGAAGTTCTCAAAGTCATGCCATGTGAACAGGAAGACCTGAGGATGAGTTCTACTGCTAAACTATCCAGCTCTTGTGTCCTTGTCGCCATGTGTCCTGAACTAGTGTTTTCCTGTAGCATTGTTGTCAGGCATGTTCTCGAGGTTGTACTTGACCACAACAATTTACTGGTTGTGCCTCCGATTACGAAGGGTGTGGTTCTTGTAAAGCTTCCCGACAAATCTGATGTGGCCTGTCTTCATCATCCTGTTTATGAGTGGAAAGACCACTCTATTAGGTTCTCCAAGGTTGAAGAGATGGTGATGGTGCAGGTAGACATCTCTCACGAAGTCCATGGCCTAGTCAGTTACGCGGGGTTCATCTTGTAGGTCAGTGGCCAGAAATAGTCTACAGAGTTTAATTAGTGCAACTTTGCTTGTCTCTAGTAAGTACTATTGATCAGTACTTCATTTGTGTCTGTGGACCCTGTATTGTTTAGTACTGCCGCTTTTGGTGTGTGGTGAGTCCTGAGAATAGTCTATGTTAACGTGTAGCCTGCAGTGCAATCGCTAGGGTTCAGTTAGAGCCCAACGCCTCGCTCGGGTTCAGTTAGAGCCCAACGCCTCACACACACGCGCATGTACAAGAGAAACGTGCATCGCTCGGCCCCCGACCACCCACCCTAACCAGGAACTCCCCCGATATTTTCCTCGCCCTCGCTTCTACTATGTTTTTTTCCGTCATGGACGGCCCAAAAATGTCATGCAGCTGCGTCTCCGGCCCGCCCAGGACGAAAAGCCCATTTTCTATCATGATTTTTTGTCATAGATGATACCGGGTTTTGTCACAACTATCTTCATAGAAGTGTCATAAGCATGACAGGAAAAAAATCGTTCGGCCCAAAATATCACGGATGTGTCTTTTTTTGTAGTGCCATAATCACGGCGTAGTCCCTCACCTAGTGGGAGGGGGAGGGGTCTCTCTCCTACAATATGAGGACGATACCATTCTACTAGTGGAGGGCTCGGCGTCTGACATTGCCAACCTGAAGTTCCTCCTCCTCTGCTTCCAACAGATGTCGGGGCTCACATTCAACTTCAATAAGAACGAAGTAATGATTCTTGGGTACCCCCTAAGGAGGCCTAGGCTATAGCTGGCCAGCTCAATTGTCGGATGGGTACCTTCCCCACGACCTACTTGGGGATACCCATTAGTGACTCGCGTCTCACTGTGGCTGACCTTCGAGCGATAGTGACCCGGATGCAGCACCGGGTAGAGCCCCGGAAGGGGAGGTGGCTCTCGAAGGCAGCCCGGGTGATTCACATTAACTCCGCGCTTGCCAGCCTACTCTTGTCTCTCATGAGCTTCTATAGCCTCCATGAGACGCTCCATCGGGAGATCGCTAAATACTAGTCCAGGTTTTTTTGGGCAGGCAAGGGGGATAAGCAGAAATACCATATGGTTAGCTGACCCGACATTTTCAAACCCAAGGACCAAGGTGGTCTTGGGATCTTGTCCTCCTGGCGCATGAACATTGCTCTCCTGACTCGATGGCTTTGGCGAATCGCCAATGGGGAGGGAGGCCTTTGGCTTACCATAATCCGGAATAAGTACCTTCGGGGCCAACCACTAGCTTTCTGTCAGCGTTCCGGTGGGTCCCAGTTCTGGAAGCCGTGATTCAGCTCCTACCCGTGCTCCACATCGGCACGTCCATCTCGGTTGGCTCTGGATCCTCGACCTTGTTCTGGTTCAACCATTGGGTAGGTGACTCACCCCTATCCATGCGATTCCCGGAGCTATTCGCCATTGCGGTGGACCCTCGGGTCTCCGTCGAGACGGCCCTTATTGACTTAGGGTGTCTCGCTTTCCGGCATCCCTTCGGCCCCCTTGAGGTGGCCGCTTGGGACTCCCTCCTCTAGGACATCGCCCTTCTCCCAATGGATGTCGAGGGCGCCACTTACGCCATCTCTTGGCGACTAGAGTCCTCCGGCCGCTTCTCCAATAAGTCCCTATACTCGTCCATCGCCCCCTCGTTGGCCCCTGAACCCTTTAGCCTGATCTGGGACATTCGCCTGCCTCTGAAGATCAGGATCTTCCTGTGGCAGTGTATCCGGAGACGCCTTCGCTCTAGGATAGAGGTCCTCAAGCGCAATGGACCTCGCGACGGGATGTGTCCCATGTGTGGCACGGTGGAGGATGCAAATCACATGTTCTTCTCTTGCTCCACAACACAGTTCCTTTGGTCCTGTTTCTGTGAGACGGTCGGTAGACAGCGGTGCAACACACACTTCCCTGACCTGTTTGCGGAGATCCACGCCTCCGCCCCTCGCCACCGCCATATTAGATGGCTGTGCATTTGGGTCCTCGCCTGGACGCTTTGGACCATCTGCAACAAGCTTGTCATTCAGAAAGTGCCTCTCTGACGTGTGACTGACGCGATCTTCAAACTATGTTGTTACTTGCAGCTCTGGCGGCCGCTTAGCCGCCCCCAAGACCGGGACACCGTCAACACCCTCGTCGCCGACCTTCGCTCGATGGCCTTCCGCGTGGCGCCCTCGCTGTCGCCCCCTTCTCCGGAGCCCGATTAGACTTGTTGCTCGGGTTGCAGTGTGTGAGTGTGTTGTTTTGTTTTCACGGCTTGTTGAGTTGTGCCCTCAGCATTAACCCTATTTGCTACTCTGTGTGTTTGTGAGACTTGGGTGTGTGTGTGTTTGTGAACCTTGTTGGATGTTTGGCTTGGGCGGTTTGCTTTATATATAAAGCGGGGCGAAAGCCTTTTTCGGTAAAATATGACAAGCACAACAAGCTCACAAGCAAGCACAAGATATAAACACAGTATAAGCTTGCACAAAGTAAAAGTAAGAAGTAACCATAAGTAGAGTCGATGGACGAGGACGTGTTACTGAAATCCCTCCCTTTAGGAGGAGGTACATCTCCGTTGGAGCGGTGTGGAACCACAATGCTCCCGAAAAAGGCACTAGGGCCACCGTATGCTCCTCACCCCTTGCGCAATGCAAGATGTCGTTATTCCACTAGTGGTGCCCTTGAAGACGGCGACTGAACCTTTACAGACAAGGTTGGGGCTCTATTCATAATTTAATTGGAGGCTCCCAACACCACCATGAAGATTCACCACAGTGAAAATAGGTTACATAAGCACTTGGATAAGCAAAAGTGAGTGCAGTAGAAAAATGGAAGCACCGCGCAAGCGATACTATCGATAAATCCTCTAGGCTACAAAGATTCTACGGTAGTGTGGTAGTACTACCGTTGAGCGGTACTACCGCCCAATTACCGTAAATGCGATAAAGACCACAGTATCCAAAAAATAAACGGTAGTGCCCGCGGCACTGGACTGCGGAAGTATCGCTCCAAAGTGCTCCAAAATATCCCAAGGCAGAAAGCGAAGGAAGTCCAAAGAAGCGGGAAGGGGTATGTGGGTGCAAATAGTATGTGTACGTGTTGATTCCACCCAAACCTTTCCAAAACGGAACCTCTCTTAATAGTACATTTTTCCTATGACTCAAATATACCGAAAAAGAAATGCCAGAAACAACCGTCTTCACTCTATATCACCGAGGGGAATAAACCGTCTTATGCCATATGTAATAATATCTGAAATGCTCAGTGCACATGGTTAATCCGCAAAATACATTGTCATCAATCGTCAAAACCACTAAGGAAGAAATATGCCCTAACATTAATAAAGCTAGCCATGAAGGCCTTCTCATAATTATTATTATTATTGATGTACTATAAAAAAAATCTTCATTTTATATAATGAAAAGCGTGATGCTCAGGTAATGTGGTTCGTGTGTGAAACCGAACCCGAGCGTACCGGTCATCGATGGATCGATCAGCGAGCCAACCTGTGCTAGGATGGTTAGAGGGACAGTGATATCCCAGCCCACCAAAGTTCAAGTCCTGGTGCTCGCAGTATTCCTGGATTTATTTCAGGATTTCCGACGACGCGCTTCCAGTGGGAGGAGACGTTCCCGTCGACGACGAGGCGCCTACGGTGACTTCGTAAATCTCAAGATGATATGCCGGCTCAGTATCTGGGAGGTGTTCATATGAATAGGGTGTGCGTGTGTGCGTTCATAGGGATAAGTGTATGCGTGTATGTGTGAGCGCTTGCGTCTGCACTGTGTTAAAAAAAATCGATGGATCCATCAGAGTGGGCGTTGATATAGGAGTATATATACGTGTACGTTGTCTCATTATTTTGCCATTACTCTCATGCATTGCAGGTGTGGGATCGGAGCGGGTCTAGTGCACATAGTACCCTTTTTTGGGTACCTGTGTGTAACAGTGTAAGTGCGTTTGACTCCGAAGATCTTAGTTTTGGTTTCTTGCATTCTACGTATCCCACTCCACCATCCACGATCTGTTGACTTTTTGAGTGACAGGTATGTCCTTTCTTCTTGGTCATGTTGTTTTCATCTTTTTTGGAAGGGTTCTTTTGGTGTAGGATAGGCGTGTGCGCAAAATCAAACACACACATATTATCGTTTAGACGTCAATTAAGTGGTGGAACAGTAGCTACTGGTGGGTAGATATGCAAGCATATTCTTTTCTGTTTGTTCTAGAAATACTATGTTTTATTTAGTTTGCTAGACCTAAGTCGCTTGGGAGCTTCTTCCCGTTGAGATTTGCGTAGGTGCGAGGGGATCCTGATTAGATTACACGGGTAAAACGCCTTGGGCTTAGCCATTTCATTCGACTTATGTGAAGATAAACTTTATTTTTCATATATGAATCCGTTGCTCGGATTTGTTCTCTCGGTGGCGCAATATGATCAATCTAAACGTAAACTATCGCCTTTGGTTCACCTTAATAACCGGAAAACTATTTGCATGTAATTTGCACACCGAGATAATTAGAGGACCCCGGCCAGCTAGTTTGGGTGGAGATTTTGTGGATGTGGTGCCGGCTAATAGCACATTTTCAAAGTGAATCGACGAATAAGCAGGATGATGACAGGGCATGAAGGCAGATGCTGACCCTAGGGCTACTTGGGTGTAGACATGGGCCTAACTAGGACGAAAAGACATGATGATTTCGCAGGAAAATTTACGGAGGTACTTAGTTTTAAGGTGACAGGAAGTAGGCCACGTGACTTCAAAGTTTTCTTTTCCGGAGTTCGTTTTTCGTCTCACGACTCGCCATGACGACTGAACGAGGTGGTGTCCCTTATCTATGGGTTTAATGCGGTTTAGGGCGCAACAATGAAGTGAACTTCGCCCGCAAAAAAAAAA
The DNA here is from genome assembly GCA_032464435.1 of Aegilops umbellulata. Taxonomy (NCBI): domain Eukaryota; kingdom Viridiplantae; phylum Streptophyta; class Magnoliopsida; order Poales; family Poaceae; genus Aegilops; species Aegilops umbellulata. The sequence goes on along the minus strand of CP136055.1, from coordinate 444,622,838 downwards.
CAATGAAGTGAGCTAACTAAGGTCGAGATGGTTTTGTTTGTTGATTGCTTGTCGAGAGAGAAGAATCAATGCATGCTTGACACAATTATCGGTTGTGTTGAGGGAGTTAGGAGGAGATGGAGGCAAAAAGATGAAATGAATTGTTACACCACATCACCTTAGACCATGCTAACGTCATTGGACTACATGAGCAAGTATAACAGGGTTAAAGCAACCTATAAGAGTTGTCACATCATATTTATCATGAATTGGAGGAGAGAGAATAGATGCAAAATGTAGATTTAAGTCAGCCACAACAATCTGCAACATGTGCTACAACGAGCTTTGTCACACGATGCGGTGAGTCATGCATTATGTATCCATAGCTAATTATGAGCGAGCATTTTTTAGATGATATATCCATCAGTTGGATATAAACCATGTTTGACCAGGGAGGGAGTATTTGTGTCATTTATTTGCCTAGTTGTTACACCGAAGGGAAACACTTTTAATCTATAGTCTGATCAGAAGCACCGCGTCAGACCGATGGACAACCGTCCGTTCTAGCTGAATCCCACGACCAATACATCTAATCTATTTGGTCGTTTCCAAAAAAAAAAAGAAGCACAACGCCTCATTACTAACCACCCGCATGTGCCGCATAATCCCATCCCGCTAATCACTCACCCGTTCATCCATCCTAAGACCCCCTCGCATGAACCTCCCTAGCTCGCCATGGCACTACTCGCCTTCTCTACGATTGCGCCGCCCATCATCTGGTTAGATCCGTACCTCCGCTTCTCTCCACCTCACTGCCCAGATCCATTCCACTGCTCCTCCCTTCTTCCTCTCCTCGATGTACCCCCGGGCAACATTGCAGGTGTGTAGGTGCTCCTTCTTGGAGTTAGATGGCCGAGCCCAACTTCCCCTCCGTGATTGATGCTTCGACACTTTACCTCCCAGGTTGAAGTAGCACCAGAAGGCCGAACGACAAGCAGTGGACTCCGGTGTTCCCCTCTTTGAAGATCCCCTGATTGGAGTTGAAGGTTAGTGTGTCAATCCCCCATGCAAGGAATATTTCCATTATTTTAAGCATTGTAGTTCTCTAGATCTTCTTCCCCATCTCTTGGATTTGTTCATCAGAGCTTGCTAATCCGTCACATGTTTATGTACTCGGATTGCAGGAAGCACATACGAAGTTAGGAAGAAGCATCACATATGTCCGCATGGCAACAGTGCAAGGGACAAGGTCCTCGCACTTTTGATTGCCGTGCGTGTCACCGCGGTAGATGGTGTGGAGCTTACTGACCATCATTGTCATCATAGAAGAAAATTCTATATTTAATGGAGACACATGATCATCACCATGGGAGCACTCCCCATGTTATTTGATATATATGATATAGTTTTTCTTTGTTCTTTTTAATGGAGACAAATCTATATTTGTATGGAAGCAATTCTTCTAGTCTATGAAAATAGTATCATGTTGATTCGGAAGCAAAGTATATCTCTCTTGAAGCAAGGCATCAGTTTTGTTGCAAGAAAACAAATTCTGAATTCTTTGATTCATATTCCAAATCCTATGGATGCAAATACTCATTTCATCGGATGCAAATTCCAAATTCTCTGGAAGCAAATTCGTATTTATTCTGATGCAGATACCAGATTGCAAGGCGTCTGCATTGAGCCTAGAGGATGCAAAATAAATGGTCACGTTGGACAAATTGAAATAATATACACTTGATATGGAAGCAAATTTGCTAGCTGATGTTTCAGATTTAATATATTTGTGAGAATTTGTAACAATGGCAGAAAAGATGTTTCAGATTTCAAATTCTATGGATGCAAATACTCATTTCTTTGGATGCAAATTACAAATTCTCTGGAAGCAAATTTCTATTTATTTGGATGCAGATACCAGATTGCAGCGCGTCTGCATTGAGCCTAGACGATGCAAAATAAATTGTCACGTTGGACAAATTGAAATAATATACAGTTGATATGGAAGCAAATTTGCTAGCCGTTAGAACAAAAATAAATTGATATGTTTCCACTATTAATAAAACATGAACACATCAGATGCACCGGGTTTGCCACATGTATGGTTTCACATATTGCAGATTCTAAAGCACGGAGAAAACAATCTGTAAAAAAGCACCGATGTATGTGTAGGAAGCATCGATTTATATGGAAGCAAGCTACATACTATACTAGAGACCTACGTTAAAAGGACTAGCAATCAACCTGCTGAAATCCAGCAGCGGAATCACAGGTAATCAGCATTAACTAGTTTCAGTTTTGGGAACACTCAACTGAAGGTGCCTTGCTTATCCAACGGATGCATGGCATCCAATCCAACGCCTCTCTACTGGTCTGATAAAACACTAGGCATCAGTAGTCTGATGCCTAGTGGTGCCCTACACCGAAATAGGTGTATTAGTCATGTTGGAATGAATGAACATGTGGATTCTAATTAACATTGATTGCTTTGTAAGCTTTTTTTTCCTTTTCAAAAAGGAGGTTGAAATTCAGGCCTTTGTATGACTGCAATGCTCACAACCATGCATCGTCATAAGTTCATTTTGTCAGTAAACATCAATCATAAGATAGCCAAAAGACCTCCCCCTCCCCTCCCTCGTGTCGCCCCGCTCGGGCGACCCGAGGGGCGAAACCCTAACCCCGCCGCCTCCCTCCCCTGCTTGACCTTCCCTCGCCGCCGCCCGAGGCTGCTGCCGCCAAGCAAGCTTGGCGCGCCATCGATGAAGGTGGCGGCGGGGCCCTCGCCGCCTCGCCTCGCCCATGGGGGGCCTCGATCTAGGGCGGCGGCCCCGGCTGGTGTGGCATCGCTGGCTTCAGCATCCGGTGGTGCGGGCGGGGTCGGCTGTTCTCGGCCGTGTGGATGGCAAGATCCACGAAGAATGCGGGCCAGCGCGCGGCGGCGGCGTCAGCTCCGGCTGCGTCAGATCTGGCCGTCCCCACTGCCCTTATTCTCCAGCGAGCTCCTCCCCCCCCCCAGATCCAGCCTGCCTCGCCGTGGGGTCCCGGTCTGCTTCAAGTGGGAGCGGGTGTCAAGGATGCACGACCAGGGGAAACCCCAGCCAGCCATGCCGACGACGACGCCTGTGGGCGCCGCTCACCTTCTCGGAGGCGCCGTTCAGGTCTTGCCCCCCATCCCCTTCTTCTTTGTCTCCCGGGAGAAATCCTCAACTTTGTTGAGCAGCGGCGACGCCCTTGGCGCCGTAACCTTCTTGAAGGCGCTGTTTTGGGAACAAAGATGGGTTGCGGGCTTCGTTGTGGTGTAGGTGGAGTGTGTCGGCGGCGGCGGCGTGCGTCCAACAGTGGCGGTGTCTCCCTTGGTGCTGGGTCAAGTTGTTCTGGTGCTCTTTGACGGGCTGCAGTGTATTTCCTCCGATGCCCATGGATCTTCCAGGATGGGAGGCGATAGGCACTAGTAGAAAAAGGGTCAAACGTGAAGCACATTAGTGCCGGTTTGAATTAGAGCCGGCACTAATGTGTACATTAGTGCCGGTTCCAACGGCTAGCCGGGCCGCTCTCATTAGTACCGGTTCGTGGCGAACCTTTAGCACCGGTTCGTGGCACGAACCGGTACTAATGAGAGTGGTGGCAGAATGTTGTTAGTCTGGGGCCCCTCCAGCACCTTTAGTACCGGTTCGTGGCACGAACCGGTACTAAAGGTCGTCCTACATAAACCCTTCGTCCACCCGAGCTCGCTCTGTTCTTCCCCTTTCCCCTCTCCTCTCTGTTCTTCCCCTCTTCCTCTCGAGCTCATCACACATTTTGCCCAAAATTTGTCAAGATTTGAAGGGCCCCATCCATTCAAATGATCACAAAGGTTAGCAACTTTGTCCTTTCATTTCTCATTGCTAGATTAGCTCTTGCAATGCTTTACATAGTGATTAATTTGTGAGTTTAGTAATTTGGGAGGAAATATATATATGTGCTAGTATTTGATTTATATGCAATTTGAGGTCAAAAATAACACTTAGTTTGCATATGTAGGTGTGGTTTACTTAGTGCCTTCTAAATCTCCGCCATAACCACCGTCGATCGCCCGCACCGTCCCGTCGCCGGCACCACCTTGTGGTGAGCCTCTTGTTCATGAAATTTTATATAAAAATTGATGTTTATGTGATTTGGATATATAGTTACTCATATAATTATCTTACTCATACGTTGTTTGTTATACATATAGTGCCATGGTTTTGATATCCGTCCCCGTCGGCCCTCGTCCTTGTTATGATTCGGATGTGGTATATATATTCTCTTTTAAAACTAGTTGCATTTCGTGTTTATGACAAATTATGCCCATCAAGTTGACATAGAAATTTTTTCTAGGAGGTATGTGAACCGGAAATTCCAACCGACCCTATTGTCGAGAGGTTAAATTTAGTTGAAAGAGAAAACGAGTACTTGAAAGAAAAATTGAAAAGAATTGAGGGGGTGAAGATGAAATTGGAGTTGCATGTTGCCGATGTCGTCGATGATCACAAGATCAAGATGGAGAAAATGCGCTTGAAGTTTAGAAAGATTAGAAAATATGCCATCGATAGTGAGGCTTGGTATCATTATGCTGTTGGATCCATTGTTACCTTAGTTGCAATCTTGATCGCATTTGTTGTTGCATTTAAATGCTTTAGCTAGAGAGTTATTTGTTTGTTGCATTTAAGTGTTGTATGAACTTTATGTATGAACTTGTATTAATTTGGTCTATTCGATGTTGTGTAATGAAGATGAGCCGGCAATGGATGTACGATGACCGATGCTCTCCCCAGTTCGTTGAGGGCGTGCATACTTTTCTGATTGCGGCTGAGGCAAACAAGCGGGCGGATGGTTTTATGCCTTGTCCATGTGCTGGCTGTAAGAATGGTCACAATTACTCTAAGTCAAGAACCATTCACGTCCACCTGTTTGAGTCTGGTTTCATGCCCCACTATAATGTTTGGACCAAGCACGGAGAAAGAGGGGTTATGATGGAAGACAATGAAGATGAAGAGGACGACGACAGCTATCCTGGCCATGGGTTCCCTAAATACGATGATACAACAATGGGGGAAGAAGCTGAGCCGGTAATGCGGGAAGAAGCTGAGCCGGCAATGCAGGAAGAAGCTGAAGAAGAGGCATCAGATGTGCCCGTAGATGATCTAGGTCGGGCCATTGCCGATGCAAAGAGAAACTGCGCAAGTGATTTGGAGAAGAAGAAGTTGCAGCGCATGTTAGAGGATCACAAAAAATTGTTGTACCCGAATTGCGTAGGTGACAAGAAAAAGTTGGGCACCACACTGGAATTGCTGCAATGGAAGGCAGAGAATGGTGTATCTGACAAGGGATTTGGAAAGTTGCTGGTAATGATAAAGGATATGCTTCCAAAGGACAACGAATTGCCCGAGAGTACGTACGAAGCAAAGAAGGTTGTCTTCCCTCTAGGGTTAGAGGTGCAGAAGATACATGCATGCCCTAATGGTTGCATCCTCTACCGCGGTGAGTACGAGGATTTGAACGCTTGCCCGGTATGTGGTGCATTGCGCTATAAGATCAGCCGCAATGACCCTGGTGATGTCGAGGGCGAGCGCCCCAGGAAGAAGATTCCTGCCAAGGTGATGTGGTATGCTCCTATAATACCACAGTTGAAACGTTTGTTCCAAAACAAAGAGCATGCCAAGGCGATGCGATGGCACAAAGAAGACCGTAAGAAAGACGAAAAGTTGAGAGTACCCGCTGACGGGTCGCAGTGGAGAAAAATCGAAAGAAAGTACGGGAAGGAGTTTGCAGATGATGCAAGGAGCGTATGGTTTGGTCTAAGCGCAGATGGCATTAATCCTTTTGGGGAGCAGAGCAGCAACCATAGCATCTGGCATGTGACTCTATGTTTGTATAACCTTCCTCCTTGGTTGTGCATGAAGCGGAAGTTCATTATGATGCCAGTGCTCATCCAAGGCCTTAAGCAACCCGGCAACGACATTGATGTGTACCTAAGGCCATTAGTTGAAGAACTCTTACAACTATGGAATGGAACAGGTGTACGTGCGTGGGATGAGCACATGGGGGAAGAATTTGACCTAAAGGTGTTGCTGTTCGTGACCATCAATGATTGGCCTGCTCTCAGTAACCTTTCAGGACAGACAAACAAGGGATACCGCGCATGCACGCACTGTTTGGACGATACCGACAGTATATATTTGGCTAATTGTAAGAAGAATGTGTACCTGGGACATCGTCGATTTCTTCCGAGCAGGCATCCCGTAAGAAAGAAAGGCAAGCATTTCAAAGGTGAGGCGGATCACCGGACGAAGCCTGGCCACCGTACTGGTGTTGATGTACATGATATGGTCAAAGATTTGAAGGTGGTCTTTGGAAAGGGTCCTGGTGGACAACCTGTTCCGAATGACGCTGACGGACGCGCACCCATGTGGAAGAAGAAATCTATATTTTGGGACCTGCCCTATTGAAAAGACCTAGAGGTCCGCTCCGCAATCGACGTGATGCACGTGATGAAGAATCTTTGTGTGACCCTGCTTGGCTTCTTGGGCGTGTATGGGAAGACAAAAGATACACCTGAGGCACGGGAGGACCAGCAACGTATGCACGGAAAAGACGGCATACATCAGGGTCATGCAAGCTACGCTCTTAGCAAAGAAGAGAAGGAAATCTTCTTTGAATGCCTGCTCAGTATTAAGGTACCGTCTGGCTTCTCGTCGAATATAAAGGGAATAATAAACATGGCAGAGAAAAAGTTCCAGAACCTAAAGTCTCATGACTGCCACGTGATTATGACGCAACTGCTTCCGGTTGCATTGAGGGGGCTTCTACCGAAAAACGTTCGATTAGCCATTGTGAAGCTATGTGCATTTCTCAATGCAATCTCTCAGAAGGTAATCGATCCAGAAATCATACCAAGGTTACAGAATGATTTGGTGCAATGTCTTGTCAGTTTCGAGTTGGTGTTCCCACCATCCTTCTTCAACATCATGACGCACGTCCTAGTTCACCTATGCGAAGAGATTAACGTTTTGGGTCCTGTATTTCTACACAATATGTTCCCCTTTGAGAGGTTCATGGGAGTCTTAAAGAAATATGTTCATAACCGTGCTAGGCGAGAAGGAAGCATCTCCAAGGGCCGTCAAAATGAGGAGGTCATTGAGTTTTGTATTGACTTTATTCCTGACCTTAAGCCGATTGGTGTTCCTGAATCGCGGCATAAGGGCAGACTGGATGGAAAAGGCACGCTAGGAGGGGAACAAATAATATGTATGGACGGACATTCTCTCACTGAAGCACACTACACAGTTCTGCAAAATTCCGCCTTGGTGGCTCCGTATATGGATGAACACAAGAATTTGCTACGCTCCAAACACCCGGAGCGGTCTGATGACTGGATTACACGTGAACAAACCAGGAGTTTCGCCAGCTGGTTGCAAGCACGTACCATGCATGACACCTCTATTGAAGATGACCTGTACTTGCTGTCCCAGTTACCATCTTCGAATATAATGACTTTCAAAGGGCACCAGGTAAATGGTAATACATTTTACACGATCGCCCAAGATAAGAAGAGCACCAACCAAAACAGTGGTGTCCGCTTTGATGCAGAAACCAAGACGGGAAAGGAAACATATTATGGTTATATACAGGACATATGGGAACTTGACTATCGACGTGGTTTGAAGGTCCCTTCGTTTCGGTGCAAATGGGTCAATATGACACGAGGCGGGGTAACGGAAGACCCGCAGTACGGAATGACAACAGTGGATCTCAACAATCTTGCGTATGCAGACGAACCATTCGTCCTAGCCAATGATGTGGCACATGTTTTCTATGTGAAGGACATGTCTACCAAGCCAAGAAAAAGAAAAGATAAGGAAGCGAATGCATCATACGATGAGCCAAAGCGGCACATATTTCTTTCTGGGAAGAGAAACATCGTGGGAGTGGATGACAAGACAGACAAGTCAGAATATTATGAAAAGTTTGATGAAATTGCTCCATTCACAGTGAATATTGACCCGAGCATCCCGTTAAATGATGAAGATTTTCCATGGCTACGACGCAAAGGGACACACGCGAAGAAAAAGTTTCACACCCAAAGATTTGGGATGTGATCGACTTAACTATCATCACTTTCTTCTGTGTTTCACACCCAGGAGGGATCTCTGTAATAGTTAGGGTAGCTAGTTATGTGTTTTGGCATTTGAAACGCGAAGAAATTTTATGTGCAAGCAAATTCTTTCATGCATTTACTGATTTTTTTCAGCTAAATGACCCTGAAATTGAAAAGCATTTCAAATGAACTCAGAAAAGGTTGAAAGTTGGCATGGTATCATAATTTCACCCACATAGCATGTGCAAAAAAGTAGAGAGGGTTACCGCAAAAACTGGATGCACTTCGTGTACAAAATGGACAATCTGTTTCGAAGTATCAGGGTTTCGGACGAAAACTCATTCGTTACAAAGGCATTTCATTTTTAAATAACCTAAGCATTACCAAATTGAATATAATGATAAAACACACTAATATTAAACATAAGAAAAAAGAATCACTGAAAAATCAATTTTCAAAGTTAAGTTATTCACAAAAATAAATAAAGCAAAAAAAATAAGGAAAAAAAGCCCACCTACTGGGCCACAGCGGCCTACATACGACTAGAAACCCAAATTCAAGTTGGGCCAGGATGTAGGCCCGCTAGCCCAGTAGGCCCAACAGGGCATCACAGAAGAGGTAGGCCCAGAAGGCCTGCTTAAGAGAGGAGCTCGAGACAGCAGCGATGGCGGGGCTTATAAGCAGGTGCCAGTGCCCATCGGCTAGCGAGGTGGGACTAAACTTTTGTGCCCCTCGCTTGGCAGCGCACACCCTTTAGTACCGGTTCATGGCACCAACCGGTACTAAAGGTGGGGCCTTTAGTACCGATTGGAGCCACCAACCGGTACTAAAGGGGGTCGCTTCCCGCCACTTGGCCTGGCCAAAACAGGCCTTTAGTACCGGTTGGTGGCTCCAACCAGTACTAAAGGTGTGTTCTATATAAGAAAACCCTTCAAAAAATTTCAACAGTTTCGTTCTCCTTCAGCTTCTTCTCCTCTGCACACCATCGCCCGCCCTGTCGCCGCCCCGTCCCCGTCGCCAGCCCCGTCGCCGCCCCGTCCCCGTCGTCGCCGCCCCGTCGTCCCGTCCCCGTCGTCCCGCGCGTCATCACCGCCGCCCCGTCCCGCCCCGTCCCGCGCGCGTCGTCACCGTCCCCGTACGTCGTCGTCGCCGCCCCGGCCCGTACATCCCCTTCCCCGTCGTCGCCACCCCGTCGTCGCCGCGCCCGTCGCCGTCCCCGTCGCGGCGCGCCCCCCGTCGCCGCCACCCGTCGCCTCTTGCCTCGCCGGCCGGTGAGCGCGCACACACAAACACATACATTTTGTTAGAATTGTTAGACATTTTTCTGTTTTTTAGAAATATTTAGAAATGTTAGAATTGTTAGAATAGTTAGAAATGTTAGAATTGTTAGAATAGTTAGAAATGTTAGAATTGTTAGAATTGTTAGAAATTTTTCTGTTTTTTAGTTATAGAAATAGTTATAAAAAAGTTAGAATTGTTAGAAATTTTTCTGTTTTTTAGTTATAGAAATAGTTATAAAAAAGTTAGAATTGTTAGAAATTTTTCTGTTTTTTAGTTATAAAAATAGTTATAAAAAAGTTAGAATTGTTAGAAATTTTTCTGTTTTTTAGTTATAGAAATAGTTATAAAAAAGTTAGAATTGTTAGAAATTTTTCTGTTTTTTAGTTATAGAAATAGTTATAAAAAAGTTAGAATTGTTAGAAATTTTTTCTGTTTTTTAGTTATAGAAATACTTATAAAAAAGTTAGAATTGTTAGAAATTTTTCTGTTTTTTAGTTATAGAAATAGTTATAAAAAAGTTAGAATTGTTAGAAATTTTTCTGTTTTTTAGTTATAGAAATAGTTATAAAAAAGTTATCAAAATCCAATCATTAAAAAGTGTTACTTTTTGCGGGCATATAGCTAGTATTTGTTGTCGACGATGCCCGGCCCGCATCCTCGCCGTCGACACGTCCGCGACGACGTCCAGCTGACCCATGTCCGGGACTGGGCTCCGCGGGGCTGGCACTGGGAGGTGCTGCCTGGAGGGGCGCGCCGCTTGATGAGGAACCCGGCCCCGGGTCCCGTCGTCGACCCTGATCTCGTTTGGTGGCGTTCGCGTGGGCCAGTTTCGGTGCGGAGGGAGCCGGCCCCGCCAGAGGTGGTACGTCGCCGTGTCAGGGAGGAGGACAAGCACGTCCATCGCTACATGGTTGTGTTAGAGGGCGGCAGGTTCTCCAATACCTGGCAGTTTCTTCAGGGATCTCACTTCAGCTATGATCCTGTGAGGGTACCTTCTCTTTGGGTGTCCACCGCCCGCGCCGCAGGAACCGCGAGTGTCCTAGATTCTTCTGTAGTATTCGATCTTTATTAGTTACCTAGTCAGTGATGTATTCGAGATTATATATTCGAGACGATGTATTCGAGATTATATATTATTCGAGACGATGTATTCGAGATTATATCTGTTATTCGAGACGATGTATTTGAGATTATATCTATTATTCGAGACGATGTATTCGAGATTATATCTATTATTCGAGATTATACTAAATTGTTTTATATTTCTTTTGGCATAGTTAAATAAAAGCTATGGCGGACAATACCGACAGAGAGAGAGAACAGACCATGTTCGATATGATACGCGGGCCAGATGATGATCAGAATGAAGAAGATTTTGACGGCTCCGAATTTCTAAACAACACCGGAGAGGGTGATATGATATTCGATCGCGATGACAGAATTGATGAAGTCATGAACTACGATTATGATGATGATGAAGAACATGTTGATCCTGAAACAACAAACATCGGCGAGGTATATATATTTATATAAGCAGGAATCTGGTGATCATCGCATGTTTTAAATGAGTTGAAGATATATTAACGAATCGATCTTTCTTCTTTCAGCCATCCGGATCGAGCAAATCTTCAGGCAAAAGGACGAAACGAGGCCCGAACAAAAAGTTGAATGAGGGCATAAAGTTCAATATCGAGGCATTCATACCTAATGGTGAACCATTAGCGCCTAAGAAGACTGCGGACAAGTTCGTTCGTCAGTGCGGAGTTCTTGTGAAGGACCAACTCCCGATCTCCCTTCAAGAATGGAGAAAGCCAGCAAAGCCACGTCCAGATGTTACTTTTGTCGACGAGAATAAAAAAACCTGCTTTGGGATACTCTCATGGAACATTTCATCCTACCAGATCATTTCACAGAAGCAGATGTGCAGAAAGTCAAGGACGCTGCTCTTAGGAAGATGGCGGTTGCATTCAAGAACCACAAGAGAACGACGTGGGAGAAGTACGTCAAGGGAGGAAGGAAGACTCCAGTATTCGAGGGGATACTAGAGAATCAAAGTGCTCATTGGGACGATTTCGTGAAATTCAAGGATTCAGAATTAGCTAAAGAACGGTCGAGAATAAACAAGAAGAATGCCGAAAAAAAGGATAAGTTCCATAAGATGGGGCTAGGTGGCTACGCGGTGGCAATGCCTAAGTGGGATAAGTCTGAGAAAGAGATGGAGGATACAGGTGTCATTCCGGTTACTAAGAGCTGGCCCCCCAGGGTCAGGAGTTGGTTCTATGCGCATGGGGGGAGTTGGACCCGAAGACAGGCAAAGTTTCGACGAAGGCATGTCTGAACGGAGCCGACGATGACATACTTGTTGCAATAGAAGAGGCTCGAACGGGGGTGTTCCAGCCGAACAGAGAGAACGACGAGCTTACACGTGCCCTGAAAAATCCTGAACACCCGGGAAGAACATGAGGCAAGGGCGCTATTCCGTGGTATGAGGGGTTTTCGGAATGGAACGCCGACTACAGAACCCGTGCGAGAAGGAAGGTTGCAGAGGAGAAGCAGAGGAAGATGGAGGAGGAGAAGAGGAAGCGGGACTATGAACGCCTTCAAGGCCTAGAATCCACGTACGCGGACTTGGCAGACAAATTCCAGCGGCAGCAGGAGCAGATCGACTCACTTAGCCAGCAAAGGGGGTCTCAGCAGCTGCAACAGCTAGCGGATGATCCAGCATTGGATACCACCGCCCCATCCATGCCGAGAAGCAGCGTGGGTTCCGCCCCGTTTGATGCAATGCTGGATAGATACCCCGTGGATGACATCATGGAGAACACTAACTGCGAGCTACACTTCAAAATGAAGAACATATCCATGAAGGTGGCGGACGGCGTTGCTTATACAAATTCCCCCGATGCAACCTTCCATTGCAACCCGATTCTAGCAGGCTATGCTCGTGTCGTGGTTGATGAGGTGGTGGACCAATATTCAGGGCTAGAGCTTGACATTCCTGGAGGTGACGAGGAGCACACACTCGGAGATGCCAAACATCGTATCATCCTATGGAGAAAGGATTGCATCATCTTTCGAAGGCCACCGACACCGCGTCACCCGACTCCTCATCGAAGTCCGCCACCGAGTCAGCAGACTCCCGCTCCTCCAAGTCCACCAACGCGTGAGGCCACTCCTCCTCCTCCAAGTCCGGCAAAGTGTCAGGCCACTCCTCCTCCAAGTCCGACACAGCGTCAGACGTCCACTCCTCCTCCAAGTCCGGCAAACTATCAGGCCACTCCTCCTCCAAGTCCGGCACAGCTTCAGGCCACTCCTCCTCATCCAACTCAGCCCCGTCAGCCGTCTCCGCCGCCTCAGCAATCCACGAAGAGACACCCCGCAACTATGGTGCGTAGCGGTACCAGTCGAGGTCATAGTACAGGAAGTACAGGTGGAGGCAAGCGATATAAATATGGTCCAAACCTCAGTACTCCTCTTCCTGAGAGGGCTTACGACGGGACCAAGGAGAAAACCAATGCCATAGTGCGGGCAGAAGTCGACGCCCATTTTGGACCGAAACCGCCACTGCCGCCAAGGGAGAAAGTGCTTGTGGAAGTTCTTGACCACTTCATTCGTATGGCTGAACCACCAGCTCCTAAGCCTGTTGACACAGACTATGAGCACCACATCAGGAAGTTACATCGACAACGTCTACAGAAGGAGGCGAGCTCGAGCTCGACCAAACAACAAGCATCTGTCAAAAAATGCGGGAGAACCGTTGCCCAGCTGGGGGAACAGTGGGCGCAACCGATCCCCCTGCTTGTTGTGCCGCCAACAACATGTGACAGTACGCGCGGCCAATATTATTATGGGCAAACAGTTTACGTTCCCCAGGTGGGCGATGTGGTAATAACCCAGGAGCATATAACGCAGGCTGAAGAACTCAAGATCACTGTTGGACAACTCCTCAAGATCGAGGACATGCCTGTGCTTACAGAGGAGGAAATAAAACGGAAATATGTCCGGGGCCAACCTTTGGTCAAGCCAGAAGATGTCAAGAAGCTCCCAACGAGAATGTATGAATTGCATCGATGGTACATGGACATTACCAAGAGATCCAATCGACAGTCCCTCATGGTGCAAGTCAACACGGATCATTTCTACCATGAGAAACCTGGGACCGTTGAGTATTCTGAACTGTTTCAGTTATACAATCAAGACGCACTCGACAAATCTATCGTCAGTTGCTATTGTCTGTAAGTGATTTCTTTCTGTAATTTAAGTTTCAAGCTAGCTGTATTGATCCTTTTGATCAATCATTACCTGTAATTATCCTCACTATATTCTTTTCTGTGATATTATGCAGGATGAAGATGTATGAAATGAAAAAAGGTGGACGCTTTGGCATTGGGTTCATTGACCCAAACACCGTTAATGAATACACATGGAATATAAGTGACTATTATAAAAAGCAGGTAGAGGACAGCATGTTCGAGTTCTTGAAGCACCTCAAATACAATGAAGATATACTACTTCCTTACAACTTCAAGTGAGTCACACTTTCTTGTACTACAAATTCTCTGTTTTGCCTACTAGCTAGCTAGCTACATGTTTTTGCTTACATATATATGCCAGCTTAATTAAGACATGCAAACGTGTGTGCATGCAGATTCACTGGATCTTGTGTATCATTAAAGTTGACGACGGAACAGTTGAAATACTGGACTCACTACTCTCAGAAAATAAAGACTATAACATCTTGTTTGGGATAGTCAACAGGTAATTTCAATCATTATTAACTATATATCTCGGCCTATTTAGTTCGTCATTTCATGATATGAACTATTTAATAACCCCTTTATTCATTTTCTTTGTCGACGGCAGGGCTTGGGCAAGGTTCATCAGCATAACGGAAGGCGAATGGAAACGACAGCTGAGATGGCTTCGACCTAGGGTAAGTAATTAAGTAGTGTGGTAGCTAGCTGCCATCTTTTTAATATTATCATGCTTGATTAATTATTATCTGATCAAATTAAATTCCATTCTCGTAAAGGCCATAAAGCAGGCGCAGGAGACCAATCTGTGTGCATACTGCGTTTGCGAGAACATTCGCATGATGACGTCCGAAAGGAGCAGATCTCAAAGACAGGAATGGGTACGCTTGTCAGAACACTATTCACAATTTGTGCACCATTATCGATATCTAGTCAAACAACTAATACACATGCATATTGATCTCCTTCTTAACAGTTCAGAGAGGTGCGGGACAAGCTCCTAGATACAGAGCGCGCACAAGCACTTCAAGAGGAAATAGCGGGATTTTTGCTCGACCAGGTCATAAATCCGAAGGGAGAATACTATTACCCGCCACCGCCCCCATCGACCAGGTCATGAACCACTTCCAATTTGTCATCATGCTCCGAAAGCACCAATTAGGCTAATGCAAACTGGCTCCGAAGGCAACATGCATATGTACGAGAAATTATATATATAGCTGTACATGTGTGTATGTGTGAATTAATATGGTGGTTTGTGAGACATTGATGATCTATATATATATATATATATATAGTGATGCTATTCATCACCCAGGATGCAGAATAAGCTATTCTTCACCCGAGGTAATCTTAAGATCATTTCATAATTAAACTACGTTTGAAATTCATATAATTACATTCATATTGATTCACTACGTAAAATTTCGCATAAGAAAATCAAAATATAGGTCATAAGATAACAAAATTTGCAGTTTATGTGTATTTTACACTATGTTTTTACGTTTGTAATTTTACATAACATAAAATATTTTTTACGACGATTGTATATTTTCTTACGGTCTCTTTTTATGTCGGAAATAAGACAAAACTTACGAACGTAAAATTACGGTGTATTGATGGTAAAATAGAAGGGGGTGAAGAATAACTATTCCTCACCCAGGGTGACGAATAGTCAATCTCTCTCTCTCTCTCTCTCTCTCTCTCTCTCTCTCTCTCTATATATATATATATATATATATATATATATATATATATATATATATATATATATATAATTGGTTTTACTAGCTACCATATATATGCATAACGTGTACAATGTGTAGTATCGCAAAATACCAGCAAACGAAAAAGAATTAAAATGGAAAACACAAAATTAAATGAAAAAGAAATCATAAAACCAAAAACCCCCCAAACATTTTAGTACCGGTTGGTGTTACCAACCGGTACTAAAGGGCTCCCGGCCCCCGGAGCTGGCTCGTGCCACGTGGTTGCCCTTTAGCACCGGTTCGTGCTGGACCGGTACTAAAGGGGGGGGGCTTTAGTGCCCAAACTTTAGTGCCGGTTATGGAACCGGCACTAAAGGGCCTTACGAACCGGTGCTATTGCCCGATTCTGCACTAGTGAGGGTTCCCCTCCTACGGTGGCTGCACTACAACTCGGCGACCGAGCCGAAGCTCCCAATTTGGTCTTGGCCCTTGCTGTTGCCCAATTGTGCATTCTGACTGCTCGCCCTCTTTCATGTCAGAACAATGGCATATGGTGTTGCTCTGCTATAGGTGAGTCGTCGTCGGCATGTCGGGAACGCCTGGTTCCACCCATGTGGTTTCTTCGATGCCATCCATCCAAGCTCTAGGGTGAGCATGTCCATCGTTCAACGGTGCGGCGCCTTCGAGCCAGGCGAGGAGGCAGGGGCCTTTTTTGACGATGGGTCTGGATGGATGTGTCTTCTTCAAGCCCAGGTGTTTTGGCAACGGCGTGCCTTGCATCCTCGTCGGTGCACTCTCCTAACCAGGATATCGCTTTCGCCTTGGTTGTCGGCGTGCAAGAGGTTAATGCCATCTCCAAGCTATATGCTCTACGCCAATTTTTCTAACTAGCTTGTTGTATGTGCATTGTAAGTTGCTCCCGGGCGCCTTTGTATCTTTGTCGTTTGTCTTTTTTTCTTTAGTTGATGAGTGGTGTAATTTGAAGTTGTAATCCTGACCGGTTGATGGCTTTGTTAATTTAAAGCCGGGCTCTGCTTGAGCCTTCGTTCAGAAAAAAAAACATCAATCATAAGCCTGCATAGATACACTTGCAGTTCCAGACTCCTAAGTGTGTATACAATAGATAGACACTAGCTAGTAGCAGGCCAGTAGCTAGATTTGTGCAGGTAACTATTAGTGGGCGGCGTGAGGTGGTGAAACTTTGCCCTAGAAAAGAAGCTGCGGTGTCATAGTACTACTGCCGTGGTAAAAGGCTTGCGTGGGTACACTACATCTGCATTTAAATAGCATCCATTCTGCTAGTGGAAAACACGCCTGTGCTCTCAGCAATATGTAAAACCAGCCATTTGAAGCAAGTTGCACCCTCCACATCGGAGAGCAGCACTGGCAATCAGACCCGGACCTAACTCGTGAGTGGATGCCCCGATCGATCATGCATGCATGCATGGAAGTAGCATGCCTGGTGAAAGTGCGTTCTGAAAGCAGGGAGCTGGGCTGAGATGAAAATGGAGAAGAGCGCGCACAGTACATGGTACACTTGCATATGCCCTCCGGCCTACCTGCTTCACCTCTTTCCCATAAATAAGGAGGTGCAAAGAGCTGCAAGTTTAGGTAGAGATTGCTATAAACGGGTTGAAAGGCGAGGCCCCGGACATCCCCAACCATATATATGTGCAACATAGGCGTAAGAGATGTGTATGTGCTCTCTGAAAGGAAGCGATCGCACCACCATTAATGGGGTGCGGCAGCTAGGCTCCATGCAACCAACAATGACCTACCATTGCGCTAACACTCCCTAAAATGGCATGGAGTGAGGCAAGGACAGCATGCAGACAAAGCAGAATGGTAGCATAGAAATAGTAGCAGAGAGGAAAACTACTACTACCTAGACGTGGGGAAATGAGATAGTTACAAATCATCAACTAGAGTAGTACCTTTTCTTGTGGGGATCAATAAAGCTACTTGACAAGGCCAGTATGTAATACCCCCTCCGTAAAGAATAGTGATCTAAACGCTCTTGTATTTTTTCACGGAGGGATTGAGTAGCTTGCATTTTTTTATAGAATTAATAGCATGCAATTTAGACTAGTAAGCATACATTCCCTGTAGTACAAGTCTAGCAAACGATAAGAACATTACTCCCTCCGGTGCGTAATGGTTTTAGTTCAAATTTATCATTTAGGATGTGATGCGGCGATGGTGTAAAACATGGCAACAATAGCATATGCATGCATATATTATCCTCACCCACTGACCCAGATATCCTTATCTCTGTTCTCAAAAAAAAAAAAAGATATCCTTATCTCTTACTACTAGGTACTACTACTAGTAGTACTATCAAGGAGATAACAACAATACAACCAGTGGAGCAACTCTTTGGCATATGGTTTGTACAGAACTATATGTAGCTAGTAGGCCACCGGATAGTTTGCTTGTTTAATAAAGTAGCCAGTGCTTGAACAAGGCAGTCAAGCAATATTCCTTCCACGCCCTCATCCCTAGGGGAATGTTTTTGGGGCCCTTCCAAGTTCTCCCAAGCCCCAAGATACGGCTGCTGGCATGCATGCATGTGACCAGTTTGTGTGACATCCCAGTAAACTAATGAAGGTGATTATACTCTGCAGGCCATGCATGCATGCAGTACAAGGAAATGACACCAAAATCGGTGCAAGAGATGAATCATTAGGTGACAACTTTTTGGTTTGGGCAGGTGAACCGGGCTTGTGAATGCCTAACTAGAAACAAAAACAAATGAGTGAAAAGTTGCTGCATTCTTACCCACTTGACACGAGAGAAAGATATAGGAGGGAGGGGGGCAGAGATGCAAGGAGCACGATGGTGGGAGAGGGGATAGCATGGCAGTGTACCTTTAGGTTTGCAAATATAATTATAGATGGTAGTACAAATGGCCTGCTCAAGGACCTACAGATGGCCATCATATGATATAATAATACCATGTGAGGAGAGAGAAGCGAGTAAAGTTTCTTTCTTTCTTTCTTTCAGGGAGTGGGATGTTTGTCATACGTACTTATTCTCTTCCGCCCATGCCCTCCACTTCTCCTAGCTACCTCCCCTCGCTAGTGCTTTTCATGGCTGGAAGATTCTTGGTTCCGGGGCGACGGTGGCGAGACATGACATCTCAGAGCTTTGCCTGCTAGTACAAGAAAAAGGAGGGTAGGGAGAGGTGACAGATAGAAAGACAAGCTTATAAAAATCAAGCAGCAAGATGTACACTAATATAATCAGTTCAACTGGAAATGACATTCAAGGACACATATTATTACATGCTCTAAATACCTCTTCTGATCAACTTTAGATGAGCCTATATATGCATATGCATAAACCAACAAGCACAATAATGAAGAGGAATTTGTATATGAAAACAAAGGTGATGGTACTTGTACTCATTGTATGTAACATAAGTAACAAATAATATAAGTACAAAGTTACATGCTACCACTACAAACTTGGAAGCCTCGGTCCCCAAACGATCTGCATCTACACACAAAGCTGAAACACCGTGCATGCATGCAGTGCATTGTGGTTACCACCAAACACACTGTAGCTCGGTCCTCCCCCCACTCCTACAGGTCTCCTAAAGTTGGCCCTGCAAACCAGAGAAACCGCACCACCACATGCGCCATGTACCGATGTACGTACTAGGTATGTACCGACGCCTAGCCAACTCCAAGCCAGCCTAAAAATAAGCTTCACACAGGCCAGCATGTAGCATCCATGGCACCGATCAACAGAGATTAAAATGTTGTGTACTCTGATAGTCTGATGTGTTAGAGCTAGCTAGCCCCCAAGTCGATCACCAAACACAAATGAACGGCTAGAGCACAAGGAAAGAAGAAGAAGAAGAAGAACACCAGAAAGAAAGAAAGAAAGAAAGAAAGAAAGATATCAAACACCATATCCACCATCTTATTAAACCTTTGTGCCCTATCTCCAGCTGCAGCTTGGAAGCGCACGCATGCACGCACAGCCGACGCTCAGATCGCATGAGCTATGCATGCATGGGCGCCGCCGTCCACGTTACCAGGTGCCGCCGCCGCCGATCATGCCGTTCCAGAACCCCGGCGTGTCGGGCTGCCCAACGGGGGCGCCATTGCCTTGTTGCTCCTTGTTGCCTTGCTCGAACTGATGGTCGCCGCCATCCACGCCCGCGCCAGAACCACCACCGCTCTCACCGCCACCGGCGCCAGAGTTTGCCGTGGGCTTCAAGTCCTCGAACGCGAACAGCAACCTGCCCGACCTGTCCTGCATCCCTTGTATCCCGGCACCGGAGCCGTAACCCGCCGTGGAAGCCCCGCCCACCTGACCGTGCGCGTCCAACGAGAAGCCTAGCAAGCTCTGCGACTGCGGTGGCGCCGGCGCGCGGAACTCCCCGAGCGAGAACCCCGTGGCGCCGTACTCCCCGGGCATCTGCATCGGCATCTGCAGCGGCATATAGCAGCCGGTGCTCCGGAGCAGCTCCATCGCGGAGAGCGCGCCACCGGCCCGGGCGCCATTGGCCACCATTCCGCCGCCGCCCGGGTTGCACATGCTGCTGCTCTCCAGGCTCGGGAACGCCATGTAGTCCGCCTGAGCCTGCATCCCGCCTTGGTGGTGCGGGAACGCGAGGTTCAGGTCGTGCGCTGCGCCCTCGTGCGCCAGCTTCGGGTTCTTGTTCGGCGCCGCCCCGAGCATGGACGAGTTCGCGACGGACGCGGTCGTGGAGGCGGCCGCTGAGGCGCTCGCTGACGCGGACGACGACGAAGAGCGCTTGTTCTTGCGGGAGCCGCCGCCGACGGGGACGTTGCGCAGCGAGCCGCCCTCGGTCCAGTACCGGCGGCACGTCTTGCAGAAGTAGCGCGGCTGCTGCAGGCTGTAGTTGTTGTAGTAGCAGAACTTGGTGTTGGTGGAGTTGCACCGCGGGCAGTTGATCGCCTTCTCCTTCTGCGGCCGCGGCCGCCGCTCCGTGCTACCCGCTCCAACCCCGGAGGCTGCCACTGCCATGGCCGGCGCCCCGCTCCTCATGGGGCCTCCAGCCCCAGGCGCGGACGACGGGGCCTGCGCCGGTGGATTCGGATTTGAGCCTTGCACCTGCTGGTTCGCGCTTGGTGCTCCCATCAGCATCTCCTCCATGGGCTTCACCAGCCCTAGCCCCTGAGGACACAGAAGATACACACATAGCGCAGCACTTGATCAGTCAGAGGTTCAGAACAGACGATGATCAACACAAGACCACTACATGCCAAGCTAGCTAACACCTAGAGCAAGCAAGAACAAAGTGAAGAAAGATAACATGTGGTGAGCGAGCATGCAGAGGTGAGGGGGAGGCTGTGGGGGTGGGGGTGGGAGTGTCAAGAATCTCTACGGTGCAACTAAGAACCAAGCAAAAGGATACAAAGGGAGATTAGAGGCAGCTAGCAGAGAAAGGCAAAGGAAAAGGTGATAAGGGCCGGGGAAGAAGAAAGGATGAAAGAGAAACACACCACCACACACAAAAAACACAACTTTGCTTGTGCTGTTGTAGGGTTGTGGTACTGCCACACATCACCAGGACATGGCTGCTGCTCTCCTCTTTTGATGCGAGGCAAGAGAGAGAGAGAGAAGAAAAGCTATGAGAAAGGAAGGGGGAGGGGAGGTGAGGAGGGGATAAAAAGGATGATGGTGAGGAAAGGGGGATTAGAAAGAGGGGAAAAGAAAGGTGATGGTGCGTGCTTTCATGGATCAAAAGGGGGAGGAGGGCAGCAGAGAGAGGATTAAAGCCGCAGGACGGGGGCTCACCTTCACCTTAAAGCCTATGGAGAAGAGAGAGGGGTGCTGATTGTGTTGCAGATGCATAGATCTACACAAAGCATAACATATAAAGGAAGAACAAGACCCAAGAGGACACCCACACAGACAGAGATCATGGTCGCGTCAAAGAAAGCGCGTGCACACCAAGCTAGAACCATGTCAGCGGGAGGAGGATGAACAGACGACAGCGGCAAGATCAAGGAGAACAAAAGCCAAATTCTCTCAGAGATTTACCTGGGGCCAGTGGGCTGCATCCATGCAAGGACTTTGGCTACCCCCCAAACAATTCTTTCTCCCGAAGTCTGAATACGAGGAGGAACCGAGGAAGACGACGGCCGGAAGACGAAGAGGAGCACCTGCTGCTTGGTAGATTTCTTGAGCGGAGGGAGGGGAGAGAGGAGGAAGGCGCTGTGGTTGGGCAGTGAGTGGAATTGTCCCTCCTATCTCCGCTCTTCCCACATACGTTTTGCTCAAATAGCTAGGCCAGTAGTGGATTCCTTGCCCCTTCTTTTTTAATATTTCCGTATGCCTCTCACAGCTACTCCAGCTGCCAGAAGCTCGGCGAGGGGAGGGGATTGGAGCAGATCTATCTATCGATGCGCGACTGTGAGGAGGGGGAGGAAGGGGGTTGAGAGGTGTTCTTGCTGGATCGGAGACCGCGAGGAGTCGGCCGGTCGGTCAACCGGCCGGGATTCCATCGACCATTGTAAGAGAAGGCAGGCACCAAGGGAGGAAGCCCTGGGAATGGCGGTTTGGTGGGGGCCTCGCTCCGCCTCGCACTCGCACGTGCCGGCGACACGGCCTTCTAAATTCCCTGCGCGTCACTATTTGGTGCAACCTTTTTTTCCTTTCTTTTCCATTCTATTACGCGACAGTGCACCTGCCCCTTTGTTTTCAGGCTACAGCGTAATTCGTTTCAACGCCGCACCGACCGAACTACCCAGGTCCTGTTGTCGTCGACACTGGCTACAAAATTTGTCAAGAGTTTTAACTTTTAAGGCGTGCGCGTGTACAGTTCAAATAATGGCCTTCACGGTACACTTGAATGAAGTGTTACATCTACATAATATTGCTTCAAAACATAGTGCATGGCAATATATGTGCCTTTTTTTTGGGGGGGTAGAGGACGCTTTTAGAAACTCAGAATGTAGTATCATGCGGATACGCTGAAATACGAAATGTGATGAGCAGCACCTAACCTCTGCACAAATATGATGCACATAGCCAAAATCAACGGTCTGAATATAAGTGCACCCAGATATCCTTGTATTAAAAAAGGAAATAAACAACTACAAATATACCACAAAACAACCCACCGTCAAGTTACCACGTTAGCGAGTAGGCGAGATAAAGTGCGGAGAGGTTTTCCGCACCAGCATCACGGGGACACTAATTTCCCACCACCGGTCAATGTAAAACCGTCTTAGCTCATCATGACTTCTTCATTTAGAATCAGTGGAAGATGATATCAGGAGAGTCTGATTTTATGTTGTTTTCCTTCCCACTCTTCCCAATCAAACTTACCTATATTCGATATGAACAAACTTGAGCTAAAGTTGTGGAGTTCAACGATTGGGCCTCGCATAAGTTCCAATGCTTGTGTGAGTGAAGTTGTCGTCATGCCCCCTCCCCCCCCCCCCACCAGTACGTGTTCGAGGACTGGTTATTGCAATTCTTTATATTTAGGAAGGGAAACGTGTTCTCCCTCTTTGGTCAGGCCATCCCACTTATGAAATAGATTATTGAACTTTATAAAAAAATTGGACATGATCATGGAGCTAACATAAATTTAGTTGATTGGGATATTCCTAAAATTACTAGAGAAGATGTTGAGCTGCTTGTTTAGCCTTTTTCCATGGAAAACTTGAAAACTTTGTCTTTTTCAGATGATGAAAAAAAAACAGAAGTCAGGGACATGATGGTTTGCCTACTGATATTTTCCGGTATTTTTGGGCCCTGGCTAAATGAGATCTCAAGGATTTATTTGATGATCCATAAGGGTGTGTTGGATACTATTAAATTGAGTTATGACATTATGACTTTGGTTCCTAAAATCAAAGATGCAAAAAAATCCAAAAGATTAGACATATATGTCTTATGAATATGAGTTTCAAAATAATTACTGAAGTTCTTATGAAGGTCAAGCTTGTTGGTAAACCCTATTATTTCACACACTCAAATTGTCTTTGTCAAAGGTAGATACATAATGGAAGGTGTTGTGATTTTGCATGAAGCCTTAAACACTATTCATCGTTAAAAAATAGTGCCCTTTAGTTAAGGTTGATTTGAAAAAGCATATGGCAAAATTGAATGGCCCTTTGTACGCCTGATGTTAGAAATAAAGGGGTTCCCTAATAAACTGCGTGACTAGATTATGTTTACCATGGGAGGGTGGGCATGCGGAAACAAAATGAATATGAGATAGGGCCAAACTTCACAACTTGTATACAACTCAGACAAGGGGATTCTCTTTCCCTACTTCTCTTTGATTTAGCTTTTGATGTTCTTGCCATTTTTATGGGAAATGCTAGAAAAAATGGACTAGTTAAAGGTGTGCTTAATGGGGCTCTAGACCATGGAGTTAATATGCTGAAATATGCTAATGGTAAATTTTATTTCTACAAGATGATGTTGAAAATGCAAAATAAAATTCATACTTTGTGCTTTTGAACAAATGATGGATGGCCTTACTATTAATTTTCACAATAGAGAGTTATGCCTGTTTGGGTATGTTGTGGATAAAACTGATTTATACCAGGAAAATTATACTTGTAAATTGGGAGTTCTACCTTTGAAGTACCTAGGAATTCATGTTTCCAATGTTAGAATTAGGAACATACACCGAATCGTGTGGAGGATAAGATATAAAAATAGATGTCGTTGTTGGCAGGTAAAAAATGCTTAACATTGCAGGCAGGCTAAGTTTGGTGCAATATTGTCTAAGCAATCTACCTTTATAAATGATGTACTTCTATCTCATCCCAATTGGGGTGAAGAAGAGAATCAATTTATTCATGGCTTGGCTTGTTTGTCAAGGTGATAACAACAAGAAAAAATACCACTGGTGAACTGGAATACTTGGTGTAGACCTAATGATCAAGGGGGTTTGGGGATATTAAACCTTGAGATCATGAAAAAACCTTTGTTGGCTAATTGGTTGTATAAATTAGAAACTAAAAGTGGGCTCTGGCAAATGATCCTCCTGAACAAAATTATTCATAATGGTTGCCTCTTCGGTACTAAATATGATATTAGTGACTGACATTTCTGGTCCAGTATCACAGAAGTCAAACACATATTTTACCAACACTGCAAAAAATGGTGGGCGATGTCCAGATAGTAGATTTTGGGAACATTGGTGGGTTGATGACAAACCTCTTAGAATTTCATATGCTAGACTGCAAAATTTAAGTTTTGATCATAATAACACTATGGCCGATGCCTTCCAAAAGGGACAAGAGGGGTTTATATTAGAAGAACTCTCTGGGAGATACTCTATCTCTTTGGTATAGCCTCAAAATGAGGTGTGAGGAAATTATGATGTCTCATAGTAAGGATTATATTAAGTTGATGTTAACTGATGATGCTCTTTTTACCGTCAAATTGCTTTATTGATATCTTGCTATGTATGATTGTGTTTTTTCAGACACAAAAATCATGGAAAAGTAAAATTCCACCAAAAAATAAAGCTTTTCTTTGGTTGATGGTCAAAATAGAATATTAACTAGAGATAATTCGTTCAAAAGAGGTTGGATAGGTCCCCAAAATTGTGTGTTTTGTGGCCAATATTCGAGCATTGAACATTTTTTCATCATATGAGTTGCTAAGCTAATCTGAAGTTTGCTTCAATGCACTTTTAATCTGAATTCTATTCCTAATCATGTCCTTTGGTAGTTGGATAAAGTTTTTTTGAAGGAAAGTAAAAAGTTGGTGTCATTGCTATCTTTTGGACAATTTAGAGATGCAAAAATAATGTTTCTTTTGAAAGAAAGCTAATAAATGACCGAATTGTGCTTATGAGGTTGATATGTCATTGAATAACAAATTGGGAAATTTTGCACAAGAGGAAGGGAAGTCAAAGGGTGTTGATGCAGAGAGCAAAAAACATAGAGCAGGTGGAAACTGAAGTCTGCCGTGCATCACATGGGTGGCGTCATGAGGTTCTGCGGATTAGTGACTGAACCACTAGTAGAAAAAGGGGCAACGGTCCAGGCCGGGTTAGCCCATTAGTCCCGGTTCAGTCTAGAACCGGGACCAATGGGGGCATTGGACCCGGTTCGTGAGCCCAGGGGTCCGGCCGGGCCACGTGGGCCATTGGTCCCGGTTCGTCTGGACCTTTTGGTCCCGGTTGGTGGGACGAACCGGGACCAATGGGCCTGGCTCCTGGCCCACCACCATTGGTCCCAGTTCGTGGCATGAGCCGGGACCAAAGGCTCCCCTTTAGTCCCGGTTCATGCCACGAACCAGGACCAATGAGGTGCCTATATATACCCTCGCCCGCGAGCAGAGCACTCCAGTGCTATGTTTTTCTCTGGCCGGCGAGGGGAGGGGTTTGTGGTGCTCTAGCTCACATCCTATGCACATGAGGTGTTCGATGAAATGCCCGAGCCACACTAGTTAAGCTTTCTCCTCTCGAAGCTCGACCTCAAAGTTCCATTTTCCTCGAGATTTGTCAAGATTTAGCGGTCCGTCACGCCCCACCCCCGTCTTCACCGCCGTCGATCACCCGCGCCGATCTCATTACCGACACCACCGTGGTGAGCCTCTTGTTCTTATCTTCTTTCTGAAAGGAAAAATATTGTTACTTGTATGTTTAGATAGATACTTGTATAATTTTCTTACTTTTATTATTGCATCTTATATAGTGCGATGGTTTTGGTATCCGCCCCCGTTGGCCCTCGTCCTGTCTATGATTCGGATGTGGTATATATATTATCTTTATAGCTATTGGTTCATTTATTGTTTATGAAAATTATGCGGACCAACGTGACATAGATTTTATTTATCTAGGATGTATGTGAACCGGAAATTCCAACCGACCCTATTGTCGAGAGGTTAAATTTAGTTGAAGAAGAAAACAATTTCATGAAGGAAAAAATAAAAAAAATTGAGGAGGAGAAGATGATATTGGAGTTGCATGTTGCGGATGTCGTCGATGATCGCAAGATTAACATGGATGCAATGCGCTTGAAGATTAGAAAGATTAGAAAATATGCCATTCATACCGAGGCTTGGTATCATTATGCCATAGGATCAATTGTTACCTTGGTTGCGATTATGATCGCCTTTGTTTTCGCATTAAAATGTTTTACATAGTTTCAATGTATGGTTTAATTAATTAGATGCTCTGGAGAGCTATATGTTGCTAGATGAGAACTATGTATGTACTTTGGTTTTAATGTGATGATGAACTTCTATTAATTTGGACACTTAATTATATATAATGCACACAGATGAACCGACAATGGATGTACGGTGAGAGACACACCTCCGAGTACATTAAGGGCGTGCATGAGTTTCTCGATGCGGCTGAGGCAAACAAGCATAATGGTTTTATGTGTTGTCCATGCCCTGATTGCGGGAATACGAAGTCTTACTCTGACCGGAAAATCCTTCACACCCACCTGCTTTACAAGGGTTTCATGCCACACTATAATGTTTGGACGAGGAACGGAGAAATAGGGGTTATGATGGAAGACGGCGAAGAAGAAGAGTACGATGACAACTATGTGCCCCTGAATACGGTGATGCTGCAACGGGGGGAGCTGGTGAAGATCAAGAGGAACCAGACGATGTGCCCAATGATGTTGCAATGGGTGAAGCTGCTGAAGATCAAGAGGAACCAGACGATGTGCCCGATGATGATGATCTTCGCCGGGTCATTGTCGATGCAAGGACGCAATGCGAAAGTCAAAAGGAGAAGCTGAAGTTCGATTGCATGTTAGAGGATCACAAAAAAGGGTTGTACCCCAATTACGAAGATGGCAACACAAAGCTCGGTACCGTACTGGAATTGCTGCAGTGGAAGGCAGAGAATGCTGTGTCTGACAAAGGATTTGAGAAGCTACTAAAAATATTGAAGATGAAGCTTCCAAAGGATAACGAATTGCCCGACAGTACATACGCAGCAAAGAAGGTCGTATGCCCTCTAGGATTGGAGGTGGAGAAGATACATGCATGCCCTAATGACTGCATCCTATAGCGCGGTGCATACAAGGATCTGAACGCATGCCCGGTATGCGGTGCATTGCGGTATAAGATCAGACGAGATGACCTTGGTGATGTTCACGGCGAGCCCCGCAGGAAGAGGGTTCCTGCGAAGGTGATGTGGTATGCTCCTATAATACCACGGTTGAAACGTTTGTTCAGAAACGGAGAGCATGCCAAGTCGATGCGATGGCACAGTGAGGACCGTAAGAAAGACGGGAAGTTGAGAGAACCCGCTGACGGGTCGCAGTGGAGAAAAATCGTGAGAAAGTACTGGGATGAGTTTGCAAAGGACCCAAGGAACGTATGGTTTGCTTTAAGCGCGGATGGCATTAATCCTTTCAGGGAGCAGAGCATCAATCACAGCACCTGGCCTGTGACTCTATGTATGTATAACCTTCCTCCTTGGATGTGCATGAAGCGGAAGTTTATTATGATGCCAATTCTCATCCAAGGCCCTAAGAAACCCGGCAACGACATTGATGTGTACCTAAGGCCATTAGTTGAAGAACTTTTACAGATGTGGAATGGAAACGGTGTATGTATGTGGGATGAGCATAGACAAGAGAAATTTAACCTAAAGGCGTTGCTGTTCGTGACCATCAACGATTGGCCCGCTCTCAGTAACCTTTCAGGACAGACAAACAAAGGATACCACGCATGCACACACTGTTTAGATGACACTGAAAGTATATACCTGGACAAATGCAGGAAGAATGTGTACCTGGGCCATCAACGATTTCTTCCGACCAACCATCAATGTCGAAAGAAAGGCAAGCATTTCAAAGGCGAGGCAGATCACCGGAAGAAGCCCGCCATGCGTACCGGTGAGCACGTACTTGCCATGGTCAATGATTTACACGTAATCTTTGGAAAGGGTCCCGGCGCACTAGCCGTTCTGAATGACGCTAAGGGACACGCACCCATGTGGAAGAAGAAATCTATATTTTGGGACCTACCCTACTAGAAATACCTAGATGTCCGCTCTTCAATCGACGTGATGCACGTGACGAAGAACCTTTGCGTGAACCTGCTAGGCTTCTTGGGCGTGTATGGAAAGACAAAAGATACACCTGAGGCACGGGAGGACCTGCAACGTTTGCACGAAAAACACGGCATGCCTCCGAAGCAGTATGAAGGTCCTGCCAGCTACACTCTTACGAAAGAAGAGAAAGAAATCTTCTTTGAATGCCTGCTCAGTATGAAGGTCCCGACTGGCTTCTCGTCGAATATAAAGGGAATAATAAATATCCCAGAGAAAAATTTCCAGAACCTAAAGTCTCATGACTGCCACGTGATTATGTCGCAACTGCTTCCGGTTGCATTGAGGGGGCTTCTACCGGAAAACGTCTGATTAGCCATTGTGAACTATGTGCATTCCTCAATGCAATCTCTCAGAAGGTGATCGATCCAGAAATCGTACCAAGGCTAAGGAGTGATGTGGCGCAATGTCTTGTCAGTTTCGAGCTGGTGTTCCCACCATCCTTCTTCAATATCATGACGCATGTCCTAGTTCATCTAGTCGACGAGATTGTCATTCTGGGGCCCGTATTTCTACACAATATGTTCCCCTTTGAGAGGTTCATGGGAGTCCTAAAGAAATATGTCCGTAAACGTGCTAGGCCAGAAGGAAGCATCTCCATGGGCCATCAAACAGAGGATGTCATCGGATTTTGTGTTGACTTCATTCCTGGCCTTAAGAAGATAGGTCTCCCTAAATCGCGGTATGAGGGGAGACTGACTGGAAAAGGCACGCTAGGAGAGGACTCAATAATATGCAGGGACGGGCATTCTTGGTCTCAAGCACACTACACAGTTCTACAGAACTCTTCCTTGGTGACCCCGTATGTCGATGAACACAAGAACAGTCTGCGCTCCAAACACCCGGAGTAGTGCGACGACTGGATTACATGTGAACACATTAGGACTTTCAGCAGTTGGTTGGAAGCAGGTCTCAGAGGTGACAACACTGTTTGTGATGAGTTGTACTTGTTGTCTAGGGGACCATCTTTGACTGTATTGATTTACAAAGGATACGAGATAAATGGGAATACATTTTACACGACTGACCAAGATCAAAAGAGCACCAACAAAAACAGCGGTGTCCGCTTTGATGCAACAACCAAGAAGGGAAAGGACACATATTATGGTTACATAGTGGACATATGGGAACTTGACTACAGACAAGATTTTAAGGTCCCTTTGTTTAAGTGCAAATGGGTAAATCTGTCAGGAGGCGGGGTACATGTAGACCCACAGTATGGAATGACAACAGTCGATCTGAAAAATCTTGGGTACACTCATGAACCGTTCGTCCTAGCCAATGATGTGGCACAGGTTATCTATGTGAAGGACATGTCTACTAGACCGAGAAAAAGAAAAGATAAGGAAACGAATACATCATACGATGAGCCAAAGCGCCACATAGTTCTTTCAGGAAAAAGGGACATCCTGAGAGTGGAGGGCAAGACAGACATGTCTGAAGATTATGAAAAGTTTCATGAAATTCCTCCCTTCAATGTCAAGGCTGACCCAAGCATCCTGATAAACGATGAAGATTATCCATGGTTACAGCGCAATAAGCAAATGACACAAGCGAAGAAAAAGTGAAGACTTTCTCCCGCAACTATTATGATGATACCATGCCAAATTTGTAAAAGACGAGTATGCTATGCCAACTTTTTGAGAGTTCATTTGAAAACTATGAATTTAGGTCGAATTTTCTCTATAGGTGCATCTATGTTCATTTTTTTAGTAAAGTTAATCACAAACTTGTGATTCACACAAATTTCAAAGAATTCAAATTTTAACTATTCAAATTTGAAAACTAATGGCACTGACAGAAAGTTTATATTTTTTCTAAAACTAATGGCACTAATAGAAAGTTTATAATTTTGCTGACCTAAAAGCAAAAAGAATTAAAAAATAAATAGAAAAAAAGAAAACAAAATGCCTATAATATTTGTTATGACTAACTAAAATTACCAAATTGAGTATAATAATAAAACACAGTAATATTAAAAAGCAGGAAAAAGATTGACTCAAAAATCAATTTTTATAGTAAAGTTATACATAAACTAGTGATTCACCCAAATTTAAACTATTCAAATCTTAAAACTAATGGCACTAACAGAAAGAAAAAAGAATTAAATATAGCAACAATAAGTATTTTGTTGTAAGTAAAAAAACAAAAAAATGCCACCTACTGGGCACTCACGGGCTGAATACGACTAGAAACCCTACCATGGGCCAGGATTCAGGCCCGCGGGAGGCCTAGTAGGCCCAAAGGCACACATTGCTCGGTTAGGCCCGAAAGCCTGCTTTAGAGAGGAGCTCGAGAGGGAAGGCGCACCGCACCTTATAAACAGGTGCGGCTCCCTCTCAACTAGCGAGGTGGGACTAAACATTTGGGCGCACAGCACAAGGCCTTTGGTCCCGGTTGGTGGAACCAACCGGGACCAAAGGGGCATTGGTCCCGGTTGGTGGTACAAACCGGGACCAAAGGCCCCCCCTTTAGTCCCGGTTGGTGCCACCAACCGGGACCAAAGGCCGCTGCTTCCCGCCCTTTGGGGTGCTGAAAAGAGGCCTTTGGTCCCGGTTGGTGGCACCAACCGGGACTAAAGGGGGGCATTAGTCCCGGTTGGTTTCACGAACCAGGACCAATGCTCTTGCTATATAAGTAGCACTTAGCAGTTTTCGATCAAATCACCCACTTCTCCCCCGACGCCCCTTGCTCCTCCTCGTCGCCGTCGCCGCCCGACGCCCCTGCTCCTCCTCGTCGCCATCGCCACCGACGCCGTCAGGCTGCTCGCCTTCGCCGTCACTGCCGCCACCGACGCCGTCAGGCTGATCGCCTTCGCCGTCGCCGCCGCCCCCTGTGAGCACTGTACAGCCCCTCCCGTCCCGCGCCCCTGCGCCGGCCCCTGTCCTGCGCGGCCACCGCGCCGCCGCCCCTGCCCTGCGCGGCTGCCGTGCGCCGCCGCTGCCCTGCGCTGGCGCCGCGCGCCGCACAGCCGCCCCTGACCTGCCCCGCCGGTGCCACCGCGCTGCCGCCATGCCCCTCTACCCCGCCGGCGCCACCACTTTTTTTATTAGTTTAATTTTTTTCATATATATATATATATATAATGTACGTGTATGTATGTGGCTATATATTTTTGTTCATATGTTGCAATATGTTTTTTTATTTTTATTAGTTTATTTTTTTGTTCATATGTGATGTATATGTGTATGTGGCTATAATGTATATGTGTATGTGATGTATGTGGCTAGAATTTGCTAACTATATATGTTAAAAATGTTTTTTTGTTCATAGAAAGTTTTTTGTTCATATATAGAAAGTTACAATTTTAGAAAAGTTTTATATATGCAAAAGTTACAATTTTACAAAAAGAAGGATAGGAAAGAAGAAAATAAGAAGAGGAAAGAAAGAAGAAGAGGAGAGGAAAACAAGAGGAGAAATAAATAAGAAGAAGAAAAAAGAAGAAAAAGAAGAGGAGAAGAAGAAAGGAATAGTGGAGAGGAAGAGAAAATAGAATTCTATTTTCTCTTCCTCTCCACTATTCCTTTCTTCTTCTCCTCTTTTTTTTTCTTCTTTTTTTTCTTCGATCTTCTCAAACATGAGAGGAAGAAGAGGATAAAAAAATAAGAGGAAGAAGAAAAAAGAGAGGAGAAGAAAGAATTAGAGGAGTTCTTCTCCTCTATTCTTTCTTCTCATCTTTTTTTTCTTCTTCTTCCTCTTTTTCTTATCGGGAACGAGGGTCATCGAGGGACATAGATGTTGTGTCGTCGTTGTCGATATACCCGCCCCCTCCCGATAGCTTCAACATGTGTGTGTGGGGGGTCAATATTACCCCCTCCTTGAAGCGTTCTCGAGGCCACCCCTAACCCTTGAAGCGTTGTTGAGGCCACCCAAAACCCTAGAGAAGCAGCGTCGAGGCCACTAATTAATATGATTCCTTATTGTGATTAGCTAGCTAGATCTACGTTTGCCACTAATATATCCATCTGTCATGTTTGAATAATAATTGCCATGTTGTACATATTTGTAGAAACTATGGACACCGCCCGAGATGAAGCAAAAGAAGTGTTGTTGAGGGACATAATCGCAGAAGGAAGTGATGTCGTCTCGTTGTTTCTCAACGACACCGATGGTCTGGAAGGAGAGGGTGAAGAAGCTGGCTCCGGTGACCTAATGCCGGTGCCAGAAGGAGAACGTGAGGACGGCTCCGGTGACCCAATGCCGGTGCAAGAAGGAGACCGTGATGACGGCTCCGGCCAGGTATATATATTAGTTAAGCCTGTGCTGACTAGCTAATTGATGCATTCATTGTTTTGGTATGTACACATATTAATTAAGTCATTGTTCTTTTTTCTAGCCCTCCGGATCGAGCACAACTGAGCTAAATACACGAGGCCTGGAGAAAAAGTTGAGCTCGGATGAAAGGTTTGAGATCATAGCAATCGCGCCCGACGGCCAGCCTATTGAACCCATCCGAACAAAGAAGGCATTTGTTGCTCAGTGCAGGGTTCTGGTTAGGGACAAGATCCCGATCAGCATCCAACAATGGTTTAAGCCGGCTACAGAAGACCCTGAGGTGTCTTACGTCAATGATATGCAGAAAAATGATCTTTGGACTGAGCTGAAGACAAATTTCACCCTACCGCCAGAGGATGATCCGGAGAAGCCAGTTAAAGAGCAATTAATCAAGTCTTTTGCTCTTAAGAGGATGGCAGACCTATTCAGGAGGTGGAAGAAAGACCTGAATAGGTTTGTCGAGAAAGAAGAGACACCAGAATTCAAGGGCATATATGAGAAGATCAGAGATGACTGGCCTGCATTTGTGGCCCACAAGACATCGGAAAAGAGTAAGAAGATGTCGGCGACAAACAAGAAAAATGCTGCGAAGAAGAAGCTTCACCATCGCACGGGGTCAGGTGGCTACCTCGTAGCCCGGCCTAAGTGGGCCAAGGCTGAGAATGATCTGCTTGAAAAAGGGATCGAACCAGAGACAATGAACTGGCCAGACCGTTGCCGGACTTGGTTCTTCGGGGCTGGCGGAACCTTGGACCCTGTAACAGGGAAGTGCATTTGGACGGACGAGCAACTTGACACACCCTTGAAGAAGCTTCGGTACTATATCAATGCAGCACAGCAAGGGACGTTCCGTCCAGACAGAGAGAATGACAAGCTCACAAAGGCCCTCGGGGATCCTGAGCACCCTGGACGGACACGAGGCACGCCAGGCTCCATTCCGTGGAGGGCTGGGTTTCCGAACGCAGGCGGTTACAAAAGCCAGGAGAGGAGGAAGAAAGTGCAGCAGTCCGAACTGCAGGCACTTAAAGCAAGGGTACTCGGGATAGAGGAACGAGAAGCAAATCGCAACAAACGAACTGCCGAAGCTTCCCCTGAAGCTACCCCGCCATCTCAGCGGAGAAGCAGCATGGCTTCCACCGAGCTGCTTCAGCCGAAGCTTATCTTGATGGCTCCTGCCAGCTATCCCGTGGATGCTATCACGGAGGCTCAAAATTGCCACCTTATGACGCAATGGATGAATATGAAGGTCAAGGCGGTTGTTGGCTCTATTTTTCCTAATGAACCCGACGCAACTTTTCACTGCCAGCCGATTCCAGAAGGATATGCTAAGGTGATGGTGGATGAAATAACAGAGGGATTTGAGGACCTCCCGCTTGACCACCCTACCGGAGAAGGGGAGACTCGGCTGGTTCTGCTCTGAAGACTCCATGCCTATGGCGGAAGGAGCTCATCAACCTTCCGAACTGGACGCCTCCGCCTCCTCCTCCTCCTCCGGCGAGTCAGGGCACTCCGCCTCCTCCACCGCCTCCTCCTCCGGCGAGTGACGATCAGGGCCCTCGGCCAGCTCCTTCTCCGGCGCGTGGCGGCACTCCGCCTCCTTCTCCGCCTACGCCGGCGCGCCCGAGCAGCCAGCCTACTCCTTCTCCGCCTCGTCAGCAAGGGCGGAAGAGACCTGCCACCGCTCCGGCAGCTGCTCCGGCGCGTCGTAGTCCTTCTCCTCCGCCTCGTAAGCAAGTCAAGAAGACTGCCGCTCCGTCTGCTCTGCCGGCGTCTAGCAGTACAGCCAGAGGCGGGAGGACATACAGATTTAGTCCTTCTCTGAAGACTCCAGAGAAGTTACCGTACGAGATGAGCCCAGAGGAGAACGCGAAGATCGGGCGAACCGAAGCGAAGGAATGGTTTCAAGGGTTGAAAGCAAAGAGACATCCACCTCCGGAGAAAAAGGTAGATCCGGTGAAAGCGAAGCGCACTCTGGCTGCCCTGGCAAAACCACCCAAGTCTCCGCCGAAAGGCAACTATGAGCGCATTATTGCAAAGACATGGGCCGAAGCGGAGCGGTCGGGAAATACAGTCAGTGATCAAAGGTTGAAAGAACGACGAGCAGCTGGGAAACAAATTGCCCAGCTCGGTGAACAAGGAAATCAATCGTGCCCCCCGCTCAAGGTGCCTAGCGTCGATCCGAGGATGGTGCCCAGTTATAGCAATCTTGACGATTACCTGCCCGACGATGTACATTATGATTTCCTGGACGTGCAGATACACAGATACGAGTACGGGAAGCCTCTCGTCAAAGATGAAAGATCTCTATCAACGATGATGCGAAGATTGCATGATTGGTACTTGAAAATGTGCAGAGAGTATGGGGGGAGGAGTACTTTGTATGTGAGAGTTAAACTGGAGCATGACCTTGTTGGAATTGATCTGTTGCCTATTCCATTTGAGGAGTTCTATCAGTTTTTCAATCAATTGGCCCTCGATAAAGCAACGGTCACCTGCTACTGTCTGTAAGTACTACTACTTCTGTCATTAAGTCTCTCTATATAGCTCAGCTCTTTCATTGCATGTATTTATAATTATCCTCACTATATTATGCAAATTGAAGATCGCCGAATTGAAGAAAAGACAAATCGGTGATATTGGGTTCGTTAACACAAACCTCATAGATGCAGTTCAGGTTAAACATCATGCCGCAGAAACCGAGGCCAGCTTGCAACGATCATTCAAAATAAATGAACACAAAGATATAATACTCTTTCCTTACAACTTCAAGTGAGTGTTGTCTTGTGCATATTCGGTTTCCCTTATATATTAGTCCAGGTTATAGTAATGTAATTAATGAGTTATGCATGCGTGCGTAGTTTCCACTATATTCTCCTGAAGATTAGGCTTGAGCAGGGAGTAGTAACTGTCTTGGACTCGAGACGAAAAGATCCCCAGGAGTATGCGGACATGACTGCAATCCTTGAGAAGTAAGTTAAATCGATCATTATCCACCATATCAGCAAATTTGTTCATTTCCTGATATCAAGTAATTGTTTTCTTTTGTCTGGCAGGGTTTGGAGAAAATTCACCACAAAATCCCGGGGACTGCCGAAGGAGCTGGAATTTAGATACCCGAAAGTAAGTACTATAGTACCATGTTCCGCGCGTCTCCTAGCTATTGATTCAAGCGCTAGTTTCATCAATACCATTTGGCATTCTTGCTTATCTGTTTGATTGACTTCTATTTCTTGTAAAGTGGTTGTGGCAGGAACAAGGGAATGATTTCTGTGGATGCTACGTTTGCGAGTCCATCCGCCACACGACCTGTGAACGGGGCGGGTACTCTGACGAACAATATGAAGTGCGTAAGAAATAATATTCACAATTTTGGTTTATTACCATCATTTGTGTTGAGTTTCATTCATTCATATATATATGTATTGACCCCCTTCTTCAAATTAGATGTTTTGGCAGCGGGATGAACTCCTAGAACCAGATCGCATGCGAGCAATTCAAGAGGAATTGGCGGCATTCTTTCTTGACCATGTGATCGCTGAAGACGGAGAATACTATGTGGACCATGCGTCCATAATTTAGGAGATTATATTGAAAAAGATAATTATTGTATATATGTAGCCGGTAGTGTCGGACGATAGATATACGAGAACTTGTTGTTCGACCAATCTCTTGGAGAAGGAGAGGTGGTCGATATCACTTCTCTCTGTATGCATATATGTTCATGACGATCTTATGTTTCCTTCATTTGCTTACTAGCTAGTTAGCGTGCCTAGTCCTCTCTATACGTATGTATAGTACGTAGCGTCGACGAAGCATGGACATAAGAGAGGACACTTCTCTCTATTAAT
Source organism: Aegilops umbellulata (assembly GCA_032464435.1). Classification (NCBI taxonomy): domain Eukaryota; kingdom Viridiplantae; phylum Streptophyta; class Magnoliopsida; order Poales; family Poaceae; genus Aegilops; species Aegilops umbellulata. Next base: position 444,586,341 of record CP136055.1, on the reverse strand, counting down.
TAGCTATCTACCACAATATATGAAATACCTAAATTAACCCCCCAAAACCCCCAACCCCCCCCCCCTTTAAAAAAACCAAAAACCCCAGCCACAGAAATGCTGACGCGTGGAGGTCTATTGGTCCCGGTTGGTGCCACCAACCGGGACCAAAGGCCCTCCTGCCTGGGCTCGGCGCACAGGCCACGTGGAGGCCCATCTGTCCCGGTTCTGGTTTGAACCGGGACTAAAGGGCGAGGGCATTAGTAACGACCCTTTAGTCCTGGTTCAGGAACCGGGACAACAGGCCCTTACGAACCGGGACAATAGGCCCGTTTTCTACTAGTGAACTTTCTCAACCGGCAACATCTCTGGTAGGACCACATCTCTTGTGTCGGTATTGTTCCTAGATGCATCAATTCTCATTTCGCTGCTTCATCCATCTAGCCATGTTTTAGTTTCACTCTCCAGAATTGTTGTTCCTTTTGTTAGTTTTATTGATGATATTGCGTTTGGTATGTAATATAAGTTGGAGTCCAGTGGTTTGATGGTTATTTATCCGCTTTGCTTCTTAGGATGGAGGATTATGCACTGGCCTTTTTGGTTGCTTGTTCTAGTTTTAGGGCAATGTAATCAAACCGTGAGGTTTCTCTTAATGGAAATTGGAGAGGGATGTCTATGTTTCATAAAATAAGGAGTTGGTGGAAAGCTAAAACAAGTTTATGAGATGATGTGAATGTTGTGTTCTTTGAATTGAAAGTTACAAGGAGTTAAGTATAAGCTTTATAATCAATGATGATCTATGCATATGTAACAACCACATTGTGGTGGTTGTTGTATGGAAGTAATGCTGCCTACTACATGCACAACAATATCTTCTAGCATGTGCAACTACCAGATGTAAAATCACACAAATCATAGTGCAAAACTGCCGGCTATGTCCTTGGATAATTTTCTTGGCAACTGGCTCAACTCTTTTTGGTCCGTAGGATTTCCAAAAAAAAAGCTCAAGCGTTTTTGTAATCCTATAGGATTTGAAAACTACATGATTGTCCGTAAAGAGTAATTGACACAATACATCAAAACCAAAATACATGTAACTAGAAATTTGAGTATATGGAAGTTTCCTCTCAAACAATATGCAAATAAATCATTACAAATAATTCCTAATGATCAAATCATGTCAAACGATCAGGAAACTTCTAATGGTTTGATTTTTTTAAACATGAGTTCCTTTGTATGAAAGAAATCTTGGATGTTCTGCAAGGCAAGAAGACAATATACGTATATACATATGTGTGTAAATGCCAACTTTCACCGTACCACATGCACGAGCAAGATTGAAGCATCGTCATCGGGAAATGACAAATTGTTTGAGGATATAAACGGTGACGCCATTGTCTCGTAACAGTTTTTCCTCCCCTAATATCTTATGTGCTTAAGTTTTTGGAAAATGTTAAAAATCTGACGTCAAATAGTTGATGCTAAAAATCTAACGATCGGATTTGCCATGCGAAAACAGATAGAATTGACATGTTTGTGCATATGATTTGCCATGTTCTATAGTAAATTGTCATGCTGCAACGATTAATTGCCATGCATTCGATAGTATCCGATGAAACCGAGGGTGTCAGATTTTTTACCTAAAAATCAAAGGTGAGATGTATATTGAAGTCCTATGTTTTATATTGACATTTGTTAGGGGATATTGACATTTTCTATTGTAGGATAGTTATCATCTACTCTCTCCATTCGAAATTACTTGCCTCAGAAATGGATGTATCTAGAATTAAAATACGTCTACATACATCTATTTCTATGATAAGTAATTCCGAACGGAGGGAGGGAGTAGTAATATTTCTAAATAGTTGGCTCTGTGTCCCCACTGCTCAAATATACTCTGCAACGATTAGGTTGTTGAACCAATCCAACGACATACACGTACGTGGGTACAACGTATAGCTTGTAGCTCAATCCAGCTATGGCCGGAGAGTCATGATGCATGCATGGCAGGAGAAGACGGTGAGATCGACAGGTCGATCCCGAGAGCTACGAGTGATGGAAGCTGACACCGCACATCTTGCTCCGGCCGTAACGCTCGCTTCTCAGTTCTCACCAATGATGGCCACGCCCAGCTCGCGCCCCGAGCCGTGTACTTGTGCCGTGGATGGCAAGTGAGGAGTCACCGCTCACGCACAGTGCCCGCGCTCCCGCTGCCTGCCGGTAGTGGGCTGGGCTGGCAGTGGAGTCCGTGCCCCACCGCGCGCCACACGCGCGCTGCCACGACGCCGGCGCCGCGCTGAGGTAGAAGTATAATCGCAGAACCCAGCGACGGGCCGGCCCCGCCCGCGCCGACAGGGGAGCGCACGCCGCGCCCGCGAGCGCCGCTGTCCGGCCCCACCCGCCATCGCCATCGCTAGTGCGCCCGCCCGCCGCTAGTTTTTGGACGTCCCACGCACATCTCGGCTGGACGGGCGGGCTTCGGCTGGCTTGGCTGCCCCGCGCGCGCGGCGCCGCTGGCTGGCTAGCAGGGAGGGCGCAGCGTGGGACGCGCGCGTGATGATTGACGAGTACTCTGGAATGATGGTGTCGCCCGCTCGCCGGCCGGTGAGCAAACCGCCGCGTGCCCCACCCGGCCATCATGGGCTGCCGGGCTTGTCGTCACCTCGCGGGTCGCACCCTCCTCCTCTTCTGCTTCAGTTCCCCCCCTCCGTCGCTTTGGAAAGGGCTCGTTCGGCTTGGTTCGATCGAACGTGCCGGTGACTGAGAAAGTTCATGAAAAGTGAGGAGGTATGAATGCGGCTGTGCAGATATAAAAGAGAGAAAGGAAACGAGGTTCATCCTGCGTTGTTCTGTCTCCTTCCGGCTTACTTTTGTTCGCTTTTGCAAAGCCAAAATCATGGATTGTTCTCGCTCGTGCGCTTCTCGGAGCAGAGCCGGATCGCACATTTCACGGGCGAGGCGACGTAGACAACGTCGGCGCAGGGGAAAAGGATGCTGTGGTTGGCCCGTGGGTAAGTGGGCCGTCTGTTTTTGCCTTGGGCTTCTTCTTTTTTTCGAAATAAGGCTCCCCATTTTCCATTACTGGAAATAAGATATAATAACACCCCTAAAAAAATCAGATATAGGAGTATCAACAGCCGCATCTGTCAAATATAACCTCTCAAACGCCCAAGGACGCGTCCGTGGGCAGTGACCGAGCACTTCTCAAATTAGCACAACTGCATCCGGACATCTCATGCCAGATTCTCAAATCCATACAAAAGCATGCAAACGATAGAACCTACATACTACGTAGATGATCTAGCTACTCGTCGGGAATGTCGACTATCTCCGTGCCCGGCTCCGGCAACATGGATGGCAGCTGTAGCTCCGGCTCCTTTGGCGCCTCCGACTGCTCCACTCTGGCCTCCTCCTCCTTCTCTGTCTCCGCATTGAGTTCGGTGAAGAACGCGTCGGACGCCGCCTACTCCTGTCGGACGAACTGTCGGTTGGTCTTCACATAGGCCTCATCCTGAATGGACTCCAGGATGGCCTGCTGCTCCGCCATCTTCGCTGCTTGGGCGACGGCGAACTCCGCCTCCGCTAAACCTGATCATTTGTCGGGCCGGGTCGGGTTCGGGCCGGGCTTGACAAAGCCTAAAGGAAAAATCCCAAGCCCGAGCCCGGCCCGGCCCGAAGTACATGAACAGTGACACTTTTTAATTAAATTAATTAATTTCGGAATATTATATTAATTTATTATAACTATATTTCGAATAAAATATGTTTATATATATATTTCGGGCTTTATTCGGGCTTTCGGGCCGGGCTTCGGGTCAGAAAATGGAGCCCGAGCCCGGGCCGAATGTCGGGCTTCGGGTTCGAGCTGGCGGGCCGGGTTGTCCATGACCAGGTCTAGCCTCCGCCTTCGCCATGTTGAACCCTGGAGAAGGCTGCCCCACCTCGTCCTCCTCCAGATCCACCACATCCATCGGCTCCGGCAGCTGCTCTCCCTCCTCCTCCTCCTCATTCGGCTATGGCGAGTCCGGAGACAGCCCAACAGTGATCCGGGCGGCACGCCTGATATGTCTCCAACGTATCTATAATTTTTGATTGTTCCATGCTATTATATTATCTGTTTTGGATGTTTAATGGGCTCTAATAAGCTCTTTTATATTATTTTTGGGAGTAACCTATTAACCGAAGGCCCAGTGCAAATTGCTGTTTTTTGCCTATTTCAGTGTTTCGCAGAAAAGGAATATCAAACGGAATCCAAACGGAAAGAAACCTTCGCGAGGATCTTTCTTGGAACGAACGCAATCCAGGAGACTTGGAGTGGAAGTCAAGGAAGCAACGAGGCCGCCATGAGGCAGGAGGGCGCGCCCAGGGGGGTAGGCGCGCCCCCCAGCCTCGTGGGCCCCTCGTAGCTCCACCGACCAACTTCTTTCGCCCATATATACTTTTATACCCTGAAAACATCCAGGAGAGCCACGAAACCAGTTTTCCACCGCCGCAACTTTATGTACCGTGAGATCCCATCTTGGGGCCTTTTCCGGCGATCTGCCGGAGGGGGATTCGATCACGGTGGGCTTGTACATCAACACCATAGCCTCTCCGATGATTTGTGAGTAGTTTACCATAGACCTTCGGGTCCATAGTTATTAGCTAGATGGTTTCTTCTATCTCTTTGGTTCTCAATACAAAGTTCTGCTCGATATTCTTGGAGATCTATTCGATGCAATACTTTTTGCGGTGTGTTTGCCAAGATTCGATGAATAGTAGGTTTATGATCAAGATTATCCATGAACAATATTTGATTCTTTTCTGAATTCTTATATGCATGATTTAATATCTTTGCAAGTCTTTTCGAATTATTGGTTTAGTTTGGCCTACTAGATTGATCTTTCTTGCAATGGGAGAAGTGCTTAGCTTTGGGTTCAATCTTGCAGTGCTCGGTCCCAGTGACAGAAAAAGAACCGACACGTATTGTATTGTTGCCATCGAGGATAAAAAGAGGGGGTTTATATCATATTGCTTGAGTTTATCCCTCTACATCATGTCATCTTGCCTAATGCGGTACTCTGTTCTTATGAACTTAATACTCTAGATGCATGCTGGATAGCGGTCGATGTGTGGAGTAATAGTGGTAGATGCAGAATCGTTTCGGTCTACTTGACATGGACGTGATGCCTATGTTCATGATCATGCCTAGATATTCTCATAACTATGTGCTTTTCTATCAATTGCTCGGCAGTAATTTGTTCACCCACCGTAATATATCCTATCTTGAGAGAAGCCACTAGTGAAACCTATGGCTCCCGGGTCTACTTGACATCATATTCGTTTATCGTCAACTTAGCTATTTCTGTCGTCGTTTATTTTGCAATCTTTACTTTTCAATCTGTACAACAAAAATACCAGAAATATTTATCTTATTATCTTTATCAGATCTCACTTTTGCAAGTGGCCGTGAAGGGATTGACAACCCCTTTATCGCATTGGTTGCAAGGTTCTTGATTGTTTGTGCAGGTACCAGGTGATTTGCGTGTAGTCTCCTACTGGATTGATACCTTGGTTCTCAAAAACTGAGGGAAATACTTACGCTACTTTGCTGCATCACCCTTTCCTCTTCAAGGGAAAACCAACGCATGCTCAAGAGGTAGCAAGAAGGTTTGCTGGCGCCGTTGCCGGGGAGATCTACGCACAAGTCAAGACATACCAAGTACCCATCACAAACTCTTCTCCCTCACATTACATTATTTGCTATTTGCCTCTCGTTTTCCTCTCCCCCACTTCACCTTTGCCGTTTTATTCGCCCTTTTTTTCCGTCCGCTTCTTTTCGCTTGCTTCTTATGTGTTCGTGTGTTAGATCGTTTGTTTTGCCGTGATGTCCAGTCCTTCTATCATTGTTAGTACTCCCGATCATGAAGTTCTTAATTTTAAACAAAGGGAGGGAGAAAATGTAAAAGATGCTTGGTATAGAATTTGCAATGCTCATAATAGATCCACTAGGAAGCAATCTACTTCCGTTCTTCTTCGCAATTTTTATGTAGGCATCACTCCTTGGAATAGATATATCCTAGACACCATTACCAGAGGGAATTTCTTGGGTAGCCATAGTTTGATTCTTATAATGCTATGATAGATTTGTTTGGACCACCACCTCTTTTGGTTAATGGAACTATTTTAACTTTGGAACATGTGATGCAAAGGCTTGAAATTATCGAAAATAAATTTGCCACTTTAGAGTTGATCGAGAATTTGGATAAAAAGATCCACAACCAAATTACCCAATATGGATCTAAGGTAGGAGTTTGTCAGATCACGGGTTCCGGCAGACCCTTAAGGTTCGAACTCTGGGGTGCGCGCGGAGATCGTGCCCTCTACCTCTCCGTCTCGTAAGGATCTAAACTACTGCAGGAACAACACAAGAGACACAGGGTTTATACTGGTTCGGGCCACCATTGTGGTGTAATACCCTACTCCAGTGTGGTGTGGTGGATTGCCTCTTGGGCTGATGAGGAAGAACAGTACAGGGAAGAACGACCTCGCGAGGGTCTGTTCTTGGCTAGGGGATGAACTGCTAGGGGGAGTTCGATCGCCCTTCTCTCTCTCTAGATGCTCGGTTTGATCCTAGCTTCTTCCTATCCAGATGCCTTTCGATACTGAATCAAATGCCTCTACCCTGGGGGTGGCTAGTCCTATTTATAGGCAAAGGCCCTGGGCCTCTTCCCAAATATTGAGCGGGAAGGGCGCCAACAATTGGCCAATTTGAAGGGGAACATCGGGTACACTTATCCTGACTAAAGTTGGTCTTCGCCTGCCAAAGGTTCTGGTGATGACGCCGGCTTGGGCTCCATAGTGACTTCCTCCTTGTCGCGGAGTTGCTCTTGGTCTCGTTGCACCGAAATGGGTGCCTTTGCTTGATCCTCTCGCCTGCGCTTGCCCCCTTTGCACCAAAGAGGAAAGGGAGGACACTGCATGGGCCGGCGCCCGCCTGGCACCTTTAGTCGTCATGGCTTGCGTCATGGGCACCTCGTGAGGTACCCCACCTTGATCTCTCCGCCTCCTCGCGAGCCAGCCTAAGGAGGCTGTGCTGGAGGAAGCGCCGTGTCGTCCGCCTCGCGAGGGTCTTGAGCCTTGTGTTGATGAAGATGGGCCACGTTGGGCCCCCACTCGAGCCATGCCGCAGGTCGCAGGCAGGCAAGTCTGGGGACCCCCGTTCCCACAACGCCGACAGTAGCCCCCGGGCCCAAGGCGTGCACGGACTTGGCCGTGCCGAGAGGCGAAAGGGCAAGGGCGAAGCGCCGCGGGCCCTAACAGCCTGCGGCCTCGGGCGCCGCGTGGCGGTTGATTGGACGTGGGCGTCTTCACTTCCCCATGACGCCTCGACGATCGCGCAGATTGGACAAGTCCCTGCATGCAAACCATGTCATGATTACCTGTGATCGTGGAGGCCGGCGGTTGGCCTCCGCCGGCTATAAGTACGGCACCACGCGTGCCCTTCTAGTCCATCTCTTCTTGCTTCCTCCCCCGCCTCAGTTCTTTCTCCGTCTTGGTGTGATGGCTCCGATTCGCCGGTTCTCCGCGGCGGAGAAGGGAAAGGCTCCTCAAGAGGTACCTGACCCGCTCCCGCCGAAGAAACGACCCGCCTTGCGCGGCCGAGACGAGGAGAACCGCCTAGTGGTGCTGAGGCCTTGGTACAAGCGGCCTCCGCTGGGGTTCCCGCTTCCCTTGTATGCCCAAGCCGAGGGCTCTGGAAGAGGAGATGCCGATCCCCTCGGCCAGCGCCGTCGGCGGCGCCGGAGGGTCACGAAGGTCACGCCGAGGGCTCCTCCCGCGAGCTCGTGCTCCACGCCGCCATGCCTCCGCGGACTTGGATCCGCCTTCCTCCCTTCTTCGCCTCCGCCTTTCAGCAGGTGAGACTCCTGGAGCTGTGGCTGCAGCACGCCGACTGCAGCACTCCTGAGATCGGGGCAGAGGTTGCGATCACCGCCCCGGGTGAGGTCTTCATGACTCGTGGCTGGGGTGAAATCGCTCGGTGCTGCAGAACAAAGGGCGCCCTCACGATCCACCTGGAGTACGACGGCGCTTCGGTGATGTTCTTCAAGGTCTTTGACATGAATGGTCGCCGGCTGGAGTGCTGCCCCGGGGGAGGCGGCCAGGACCCTGCCACGGCGACGGCTGGGCCCGCCAATCGCCCCCTGGACAGCTCCGCAAGCGACGGGAGCGCCGGAGGATCCAGCGATCCCAGTGAGGTCTTCGCGACGTCGGAGACGGGCGACGACAGCTACGAGCCCGCGAGTCGACACCGCTCCCGGAGCAGGGCAGGCTCGCTTGGTCGCCGTCGATCCTGATCTGGATGGGGTTGGCGCCGGTGCCTACCGGCCCACTGTTGATGATGGCATCTTTTGCAGGGGCGCGTGTAATTAGCACCTTTTAGGATTCGTTCCCTGCGAGGAATCACATTGTGCCCCGTAGGGGCTTGTAAGGTGGCTGTGATCCTTGTTGTTAATATGTAACCCTTGCTATGGATTTGTGCGAATCGCGAATTCCGTCATAGTTTGGTTCCCCCTTTCACACCTCGCGAGGGCTTGGTGCTCTGCGTCGACAGGTCCCAGTCCCAAGGCGGCGTCAGCCGTCGCTGGTATGCCAGGTCGCGATGCCGTGGTCAAGGCCAGGAGGTGAGCGACCCGGGGTCCGGTAAGAGCCCCTGAGTCGCGATGCTCAGGAGGTCCCCTTTGGCGCCCAAGCAGCCGTCGCTAGGTGAGAAAGGGAAGCAACGTCGCTAGTACGGAGTCACTCTAGGTGCGGGGGTAGTGCCACGGTAGCCAACGCTTTGGATGGTGACTTATCTTGAGGATCGGAGATTGCCCTCAGCGTGCCGCCGGGTCCGGGGGTAGCTTGAGTGGAGTCACTGGCCGAGGTCCTCGCGTGCCCCTTCTCCCTCGCCTCTGCTCCCCTTTTCTGCTCTACGTCCTCGGGTCCCGGCCCTCGAGCTGGTCTCAGCCGTCGCTGGTATGCCAGGTCGCGTTGCCATGGTCAAGGCCAGAGGGTGAGGGCTGGAGAGCCAGTAGGAGCCCTGAGTCGCGATGCTCAGGCACCCCCCCTTTAACTTGCAAGCGGCTCGCGCGGGCAAGGGCGAAGGGAACGCCGTGAGGGCCTTGGCTAGCGCGGTTCCCCCTATGCGCCCTGTAGATTCATCACAAAAAGAGAAGACGGGGTTGCCATAGCAGCGATTAGTTGACTGTTAGTCGTTCAGGAGCTCGCCGGTTGGAGCGGGTGAGGTGTGTCGGGGCACCCGTGAGCCAGCGTGGGACTCACGAGGCCCTACCTCTAGGCGGGCTGCGCTTGGCGCTGGGCCGTATCCTGAGATGTGTCCCTGCAAAATCTGGTTAGATGCCGGCACTCTACGTCCTCGGGTCCCGGCCCTCGAGCTTGTCTCAGCCGTCGATGGTATGCCAGGTCGCGATGCCGTGGACAAGGCCAGAGGGTGAGGGCTGGAGAGCCAGTAAGTGCCCTGAGTCGCGATGCTCAGGCACCCCCCTTTAACGCGCAAGTGGTCGACATGAAGAAGAAGAGGTGCCGCGGACGGCCTCGAGTAATGATGCATAATTGGAAATAAGCGCAGAAGGGATACATGCCGCTGGGCCTAGCCCGAGTGGCCTGGGGATGATGCAGGCCGAGGGGCGCCCCCAGCAAAGCAAGCTAGCGACTGAGAAGATAAAAAGGGATACATGCCGCAGGGACAGACCCACGCGGCCTGGGAATGACGCAACCCTGGGAGGGCGCTCCCAGCTGAGAATGGAACTTGAAAGATGTCACCTGAAGACGTCGTCGGTGCAGTGGCGTTGGTGCAGTTGCGTTGGTGTAGCAGACTCGGTGGGCCGCGGAAGCTGATCCTCATGAGCCCCCAGGCCCGGGGGCCTCGGGAGGCTCCGGAGGCACTGGTGGCTCCTCGTGAGCAGCCTCCATCTCCGCCAGGGCTGTGGAACGCCTGCCTTCTTGCGCCTCCAAGGTGCTCCTCATGATGCGCTGGTATGCCGCAGCCACGCTCGGCAGGACATAAGGCATGCGAACATAGCTGTGGGGTGGTCCTTCGCAGCGCCCCACTTGTGAGGGCCAGAGGCGCTCCGTAGTGGCGATCTGATTGAGCCCTGGTACGTCGACGCAGACGCGCAGCCCACCATCCTCGCCTGGATGGGGAGCCACAGCTGGTGGGCGACGGCAACCTCTCATGATCCTCGACTCCTGTAGTTCTTGAATGGTCTTGCTAACGAACTCCTGCTGGTGTGACCTTCCTCCCCTGGCTTCCTTCCGAGGGAAGCGTGCTTCGAAACACGCCTCCACATGGTGCCCCAGCGCCTCCCTCGTGACCTTGGCGAGGTCGGTGGCCCTCCAGGTGAGAGCCCCCGAGCCCTGCCTGAGGAGGGCACCGGGCGCGCTTCCCTATGCGATTGAAGGAGGGTCCCCCTGGGCAGACGCGGGCCTTGAAGGGCCTGCGTCCTGAGGGTCTGAGCCGGACGTTGTCTTCTTCTTCTTGGGGGTGGTCTCAGGAAGCCTCCTGCTTCCGCGATCTGGGTCTTCTAGTGACGCGGCCTGGAAGGCTCGCTCCAGAGCACACACTGCATCCTTCTCTTGACATGGCACCGTGATGACGCCGCCGCTTCCTGGCATCTTGAGGACGTTGTAGCCATGGTGAGTCACGGCCATGAACTTGGCCAACGCCGGGTACCCGAGGATGGCGTTGTACGGCAGGCGGATGTGGGCGACGTCAAAGTCGATGAGCTCGGTGCGGTAGTTGTCGTAGGTGCCGAAGGTGACTGGGAGGCGGACCTGCCCGATCGGGACTGTGGAACCGTCGGTGACTCCGGAGAAGGGCTTGGTTGGCTGAAGCTGGTCATAGGGCACTTGGAGGCTGTTGAACGTTTCCACGGACAAGACATTGAGCCCTGCCCCTCCGTCGATGAGGGTCCTGGTGACCAGAACGTTGCTGATGACTGGGGAACAAAGCATTGGGAGGACTCCGGCTGTGGCTGCGCACTTGAGCTGGTCTGCTGAGCTAAACGTGATGGTGCAGGCCGACCACCTGAGGGGACGCATTGCTTCAAGCTTGGGGAGGACTGCATTCACTTCGCGAGCAAACTGCTTGAAGATACATTGAGAGGCTGGGGCTTGAGCTCCGCCCACGATGCAGGCGATGGCGCGAGGCTCCTGGAAGCCCCCAGCCCCCTCGTCTTGGTGGCGGTCTTCATTCCTTCTCGGCTGAGGCAGCAACGGTGGCAGGCCTGGGTTGCCATAGGGCGATCCTCACGAGGCTGATCCCTCCAGTCCCCCTCGCGAGGCGGGTCGCGCCAGTGGTCCTCGCGAGGTTGGTCACGCCAGCCTGGACGTGGGCCGCGGTCTTTGCAGCGTCCCGGGTTCCTTCCTCCTCCTCGGCCGTAGCCCCGGTCAGCACGGTCAGGGCGCCGCCCGACTCTTCCTTCTCGCACGGCGCGGAGTTCTTGGCATTCATTGGTGTTGTGGGTGTGGAGGTCGTGGTACACACAGTACCGGCTGCCCCTGGAGGATTTAGGCAGATCCTTGCCCCGCTTGGTGACCGGTTCTGCCGCGAGCACGACAGCCCCCTTGCGCTTCACGTCCTTCGCCTTGGGCTTCTTTTCTTCTGGGTCTGCGGCAGGCAGCTCGAGGAGGGAGAGGTGTCCCTCCTCAGCTCTGGCGCACTTGGTCGCCAGGTTGAACAGCTCCAGGGAGGTGCAGAGGTCTTCATGCATTGCCAGGTCCTCCTTCATCTTGACGTTGCGCACGCCATCGGAGAAGGCTGAAATGATGGCTTCTTCAGACACCCTGGGGATCTTGAGGTGCGCACTGTTGAAGCGCCGGATGTACTTCTGCAGGGTCTCTCCAGGTTGCTGCTTGATGCGGCGCATGTCGCTCACGGCGGGAGGCCGGTCGTGGGTACCTTGGAAGTTGGCGATGAAGCGAGTACGCATCTGGTCCCAGGAGGAGATCGTGCCTGGGGCCAGGTTCAGGAGCCAAGTGCGAGCACCTTCCTTCAGCGCCATGGGGAACAAGCTCGCCATGACCTTCTCGTCCCCGCTGGCAGCCTCGATTCCCAGCTCGTAGAGCTGGAGGAACTCCGTGGGATCTGTTGTGCCGTCGTAGCGAGGAGGCAGGTCCGGCTTGAACTTGCCAGGCCACGCGACGCTACGCAGCTCGGGGGTGTAGGCGCGGCAGCCAGCGGTGGCCGCGGGAGGTTTTGGTTGAGGGAGAGCTTGGCCTTGTGGGTCCCCTTGCACTGCAGCTGGGAGCAGCGCGGGGTCTTGACGTGCCGGAGCTGGAGCAGGGTCTCGGCGAGCCGGGGCCGGGAGCGCCCGGGCGGCCTCTTGCGGTCGCGGGACTTCTTGGCAGCTCCGTTCCTGCTGGGCCGGCGCATGACGGAGCGGGTTCCGCCCAGGAGCTGCGCGCCTTGGGGCCATGGCAGCTTTTTGGAAAGGGGGCGGCTGGAACGCCCCCGGGGCTTCATTGCCCATGCGGGGCGGAGTGCGGCACAGTGGTGCGGAAGGCGCGGGAGAGCCCCCTGCGGCGCGGACGAGCTCGGCGACGCGGTCGAGCCACTCCTCGTAGACGTCGTCGATGGGGCGGTAGCGCAGGAGCTCGTTCGCCGTGAGGAGCGCAGCTCGAGCCTCCAAGGGCGCGCGCAGCGCGTGCGACGAAGAACCGGTTGGGGTGAGCGACGGAGTGGCGGTACGGCCATCCCGCCGCACGGACGGGTGCTGAGAGGACGCTTGCTGCTCGTTCCCCGCCGGGCCGGTGGCGGCGTTGATGGCGGGCGACGGGGAACGACGAGGACGCCCACAGACAGGGGCCATCTGGACGGCGCGGGAAGCGATGGCGGCCCGGCGCTCGGCGCGGGCCCGACGAGCGTCAGACATGGATGCGGTGGTCGGAGGAGAGCGGAGCGGTGGAAGGCTGATTCCGGCGCACCCCTACCTGGCGCGCCAAATGTCGGATCACGGGTTCCGGCAGACCCTTAAGGTTCGAACTGTGGGGTGCGAGCGGAGATCGTGCCCTCTACCTCTCCGTCTCGTAAGGATCTAAACTACTGCAGGAACAACACAAGAGACACAAGGTTTATACTGGTTCGGGCCACCATTGTGGTGTTATACCCTACTCCAGTGTGGTGTGGTGGATTGCCTCTTGGGCTGATGAGGAAGAACAGTACATGGAAGAACGACCTCGCGAGGGTCTGTTCTTGGCTAGGGGATGAACTGCTAGGGGGAGTTCGATCGCCCTTCTCTCTCTCTAGATGCTCGGTTCGATCCTAGCTTCTTCCTATCCAGATGCCTTTCGATACTGAATCAGATGCCTCTACCCTGGGGGTGGCTAGTCCTATTTATAGGCAAAGGCCCTGGGCCTCTTCCCAAATATTGAGCGAGAAGGGCGCCAACAATTGGCCAATTTGAAGGGGAACATCGGGTACACTTATCCTGACTAAAGTTGGTCTTCGCCTGCCAAAGGTTCTGGTGATGACGCCGGCTTGGGCTCCACAGTGACTTCCTCCTTGTTGCGGAGTTGGTCTTGGTCTCGTTGCACCGAAATGGGTGCCTTTGCTTGATCCTCTCGCCCGCGCTTGCCCCCTTTGCACCAAAGAGGAAAGGGAGGACACTGCGCGGGCCGGCGCCCGCCTGGCACCTTTGGTCGTCATGGCTTGTGTCATAGGCACCTCGTGAGGTACCCCACCTTGATCTCTCCGCCTCCTCGCGAGCCAGCCTAAGGAGGCTGTGCTATGGGAAGCGCCGTGTCGTCCGCCTCGCGAGGCTTGGCCCCTCGCGAGGGTCTTGAGCCTTGGGTTGATGAAGATGGGCCACGTTGGGCCCCCACTCGAGCCACGCCGCAGGCCGCAGGCAGGCAAGTCTGGGGACATCCGTTCCCAGAACGCCGACAGAGTTACTCTGAAATTTTTTCGAGAAAAAGAACCCATAGTTAATGAAAAGATAGATCAAGATTCCACTAGAATTGATAAACTTGATGATATTATTACCAACTTAGGGTCTGCCTTTTCTGTCGTGAGAAACACTTCAAACCCTCCTACTACCAAAGTTGCCAAGTTTAAGTATGTTCCTAAAAATAAGGGTGAATCTTCTAGTAAGGAAAATGTGGATCTCAAATCATTAAGTGTTCACCCCAACTTTTTCACTATCATTAAGGAACCTTTTGCTACAAATGAATTTCTTGATTTCTTGCCTAGGAGTTTGATCATTAATAAAAAGAAGGAAACTCCTAAGGGTTATAAGTGTTCAATTGAAGAATTGCCTACCAAAGATGACAATACCTAGATCTACTCTTGTTTGTATGCCTAGCTAGGGGCGTTAAACGACAGCGCTTGTTGGGAGGCAACCCAATTTTATTTTTTGTTCCTTGCTTTTTATTCCTGCTTAGTAATAAATAATTCATCTAGCCTCTGTTTAGATGTGTTTTTACATTTTAATTAGTGTTTGTGCCAAGTAGAACCTTTGGGAAGACTTGGGTGAAGTCTTTGCGATCTTGCTGTAAAAAATAGAAACTTTAGCGCTCACGAGATTAGATGTCATTTATTACTGGAGAGTGCTTTTAGGTTGATTCTTTTTGGAGATGATCAACAGATAAATTCCTCACGTCCCCAAAAGTATTTCAGAATTTTTAGAGTTCCATAAGTATACGTTTGATACAGATTACTACAGACTATTCTGTTTTTGACAGATTCTGTTCTTCGTGTGTGTTTGCTTATTTTGATAAAACTATGGCTAGTATCGGGGGTATGAACCATAGAAAAGTTGGAATACAGTAGGTTTAACACCAATATTAATAAAGAATGAGTTCATTACAGTACCTTAAAGTGGTGGTTTGTTTTCTTACACTAACGGAGCTCATGAGATTTTCTGTTTAAATTTTGTGTTGTGAAGTTTTCAAGTTTTTGGGTAAAGATTTGATGGATTTCGAAATAAGGAGTGGCAAGAGCCTAAGTGTCGGCGTCCTGGGAACGGGGGTCCCCAGATTTTCGTGCCTGCGGCCCACGGTGTGGCTCCACCAGCGGCCCTGTACGGTCCATCTTCACCAGCAAACACTCAAGACCCTCGCGAGGGGCCAAGCCTCGCGAGGCAGACGACACAAGACCTCCTCAGGAACGGCCTCACCAGGCCAGCTCGCGAGGGGCGGAGAGATCAAGGGAAGGGACACCTCACGAGGTTTCTATGTCGCAAGCCACGACGAATGGCGCCAGGCGGGCGCCAGCGCGCAGTGTCCTCGTTTCCTCTTTGGTGCTAAAGAGGCAAGCACAAGCGAGGAGTCCGAGGCATCAGGCAAAGGTTTCCATATCGGTGCAACGAGACCAAGACCAGCAGGACGACAGGGCGGAGGTCACCGTGGAGCCCAAGACGGTGTCACCATCAGAGCCTTTGGCAGGCGAAGACCACCTTTAGTCAGGATAACTTGTACTAGTTGTCTCCCTTCGAATTTGGCCATTGTTGGACCCCTTCTCGCTCAATATTTAGGGAGAGGACCAGGGCCTCTATAAATAGGACTAGCCACCACCATAGAGGGAGACGGATCATTCAGATCATCCTCACCACACAAGTTCACCAAGCACAAGAACACCTCTCCTCAGAAGGCTGTTCTTCCCTTGTAACTGTTCGTCCTCAGCCCAAGAGGCAATCCACCACACCACACTGGAGTAGGGTATTACACCACATCAGTGGCCCGAACCAGTATAAAATCTTGTGTCTCTCGTTCTTTGGGTTCGTCGAGCTAGGCCTTGGGATCGCTGCAGAGCGATCTAGGGAGTGAGAGATCTTCGTGCGCACCCCGGTGTTCGAACCTAAAGGGTTTTGCCGGAACCCGAAATCCGACATTTGGCGCGCCAGGTAGGGGTGCGCCGAAGACTCTCTTCCATCAGCGGACCCGTCAGTACTCTGCAGCGGTGATGACCAGCAAGCTGAGGGCCAACGCCGACCACTGGGCGCCCTACCCAGCCCGAACGGCGTCAACCACTCAAGAAGACCTCAACCTCGTGCCTCGGGCGGCGCGGCTCCGCGCCGTCCACCCTTACCCCGCGGCATGCGCGGGCCGCAGCAAGTGCCTCCAGCTACGCCACGGCGACGACGCCGCACACCCGACGGGAACAGGTAAACATGAGGGTCGCACTCACAGTGGCACGGGAGCTACTGCGGTGCCGACTGAGGGAGAGCGGCCGGGATGCGTTGCTGGAGCGCGTCGCCGAGTTACTAGACGCCGCGGCCACGGGAGCACCGCCCTTCTGCTCCCTGCTTACGCCTCAGGCCGCGGCCGGATCTCATGGCGGGCCTCGCCACGCCCGTGCACCCCTGGTGGGCTAGGAGGTTTCGTCGACACCGGCACGACCTGCAGTGGCGGACGCCCAATCGCATCCGCGCCAGCTCCGATGAGCGCGGGAACGAGCATTGCCACCCACGGTCCCAGCGGGATGCCGCCCTACCATTCTCAGGGCGGCGCGCTGGGCCGGGCGACGTGGAGCGTGGGGCACTTCGGCGAGGTTTTCGGGGCAACGGCCTCGGAGGCCTACGTGCCCCGCATGATGGACCAACAGTACACGCCGGAAGACGACCCTGGCTCATTCCTCGAGCCAGGCTGGGAGAAAGAGGCGCTAGAAGTTGAGGCCTTCCAGGAGCCGCCTGAGAGCCTCGTCGACCAGGCCGGTGACAACGGCTATAGGGTACCGCTAATATCTCAGGAGCAAGCTTATGCTAACCATGGGTCGCAGGTGGATCAGGTCACAGCGACAGACGGCGGCCCCAGCTCGACAGCCCCCCTTTCGCTGGGAGGAGCACACTGGGGGCCGCAGGGAAGGAGCCGGGAGCAAGGCTCCTCCCCGCATCACGTGGAGCAGGGCGTCCCTCGGAGGTAGGCCCTCTGCCAGGGAGGTGCTGGTGAGCCTTCCCCCCGGCAGAGGACCCATGGTCACTGAGGGCGCCGCTGGCGTCCCCTTTGCCCCTTGGCATCGTCCTGGTTTCAGGACGCCCCAATGGTGGTCGAGGGTGGCGCAAGGCGGGGCCCTCATCTGGCGATATGAAGTAAGGCTCGCGCCTGTGAAGGTCTCCGCTCGTGACACTCTCACGTAATAATGAGTGGGGTTGTACACGCCCGGAGTCTCCGGAGTGCCGTCCTTGGTCCTCGGGGGCTCCCGCCCACGTCCTAGTGGAGGCACTACACTCCGAGCTGGTGGAAGACCAGAAGACTAGACTAGGCACCGGACGCGGCCATTTGCTTTTCATCTCGTTTCTGTAGCCCTGTTTTCTGGCTTTGGATTTAAGTTTGAAGTTGAATTCTCATTGGTGTGCGCGGGGGGTGTCTTTTATCGTTCCTGCGATTTCTTGCGATCTGGTTCCTTGCCTTGATTCAGAGTTCGCACCTGCTGCCTCCCCCCTCGCGAGCTCCTCGCGAGCGGGGGCTGGGCGCAGCGCACGCGCGCTGCGCGCACGTCCTTCCATGGCTGGTGCTTGCTTCTCGCGAGGCCCTCTCGGACGGATCGCCAGGCCCCTGAAAAGCTTACGACCTCACGAGCCGGTTTGGAAATGGCCCTGACTAAGGTAAACAGCAGCAGTAAGCTCGCGGCAGGACTCGCGGGCTCATAAAAACACATCTCCGGCTTGGCCTAAGGAATAGAAGCAATAATCTATTTACATGAGGGGCTCCCCCTCCCAAAATGCTCTTACAACTTTTAGGGTTGTGCCCGAGCTTTCGCATGCAGGGTCGGCGACAAGGAAGCATGGGCTCAATCGGACTCACGGGCTCATAAAAACACATCTCCGGGTCGCCCTCATATGCGTTGCTGGCATCGCTGTTGCCGTCGCTGGCATTGCCGTCGCCATTGCCGGCGCCGCCCTCACCATCGTCGACCACGTCGCCTTCATCCACAGCGACCACCACCGTGTCGTCCTCGGAGGTGAAGGCCCTGACTAGAGCATCCACATTGTCCTCTACCCAGCGCGCCATGTTGCCCCGGATGACCTCGGGCACAGGGGCAACGACGGCGTCAAAATCGAAGTTGGGGTAGGTGTTCTGGAGGTGGCTGAAGACACGGGTGAAAGAACATGCGGTACCCCCATGTTTGGTTTTGGTAATTGATGAAAATCTCTATGTACTAATGGTTGTCTTGAGTTATATTTGAAAGATTTGTCCATAGGCTTTTCTTGAAGTCCATGTGTTGGTTTCAAGGAGTTTATGAGTTGACCAAGGTTCTATGAAGGAATTATCCAAAGATTGGTCATGTGAGTGTTGAGCTTATTGCAAGCATGTCTTGAAGAAGAAGATTATGTGATCATTCATCTTTACCTTCAAGACATCATCCAAATGAAGAGAGTTGGAAAGATTAAAGGTTGATCAAGACTAAGTCAAGAGTGAATCAAGTTGATCAACTCACAAAGCGTAGAAGATGTACCGAGAGGGATCAAGTGATCCCATGGTATGGTAAGCATTGTCCATTGTTCATTGTGTACTAACCCATGGTCTATGTGAGAGTTCTATGTGGGGTTAGGTACGTGTTCATGGGCTTGGGTCAAGAGGAAGATATCACTCAACCCATGGAGAGGATGACATCAAGTGGTGATCGTCATCAATATTGCCATGTGCAAGTTCAAGTGGAGCATGACGAAGAGATCAAGTGCTCAAAGCTTGCCGTCCATTGTGGTGTCAATGGACTTGTGAAGATGTGCCGAAGAGTGGCTCACCCATAGTGGAGTATGGGGGAGCAATCATCTAGTCTTCATCTACCCAACACAATCAAGAAAGGTGGTCCATATTGAGGAGGACAAGATCGTCATCATCTATCTCAAGTGGATCATGCACAAGGCAAAGGTTTGCCCTTGATAGGTTTTCTATTTTTACGGTCTCATGGTGGCAGTTTGGAGACCGGGTTATAGGATCGATAATCATACTATCAAGGGGGGCTCTCAAGTGAGTAGCTTGATCATATCATTCGTCGAGAGCTCAAACCATTGCATCCTTGCATCATCTTTCTTGATTCTTATTTTTATGTTCTTTTGAGGTTTTATAGCTTTTGGTTATGTTCGTGACAAGATCTAGTTCATCAAAAACAGATTTCATATGCTTCTTCTTTTGCGTTTTTGGTGTTGGAGGTTTTACCGGTCTTACTCGAGGAAGGGTTATCAATATTTTCTCATGGGACTTTTCTAATTTCCTTATTTTTGTTAGTTCTATCAAGATTGTGTTAGGCCTTGTCGCTAGCTTTCCAACAAACTTGGTTTCGTTGAATTCGGAGTCTGTTTGCAGAAGTTGTGGCAGTTTTGGTGTTATGAAAAGGCTGCAGCGGTACTACCGCGGATAGGAGCGGAAGTAATTTTTTAGTACCACTCTAGAGCGGTACTACCGCAGCTTCTACAATGGTTGTACCGCTCCGGACCAAAAACTCGTCACAAGTCCAGCGGTGGTAGGCACGAATGTATTTTTTTAGTACCACTCACAAGCAGTAGTACCGCTACCCTTTGAGGTAGTACCGCTACCCCTAGCGGTACTACCGTGAGGTCGAGCGATAGTACCGCTCTATGCGGGCTGTGAGCATAACAGTTGGATTTTTTCCCACCTATAAAAGGGGTCTTCTTTTCCAATGGACCTCATCTCTTTAGCTCGTGTTCTTCGCCCATTGTTGACCTTCTTCGAGCTTGCTAACTCTCAATCCCTCCAATGATTCTTGCTAGTTCTTGAGGGAAAAGAGAGAGGAGATTTAGATCCATGTTTCCACCAATCACTTTCTCCTCTAAGTGAGGGGAACCCCTTGGATCTAGATCTTGGAGTTCTTCGTGTTCTTCTTTCGTTCTTCCTCTCATTTTCCTCCCTAGCATTAGTGGCTTTGATGGGATTTGGGAGAGAAGGACTTGCGCACTCTGTGTGCCCTTGCCATTGCATTTGGTGCATCGGTTTGAGTTCTCCACGGTGATACGTGGAAGTGAAGTTTGAGCAGCTTATTACTCTTGGGTGTTTGGGCACCCTAGAGCTTGTTCCTCTTGGGTGCCTTGGCGCCCTAGATGGTTGGTGTTGTTCAGAGCTCAATCATTGTGGTGTAAAGCTCTGGGAAAGCGTCAGGGTCTCCAATAAGGTTGTGGAGATCGCCCCGAGCAATTTGACGGGTCCCAGTGACCGCCCCCAAGGGTTGCCAAAGTGTACGGGTTCAGTGACCGCCCTCAAGGGTCTCTTAGTGGAATAACAACATCTTGCATTGTGCGAGGGCGGGAGGAGATTACGGTGGCCCTAGTGGCTTCTTGGGGAGCATTGTGCCTCCACACCGCTCTAAACGAAGACTAGCATCTGCAAGGGTGTGAACTTTGGGATACATCGTCGTCTCCGCGTGCCTCTGTTATCTCTTTCCTGATCCCTTTACTTATGCACTTTACTGTGTGATAGCCATATTGCTTCGTGTCATATATCTTGCTATCACTTAGTTGTTTATGTTGCTTAGCATAAGTTGTTGGTGCACATAGGTGAGCCTAGTCGTTGTAGGTTTTGTGCTTGACAAATTAACCGTTAGGTTTTTTCCGCATTTTTTCAAGCCTAAACCGTAATTATTTTAAAGCACCTATTCAACCCCCCTCTAGGCGACATCCATGATCTTCCAGCGAGAGAACGCGCGCCTGAGCAGGACGCGGCTCCTGTCTTCAACAAGCTCGCGAGCCCTCTCGGATCGATTCTCCAGGCGTGTCACCACATCGGTGAAGAAAAGGAGGTGACTGGCATAATCGTTCGAGTGAGGATGAGGGGCATCTTCATCACAGATGGTGCCCAGCGCCGCGTTGGCTCTGATCCTGAGGCTTTGGAGCATGGAGGCATGCACGTGCTCCAGCGTCTGCCACCGAAGCGCTTCCTCCCTGCTCTGCTACGACGAAGGACTTGGCGCTGGCGACCCACTGCTGAAGAGAAAGCAACTCGGCACGGGCGGAAGCCAGCTCAGCTTGCACTGAGATTAGGGCGTCTGCGGCGGCTTTCTCGCGATATCCCGCCTTAGCCAACCCTGACTTGAGGGCAGTAGTCCTGCCGACAGCATCGGCTTCCACGAGCTTCAGCTTTAGGTCGTACCTGCCCACAAGATCCGCGCGAGCCTCGGCCACCCGGCGATCGACCTCCTCCTGGGCCTTGGCCTCGCGCGCACCGACAACATCCTCCGCTTGGGCGACTTGGCGCTCCCTCGTCTCCAACCTCAAGCTCAAGGCTGCACTCTGTGGTTTCCAGCGCCAGCGTTTCCTCACGCTTCAGGATCTCTTCCTCCTCGGCAGGCGTCCCCTTCATTGACGCTAGGGCGACCTTGCGTGCCTCCACTTGCTGCTCCAAGGAGGCGCTCCAGGCTTGGAGCTCCCACGCGTGTTTCTCTGCGATCTCGCGGCGACGATCAACTTCTCGGGCTTCTTCCAAGGCTCGAGCGCAGGCCTCATGCGAGGTCGCAAGAGACGCCTCGGCCTTCGCATTATCAAGTTCACGCTAGTGGCGCCCTAGGTTGATGGTCACCTTCAGTTTATGACGCTCCTCCATCAGCCAAAGACCCTCGGCCTCGAGGCGCGCGTCTACATCCACGAGTTCTTCGTCGATCCGGCTCATCGCGCCCATCGCCTCCTGAAAGAGCTTGTGGCGGACGGCACTCCATTCGTGCGTAAACTTAAGCGCGCAGCCGATTTCGTCCTCCACAACGGGGGTTGCCAACGGGATCCGAAACGGCTCGCCCCCTTTCAGCAGGGGGCTGGGGGCTGGCGCCCCCCCGGTCGCCGACTAGGCTTTGGCGGGAGCCCTGTTTAGTTGAGGCTCGCTACTCGAAGAGGAAGCCAAGACCGAAGCCATCCAACCGTCGTCCACAACCAAAGGAGGAGCTCTTGGCACGCTTGCCGCGCCCCAGGCAAGGCCACGAAGGAGAGACAACAAAGGCGCGGGCTCGAGGCGCCAGGATGGTGGGTTCGCCTCTCCAGCCAACCTCACGCCGGAGGCGGCACACTGGCTTGGGGCGCTCAAGGCTAGCGTGGGAGTCGAGGCAGGAAGAGGACCATTCTCAGGAGACTTTGCGGCCTTAGCAGTTGGGGCCCTGAAGAGCCACCGTCAGGAAAAGACCTCAGGAGCGCCAAGCTGGGGAGAGCCATCGGGCTCCGCCTCGCAATGACCTGCTTCGGCCTCGGGAGCTTCGGCCTCAGGAGCAGCGGATTGCGTCGCTCCCTCAACTGCCACCCCAGGGCGAGAGTCACGGGCTCCCGGAGATGGCGCCTCAGGAGCCTCGGGCGGCGTCGACACCTCGGCACCCATGCCTCCGGCCTCCAGTGGTGCTTGCCCCCCTGCGTCCACTCTTGGGGAAAGTTCGGCACCGACGACAAGGAGGGGAACCACGGTGACAGGGTTCTCACAAGGCCCCTCATGGCCGACTGGACGCAACCCCCATTCGTGAAAGGAGGGCATCTGCCCCGCGGACTCCACCCTGTTTGAGTAGCAGTACAAGAGACAGCCCTCCAGTGGCATATCTGCTGGCGAGGGGTCACCCGTTAGGACCTCGAGCACCATTCTTCGCGCCTCGAGCGGAAGACCTGACTCCTGAAGCCTCATGCGATCCTGGCCGACGGAGAGGACCCACATCGGCTGGGAATGGCGCTGGAGTGGGGCGACGCAGCGTCAGAGGAACTGCTTCATCACCATGGGCGCAGTCAAACCAAGATCTTTCAGCCTCTTCAACCGGAGCCAGACGAAGCTTCTCATGGCCCCAGCCAAAGCTGAGGACGGCGGGCGCCGGCAGAGGCAAGAGCAAGGGGTTGAGCACTCCGATATCCACATACACCCACTGCGTCCAGAACCCGCTCGCAGACGGTGGGAGTTCAAAGTCAATCCCCGAGCCGGTTGTCGCCGCCACGGCCTGGAAGCTCAGGCACCCCGAGCACTCCCGGGGGTCGGTCAGGTGCAGCGAGAAGAAATGGCGCAGAAGGGCCACGGAGGGGGCAATGTCCACCATGGCCTCGCAGACGAAGGCAAAGACGGCAAGAAGGGCGACAGATTGGGGATCTAGGTGCAGTATCTAGATCTGCTAATGGGAAAGCACGGCGTTGAAGAAGGCAGAGAAGGGAGGGACCAGGCCGGCCCACAGGGCGTCGATGAAGAATCCAACCTCGGTGGCTGTTCTATCGACAAAAGCTCGGGATGCAGGCCAGGCCACCGTCCCTCCCCATTCATTGAAGCTGATGGCGAGCGCAGGGTGGACCTTGTCCGTGGCCTCCTGATTGAGCACCCGCGATCGACCGACGGCGAGATCGATGGCCGGAGGCGGGCTGGCTAAGAACAGGGACTTCTTCCCTTTCTCAGTTCGGTTCGGCGCCATGGCGATGGAGAGGACTGAGATCGGGTTGGATTGGGAGAGGAAGCTGAGGTTCGAGGAAGCGGAGGAGTTGGGGAGTGTGTTGCCAGCAATGGGGAAATAACTGTGTAGGACGCCGTGGCCACCTAGCCAAGCGGATATCAAGGCTGCGTGGGGAAGCGGTGCCGCCCACGTCCAATCGATCGCCATGCGTCAAGCGGGGTTGCAGGCTGTTGGGGCCCGCGGCGCTCCGCACTTGCCCTTTGGCTTTGCCTTGAAGCCAAGTATGAGTGCGCCTTGGGCCCGGGGGCTACTGTCGGCGTCCTGGGAACGGGGGTCCCCAGACTTGTCTGCCTGCGGCCCACGGCGTGGCTCCACCAGCGGCCCTGTACGGCCCATCTTCACCAGCAAACACTCAAGACCCTCGCGAGGGGCCAAGCCTCGCGAGGCGGATGCCACAAGACCTCCTCGAGAATGGCCTCAAGGCCAGCTCGCGAGGGGCAGAGATATCAAGGCAAGGGACACCTCGCGAGGTTTCTATGACGTAAGCCATGACGACTGCAGCCAGGCAGGCGCGAGCGCGCGAAGTGTCCTCATTTCCTCTTTGGTGCTAAAGAGGCAAGCACAAGCGAGGAGTCCCGAGGCATCAGGCAAAGGTTTCCATATCGGTGCAACGAGACCAAGACCAGCAGACAACAGAGCGGAGGTCATCGTGGAGCCCTAGACGGTGTAACCATTAGAGCCTTTGGCAGGCGAAGACCACCTTTAGTCAGGATAACTTGTACTAGTTGTCTCCCTTCGAATTTGGCCGTTGTTGGATCCCTTCCCGCTCTATATTTGGGGAGAGGACCAGGGCCTCTATAAATAGGACTAGCCACCACCATAGAGGGAGCCGGATCATTCAGATCATCCTCACCACACAAGTTCACCAAGCACAAGAACACCTCTCCACAGGAGGCTGTTCTTCCCTTATAACTGTTTGTCCTCATCCCAAGAGGCAGTCCACAAAACCAGACTGGAGTAGGGTATTACACCACATTGGTGGCCCGAACCAGTATAAACTCTTGTGTCTCTCGTTCTTTGGGTTCGTCGAGCTAGGCCTTGGGATCGCTGCAGAGCGATCTAGGGAGTGATAGATCTTCGTGCGCACCCCAGTGTTCGAACCTCAAGGGTTTTGCCGGAACCCGAAATCCGACACTAAGCTTAGGGATCCCCAAGGCGCCCCAAGGTAAAATTCAAGGACAACCAAAAGCCTAAGCTTGGGGATGCCCCGAAAGGCATCCCCTCTTTCGTCTTCGTCTATCGGTAACTTTACTTAAGGCTATATTTTTATTCACCACATGATATATGTTTTTCTTGGAGGTCTTGTATGATTTGAGTCTATGCTTTTTATTTTACCACAATCATCCTTGCTGTACACACCTTTTGGAGAGACACACATGAATCAGAATTTATTAGAATACTCTATGTGCATCACTTATATCTTTTGAGCTAGATAATTTTGCTCTAGTGCTTCACTTATACCTTTTTAGAGCACGGTGGTGGTTTTATTTTATAGAAATTATTGATCTCTCATGCTTCACTTATATTATTTGGAGGGTCTTTTAGAACAGCATGGTAATTTTCTTTGGCTACAAAGTTAGTCCTAATATGATAGGCATCCAAGATGGGTATAATAAGAACTTCCATATAGAGTGCATTGAATACCATGAGAAGTTTGATACTTGATGATTGTTTTGAGATATGAAGATGGTAATATTAGAGTCATGCTAGTTGAGTAATTGTGGAATTGAGAAATACTTGTGTTGAGGTTTGCAAGTCCCGTAGCATGCACGTTTGTAAACGTTGTGTGACAAATTTGAAGCATGAGGTGTTCTTTGATTGTCCTCCTTATGAGTCTCGGTTGGGGACAAGCGATGGTCTTTTCCTACCAATCTATCCCCCTAGGAGCATGCGCGTAGTGCTTGGTTTTGATGACTTGTAGATTTTTGCAATAAGTATATGAGTTCTTTATGACTAATGTTGAGTCCATGGATTATACACTCTCTCACCCTTCCATCATTGCTAGCCTCTTCGATACCGTGCATTGCCCTTTATCACCTTGAGCGTTGGTGCAAACTTCGCCGGTGCATCCAAATCCCATGATATGATACGCTCTATCACACATAAACCTCCTTATATCTTCCTCAAAACAGCCACCATACCTACCTATTATGGCATTTCCATAGCCATTCCGAGATATATTGCCATGCAACTTTCCATCGTTCCCTTTATTATGACACACTTCAGCATTGTCATATTGCCTTGCATGATCATGTAGTTGACATCGTATTTGTGGCATGGCCACCATGCATAGCTTTTCATACATGTCACTCTTGATTCATTTCCCATCCCGGTACACCGCCGGAGGCACTCATATAGAGTCAAATTTGGTTCTAGTATCGAGTTGTAATCCTTGAGTTGTAAATAAATAGAAGTGTGATGATCATCATTATTAGAGCATTGTTGTCAGGACCCCGATCCTAAGCCACATCGATCTAGCATGTAACACATCATATCACCTTGCGGCCTCACGCACGGTATTCCCACGAGTGCCACCTTACCTGGCCCGGGACCATTTGCGCCTTTTGGCTCACGTATATGATCGTGTCGCTAGCATCCATATGACAGAGAACCCGGGCCGACATGGCTAGTCGTGAACCCAAAGCGGCACTAACCCATGGGGACAGGCATACATGTATCACGTCGAGCATGTCGGTCAGCAGCGTGTGAATCCGGGCTGTAGCACTGGGCTAACAGGACTCCGGTAACCCGGGCTGTAGCAGGCTAGACAGGACTCCGGATGTCATCGCGTGACATTTCCCCGAAGGGACAGACACAGGAACGAAGTGAAACACAGTCAAGTGTCCTGAGCAGTAGTGTTGGGCTAGCAGGACTCCGGTGAACCGGGCTGTAGCGGACTACTATGGCTCAAGGAAGCACTAGAGTACATTTCCCCATAAGAGAGGCTGCCAAGGATAAACAACTAGATTGTCGGATCCCACACATACCAAGCATTTCAATCATCCACACAATATGCTCGATATGTGTAAATACAACATGGCATCACAACATAACTCTACGACTCAAAGTATTTATTCATTAGGCTTCGAGGAGCGAGATATTACAAACATGGGTCTCATGACCCAACATTCAGAGCATACAAATCCAAGCACATGCGGAAGCTTAGCATGTCTGAGTACAGACATCTACAAATGAAAAAGGCTGAGAAGCCTGACTATCTACCAGATCCTGCCGAGGGCACAAGATCGTAGCTGAGGTATCAAGCTAAACGTCGGAGTCCATGCGGAACTACTAGCGAGACTGAAGTATCTCTGCAAAACATAAAATAGGCAAACGTGAGTACAAATGTACTCAGCAAGACTTACATCTGAACTATCTACATATGCATCGGTATCAACAAAAGGGGTGGTGGAGTTTAACTGCAGCAAGCCAGCTTTGACTCGGTGGCTATCCTGAACTACGACTGCAAGTAACTCTTTTGAGGTGGCGCACACGATTCTACATATTCACCATGTCAATACACCACTATGGATCCGCTCCCGTCTCCCTACGAGAACGCCATCCATAGCACTCACGCTTATCTTGCGCATTTTAGAGTATCCACTTTCACTTGTCTATGAACTATGCAAGGGGTCCAAGTTTCCATATCCGAGGAATCCGGCTATTCGAATAGATAATGATAACCCTGCAGGGGTGTACTTCTTCACACACGCTCTCGCCACTTATCGCCCTGTACACGTCATGTACCTCGACAACCTTCAAGCGGAAGCCGGGCGAGGGAGTCGGCCATGACCTGACTAACCACACAAGTCTCTCGTCCAGGTTTATCGCCTATTCGGGTTCCATCCGCAAGGAGATCCGGCCGGGGTGTCGCTCATGGCCCCAAACGATGTGTACAGGGTTCCAAGCCCACCAAACGGGCGACGCTTGGCATACCCGGACACGGTGCCTCGTCTGTCCCAAGCCCACCTATACCGGGTGCCACTTGGTAGACTACTAACACTACCTACAAACACCAGAAACTAGTTGCAACTCCTGGACAGAGATCAGGTTGATTAATAAGTCGAGAGGGGCACTTAAGCATTCCAATGTGTGGTAGTAAATGTTCATGGATCACAAACACAGAACTCAGTTCCTGAGGACGGCTGCAATGAGACAACCCACCATGTACTCCTACATGGCCTCTCACCGCTACCTTTACCAAATCATGTTCACACACTTAGCTCTCAACAGTAAGACATGTTCACACACCTCCGATTCACCCCCGATGAATCAGACCTAACACAACTCTAAGCAATAGCAGGCACGACAAACAAGCATGAATGAGCAGGCACATGAGGGCTCAAACAACTCCTACTCATGCTAGTGGGTTTCATCTATTTACTGTGGCAATGAAAGGTCATGCAGAGGATAAGGGGTTCAACTACCGCAGAAAGTAACACATGAATCGTTGTTGTCCTAATGCAGTAAAAGAGAGCAGGAGCGAGGGAGTGGGATTGTATCAGAATGAACAAGGGGGTTTTGCTTGCCTGGCACTTCTGAAGATAATATAGCTCTTCATCGGTGTCATCGAACTCATCGTTGGATCCACGTCTATCGAGAGGGGACAATTACCGGCAAACAAAGAGGAACACAATCAATGCAATGCAACAATTATGATGCATGATAATGTCATGGCAATATGCTGTGGATTGAGCTAATCCAACTAGCAAGCATATTAGATGAAGTTGGTTTGAACCATGGGTTCAAATTCAAACCCCATATGAGCTTATTTAAATGTCAATTATGCAAATTGCCCTGTACAGCCACCCTGGTTGTTCGAACATGCACGCAAATGCCATAAACAGATTCCTTGAATTTTTCTGATAATTTTTCATATATAAATCTTTGCATTTGGAGTTACGGTTTAATTTCTATGATTTTTAGAAGTTTTGGGCATTTTCTGGAATTTCCTGGTTATTTAGAAATAAATCAAATCCAGAAAAGGACTTATTGCGTCAGCATGACGTCACCGTGATGTCAGCAAGTCAACAGGGCTGACCATGGTCAAACCTGTCGACCCGGTCCCACATGTCATATGCTTATAGTTAATTAGAGGTTAATCTCGTGTTGACTGGGATTTGACCCAACACGGGGCCCGCTCGTCAGTGTTTGTTAGGAGGGTTAGTGGTGATTAGCGCCTAATGATGGCGCCATGTCAACGTCGCCGGATTAAGCGCCGGCGACCTCACAGTGCGGCGGCGGCTCACCTGGGTGGCGCTAGGGGCGGCGGCTGGGCGCGCTGAGGGAACCAGGAGGGAGCCCGTGCTCCCGCGCATCCAGCGGAGGCAGCAGAAGGTCGCGGGGCGGTGCGCAGCGGCGGCGGCGAGTTGGGCGGCGGCCGGAGCTCGGGTGTCGATGAAGACGGCGCCACAGAGCACGGGAGGAGGAACTGGTGGTGGTGTTCGTCTCCTAGGCGCGTGCGGAGCTCGTTTATGGGTTCGGACGCGAGAGACAGTAGCGGTGGCCGCGGCGGCGCCATGGCCGGCGGGCGGGAGCTCTCGGCTCTGGGGGAAAGCACGGCTAGAGGAAGAGTTGGAGCGGGGAAGCAAAGGGGAAACGACGGAGGCTCACAGAGGTATCGAACGGAGTCCAGGTCGAGGCCGGGGAAGCCCTGGACGGCACGAATCGAACGACGGCGATCACCGGGCAGAGGCGGCAATGAGGACAGCGGGGACGATGTTGCAGGACTCCTGCGGTCGTGTGCGTCGGGTGTGTAGCTCCACGGATTCGTGGCAGAGCTCGGGGACACGGATATGGAGTGAGGGAGTGGCTGGCCGCGGTGCTTCTCGGTGGTGTGGCCATGGCGGCTTCGGCCATGAGGGAGAGCGAGGAAGCAAGAGGGAGAGAGAACCAGAGAGTGAGGGGGGAGGTGCAGGGGGTGCTGGGCGTCTCCGTGGCACTCGAACGGAGATGGGGAGGCAACAGGAGGTGGAAGCAGGAGGTGGCCGCGAGTACGCGCGCAGGCGACACGCCTCTGCCTACTGGCAGAGGTGGAAGAAGACATAGGCGCCCCTGGTGGGCTGGGCCGATTCTCTCCTGGGCCAGGTAAATAGGTAAGATTCTGCTCTGTTTTAGTTTTCTGTTCTGCATTCTTTTTATTCAGTTATTTTGCCACTGCTTGTAAATTCAAAATGAATTCAAACAATGCCAAAACACACTGAATAATTTTATGGTGCTAGATGGACTTTCCCAGCAGCACATAAAACATTTCAAAGTTATTTGAAAATATATCCCATATATTATGAATATAATTCCAAATTCAAATACAATAATGATTTAAATTCAGTGCCCAAAATATTCCTTACAAATGTTCATTATTTTTGGTTTGGTGCAAAAACCTTGCCAAAAATATCAAACAGTTAATAGGAACATTTTGCGAAACATTGAATGCGATTTTCCAGGGTTCTTTGCCCTTCTTGAGTTAAATTTTGGGGCTTCCAAATTTCCTCAATTCAAGTTTAAAAAATTTAAACATGATGCATGGATGCCACTCACGGATGCAACTAATTACAAAGCGGAATTCTAGGGCTGTGACAACTCACCCCCACTAAACAAGAATCTCGTCCCGAGATTCAAGACGCGAGGTAAGAAGACAGAGGGAACACAAACTACACGATCTTCATGATCCAAGTTGCACTTCTCGAAGATATTGATTCATTCCATCATCATGGTCTCGACATCTTGCTCTGAGAACCTCATCCAACACGATGACGACAGAAAGAAACTCTATTGGAATCGATCTTCTCAAAGATCAAGCAATTCAAAATCGACTCATGGAGTGAGACATTGTAACATCTCTTGAGCTGAGACACAAAACACAAATCGAGAGGGATGGAAGAAACATATGACGGAGGTTCAATTTGGCAGGCAACAATTCCACGCTTGAGTAAGATGGTGCATTGTTTCAAGGTAGCAAGGAGACAAATTGTCATGATTCCATAACTGGGGACCCTGGAAGAGGTGATTCATAGAATATTCGCTTAAGTGGCAAAAAGAATTACTTTTGATTCGGAGATCATTGAAACTCTTTATACTGGCCTAAGGAAACTCACAACAATCGTTTGGCGGAGTAAGAAGGGATGGCATACCCAGACTAGAACAGATGATGTGGACTACCTTGTTGAAGACAACGCAATGGAAGATTTGCTTATCATCGAGAATGGATGGGACCCATGGTGGGACCACTGTTGAAGATGGTCCTGAATAAAAATTACTGAGAAGGCAGCCCATGGAGATTTGGCACAATAGCGGTGCAAGCTGGGGACAAAATGCAAATGTTGGAAGTGTTCCAACCATCATATCTGCCTGAGATTCAGATCTGGTTAGTAACAGGATACTTCAGACAACATGTCCGAAAAGGAAAGGTTGCAACACAAATCGACGAGATGATATTGCGGGATTCTCGGGAGATGAACTACGGTAGCAAGCTCCAAAACATGAGCTGGTTCTGCTACAAGCATGTGAACACGCTGTCCCAGACAAGCATGGTCACCTGGTAGTCTTACAACGAAACACTACCGAGTTCTGGCTGGGAACCATCATCGGGGATAAGGAATCTTGTACAAATCCGTCTAGTACCTTCAGGACTAGCACTTAGAACTTATTATCCTTGAACAAATCAATCAGTGGCTTGGTGTGCTAGGGATCACATATGGAATGGAGATGATCAGTCTATCAGACCATAGAATGCTTCGCACGTGCATAACTGAATTGGAATGATTCCGAAGGAAGCCAAAAACAATCTTTATCGAACTCACGGCGGGAACTTACACCTAATGAACGTGAACTTGGAGAAAGTCACTTCTTTCATCCAAGCATAAGCTTCATGAACGGAACACGAAGACATTGCTTACAAAGTTTTCAACACTAGGTTGATGTTCAACATGAATCATGGGGGAGACAAAATGCTGCTGATGGGCTCAACAACAACTCATCGGAATTTCCATATCACTGGACTTCCACCATCATGGGAACACGGTGATAGCATTGGTCAGAGCAAAAGATATAATGGTGTATGCCCGAATCAACCACGAGTAAGACAACATTACGAACATCGTTGGTTCTGATTTGATTTGACGTTAGCCCACACTCAAATCAAAGATTGGGTAAGACAATAGGTACAACAACTGATCACGAGGACCAATTGATGAAGATATCATCTTTCTTCAACACACACAGAAGATATCCCTTAGAGATGAACTACGTTAAGCAAAGCTTTTACCCTCCAACTCTCCAAGTTGTTGTCTAGCTTAACCAACTAGCTCAGGGATATCCAACACAGATTCTTGGGGAAGGGGTGATTTATAAGAAAACCAACTTGATCACGAGCTCAACATAGCAGTCAGGTGTCAACCAGGTAATACTTCCGAGAAGATTTTCGGAAAATCACGAACCACCGATATGTTACTAAGCTCGAGAACAATCTTGCTTTTCAGAGCAAGACGATATGATCAACTAAGCAAGGGAGGGAATAATCCTAACTCATTGATCGAAGAGTGCACCAGAAATAAGGACTAGGTAGCATGGTCAATCTTAGGATGATGATTCAATAACCAGCACGCTAACAATGAGAGTATTGTCCATTAACTACCAAGCAACGGAGTTGCTAGGAGTATTGATTTCGCACATCACAGTACACTTGTCGGAATTCCAGTTACAATAACATGGAACCGAGGAATGAACAATGATGGCAAGAAGTATTAATGCGTTAAGAACTCGTAGGAGGTGGTGCAATTCTCATGACACTCCTGACATAAAGATGGTAACACTCCAAGGTAGAACAGACTAGAAGCTGGATTAGCATTCTTAATCTGCGGAATGCAATTGCTTTGACCCAATCCTAGATATGGGTGAGGCGCTGGAGTTTGTTTCTCCTAGTCATTCTGTAATAGAATAGCTTAACGGACCACACGAATGATAGGCATCGATGAACGAATGCACGCATACTCTTGAGTATCAAATGATAGACGGGGATCAGAATACAAATAAAGAGAACAACTCAAGGAACATATAACTTTCTGAGTTGTGGATGCATAGACTAGTATGTCAAACCAAGTTCAACATATTTCTTCCAGATAACCCATGCAAAGAAGGTAGAACTGGCAGAGTCACATCATAGAATCGAGAACTCGTCAAGAGCACTCTTATTGTGATATTTTGGTTCAACGAACTTCCGCCAAGGATGGATCATGGTATTAGGAAGAATGATATACCACGGACCTCAAGGACTATCACAAGGTTACTAATATCCTAAAGGAACGAGCAAAACTATCAACACGAGGTAAGTAGGGTGAATCTCCGGTTCAAGAACCCAGGAATAGAATACCTACTACTAAGTGGCATCACAGGATGCTTTCGAGAATGATGGCCAGAATCATCACACTGGGAACACCAAACATGGCTAAATTACTAGATGACTCCCTAAAACACCTAGGGTCATAATAATAGCTCCAACATATATGTCGAGGCAATAGAGTACCTCAACTCACCGATTAGTGTGGTTGAACTGGCCCAAAGGGACATCGGGAATGGAAAGAAGGGATTTGCAAATGCTCAGGCTGTTTAGAGACCTGGGATGACTCGGACAGCATAACGGCTGTAAATGCTCAGAAAAAGATTTGAGACATTCACAAGGATTTGCATAGTCACTTAACAACACCATAACAAGGTCCTGGTATTAACTAACACACACGGAAGTAGTAGGAACTGAACTGAGGCTTGAACTCAACAATCCTAGGCAACTACGGTTTTGTAACACGTCATCCTGAGAGATAGAAGAGAAGCCTAGTTCTTAACCCCGTAGAAAAGATAAGATGACTCAGATCAGAAGGTCAAGAGGATAAGGAGTAAAAAGAGCCTTACGTTTCCATCCACAATCAATTCCCTTATATAGCTAAAGCATTTCTAGACACGACTTCGACCAGTTTGGCTTGGTAATCCTACAATTGTCCCGTGTGATGAAGGAAAAAAAGGTAAGGGCCAAATAAAAAAGGAAGGCCCAAAAAAAGATGAGAGTAAAAGAGAGGAGGGACAATGCTACTATCCTTTTTCCACACTTGTGCTTCAAAGTAGCACCATGATCTTCATGATAGAGAGTCTCTTATTTTGTCACTTTCATATACTAGTGGGAATTTCTTATTATAGAACTTGGCTTGTATATTCAAACAATGGGCTTCCTCAAATGCCCTAGGTCTTCGTGAGCAAGCAAGTTGGATGCACACCCACTTAGTTTCTTTTGTTGAGCTTTCATACATTTATAGCTCTAGTGCATCCGTTGCATGTCAATCCCTACTCCTCGCATTGACATCAATTGATGGGCCTCTCCATAGCCCATTGATTAGCCGCGTCAATGTGAGACTTTCTCCCTTTTTGTCTTCTCCACACAACCTCCATCATCATATTCTATTCCACCCATGGTGCTGTGTCCATGGCTCACGCTCATTTATTGCATGAAAGTTGGTAAAGTTTGAGAATACTAAAGTATGAAACAATTGTTTGGCTTGTCATCGGGGTTGTGGATGATGAGAGCATTTTGTGTGACGAAAATGAAGCATAGCCAAACTATATGATTTTGTAGGGATGAGCTTTCTTTGGCCATGTAATTTTGAGAAGACATAATTGCTTAGTTAGTATGCTTGAAGTATTATTATTTTTATGTCAATATTAAACTTTTGTCTTGAATCTTTCGGATCTGAACATTCATGCCACAATAAAAAAATACATTGAAAATTATGTTAGGTAGCATTCCACATCAAAAATTCTATTTTTATCATTTACCTACTCGAGGACGAGTAGGAATTAAGCTTGGGGATGCTTGATACGTCTCCAACGTATCTATAATTTTTTATTGTTCCATGCTATTATATTATCTGTTTTCGATGTTTAATAGGCTTTAATATGCCCTTTTATATAATTTTTGGGACTAACCTATTAATCGAAGGCCCAGTGCAAATTGCTGTTTTTTACCTATTTCGGTGTTTCGCGGAAAAGGAATATCAAACGGAATCCAAACGGAACGAAACCTTCACGAGGATCTTTAATGAACAAACACAATCCAGGAGACTTGGAGTGGAACTCAAGGAAGCAACGAGGCGGCCATGAGGCAGGAGGGCGCGCCCAAGGGGGGTAGGCGCGCCCCTACCCTCGTAGCCCCACCGACCTACTTCTTTCGCATATATATACTCTTATACCCTAAAAACATCCAGGAGAGCAACGAAACCACTTTTCCACCACCGCAACCTTCTGTACACGTGAGATCCCATCTTGGGACCTTTTCCGGCGATCTGCCGATGGGGGATTCGATCACAGAGGGCTTCTACATCAACACCATAGCCTCTCCGATGATGTGTGAGTAGTTTACTACAGACCTTCGGGTCCATAGTTATTAGCTAGATGGTTTCTTCTCTCTCTTTGGTTCTCAATACAAAGTTCTCCTCGATATTCTTAGAGATCTATTCGATGTAATACATTTTGCGGTGTGTTTGCCGAGATCCGATGAATTGTGGGTTTATGATCAAGATTATCTATGAACAATATTTGATTCTTCTCTGAATTCTTATATGCATGATTTGATATCTTTGCAAGTCTCTTCGAATTATCGGTTTAGTTTGGCCTACTAGATTGATCTTTCTTGCAATGGGAGAAGTGCTTAGCTTTGGGTTCAATATTGCGGTGCTCGATCCCAGTGACAGAAAGGGAACCGACACGTATTGTATTGTTGCCATCAAGGATAAAAAGATGGGGTTTATATCATATTGCTTGAGTTTATCCCTCTACATCATGTCATCTTGCCTAATGCGGTACTCTGTTCTTATGAACTTAATACTCTAGATGCATGCTGGATAGCGGTCGATGTGTGGAGTAATAGTAGTAGATGCAGAATCGTTTCGGTCTACTTGACATGGATGTGATGCCTATGTTCATGATCATGCCTAGATATTCTCATAACTATGCACTTTTCTATCAATTGCTCGGCAGTAATTTGTTCACCCACCATAATATATGCTATCTTGAGAGAAGCCTCTAGTGAAACCTATGGCCCCCGGGTCTACTTTACATCATCTTAGTTTATCGTCAACTCAGCTATTTCTGTCGCTGTTTATTTTGCAATCTTAACTTTCAAATCTATACAACAAATATACGAAAAATATTTATCTTATTATCTTTATCAGATCTCACTTTTGCAAGTGGACGTGAAGGGATTGACAACCCCTTTATCACGTTGGTTGCAAGGTTCTTGATTGTTTGTGCTGGTACTAGGCGATTTGCGTGTACTCTCCTACTGGATTGATACCTTGGTTCTCAAAAACTGAGGGAAATACTTACGCTACTTTGCTGCATCACCATGTCCTCTTCAAGGGAAAACCAACGTATCCTCAAGAGGTAGCAGCGCCTAGCCTGGATCTCCTCCGTGATCTGCCTCCGGCACTCCGGCGTGAGCATAGCATACATGGTGATCTTACGTCGGACCATGACGATGCCAGAGAGCGGGGGAGAGGAGGTGGACGTGCTCGGGTGGCGGCGCAGAGAGGGAGGAGGTGGATGGGCTAGGATTGGGGGACGTCGACCGGCTTAAGTAGCTGGATTTGGCCTTGGGCGGCAAGTCAGAGTGGTTCCATGTGGTGTTCACATCGTAGCGATGGAGGAGGCGTCCTTCGGACCGCCAGGTTTCCGGGTGATTCCGTGTAGGACCCCATCGTCAGTCCTATGTGGCGGACGCTCCGCCCCATACTTGGACTAGGTATGAGGGGTACCGGTCAGCCTATGCATTTGAGGCCCGTTTGAGGTGTCCGTCTGGATCGAAAATTCATGATCGGTCAATGCCCAGGCGGCCCACCCGGGCGTATGAGGCGGGTTTAGGGTGCCTGGCTATAAATGCTCTAAGAGGACCGCAACTTACGATCCCAGGTTCACTTATTACATTTTTCCTCACACACAGGCTACTCACATCTCATCATCCTTCCTCCACACTCACCTAAACTTCTATGGAAGTTCACATCTCATTTCACAAAATAAAAACCGCAAGAGCATAACATCCTTTACACAAACAAGAACAGTTAGTACAACTCTACAACAAACCCTCTTATCAAGATAAGCAACATTCCCTTGTTTGTCTTTTCGGATCTCGCGTTTTCAGCCAGCAATCCGCAAGACCGACGGAGCCCACCCTCTCCTTTTTCTAAACCCTCCGACGCCACTTGTAGCATTAGGGCATCTCAACTATAGAACTTCATACCGTCTGCATCCTTCAGACCGGGCAGTCTGAACGTGAATTGCCACCCAATGAGGTACCCCATCGGTCGTCGGACCGGTCCGGACATCCATTTCCTGCAAACTGAGGGCAAACTAGGGGGCTTTGTGAGTATTCGCACTGCTGCCACATACGCCATGGACACCCGAACCCACCGCCACTCGACAGGCCCCTTGGTTCTTGCATCTCCCCTCTGGGGGGAGATGGGAGCGACCCAACCCTAACAGATGCCGCTACCCCTCCCTCCTCCCGCCACCCGAGGAGCCTGCCGGCTCCTGCGCGTCTACCTATGAAGGTGTCGATGAGGATCTACTGCCTCAAGTCGGTGTGAGGGGTTCCAGAAGCCAGGGTGGCGACCTAAGATGGAGATGGCTGCACCGATCTCTCCGGTGGATGGTGCGCGATGATGCTAGAAGTTCCACCCGGCCGTGTGGGCGGCGAGGTCTCGCTGCATCAATGAGTATCTTCTTCTGCCTCACGGCTCCTGCCCCTCGCCGTGGTCCTCCACTCGACTATCTGTCCGCTAATCCATCTGATCTAGCTGGTGAGGATGGGGTAGTGGAAGCTTGGAACGGGGAAACCCATGGTCGATTTTGAATCGACCACGGCGCTGAAGGCACTCCGGTGTCACTCTCCTTCTTGAGGTCAGGTTGTGTGTCCATGTCCGTCACCCACCTCCTCCCTCCTCTTCCGAGCTAACGCCTTGGCCTTTTGGCCAGACTGCGGAGGAGTTCCGGCGTCTCAGTCCTCAATGGGGGGGGGGGGCGTTCAATGGAAGGTTGGGGGTTGTGGTTCTAGTGCGTGGTAGTTGGTGGTGGCGGCGTTGCTCGGTGATGACCCACAAGTATAGGGGATCAATCATAGTCCTTTTGATAAGTAAGAGTATCAAACCCAACGAGGAGCATAGGAATTGATAAGCAGTAACAAGGTATTCTCTACAAGTGTTGTAAGATAGTTTTCATAGATTGTTTGATAGCAAGTAACAAGTAACAAAAGTAGCAAGGTGCAGCAAGTGGCCCAAGCCTTAATATTGGTAAGGACAAGCCTGTGGAACTTCTTATAGTGATCAAAACGCTCTTGAGGACACAAGAGAATATTGATACGTCTCTGATGTATCTATAATTTTTTATGGTTTCACTCCATTATATTATCAATCTTATATGCCTTATATACAAGTTTTGATGGTTTCACGCTATATACGTTTCTCCATGAACTTAATACACCAAATGCATGCTGGATAGCGGTCGACGTGTGGTGTAATAGTAGTAGATGCAGGCATGAGTCGGTCTACTAATCTTGGACGTGATGCCTATATAATGATCATTGCCTGGATATCATCATAATCATTTGAAGTTCTATCAATTGCCCAATAGTGCTGGATGCTATTTTTCTCGAGAGAAGCCACTATTGAAATCTATGGCCCCCGGGTCTATTCTTTATCATATTTTATTTTTGATCTATTATCTGCCTCTTTTATTTTCAGATCCATTATTCCAAAAACCCAAAAATACATTGCTGCAATTTATTTTATTTTATTTCGCGTTTCCACGAGATCTATTTATCCGAAAGGGATCGACAACCCCTCTTATGCGTCGGGTTGCAAGTATTTATTCTTTGTGTGCAGGTACCATTTAATAGTGTTGCGTGGATCTCCTACTGGTTCGATAACCTTGATCTCATCACTGAGAGAAATACCTACCGTAGTTGTGCTCCATCATCCCTTCCTCTTCGGGGAAAATACTGACGCGGACACGAGCCATCAAGAAAGGATTTCTGGCACCGTTGCTGGGGACACATCATCAACATCTATCAGGTTTCTAATTAAAAATCTCATCTCCTTACAATTTACATTATTTGCCATTTGCCTCTCGTTTTTATCTCCCCCACTTCACAAAAATTTGCCGTTTTATTCGCCCTCTTTTTCGATTCGCCTTTTTCTCGTTCGATCTCTTATTTGCCCTTTTGCTTGTGTTGCCATGTGTCTTCTATTTGCTTGCATCTTCGCTTGCTAAAAAACTATTTATATGGATCCTCATCCACTTTCTAATCTTTTTAAAAGATCTAATGATGATGAACCAATCGCTAGTGATTTGAGTGCACTAGATTATCTTTATGGAGTTTTGCTTGAGATTCCTGAATCTGGAATTTGTGATGAAGTGCTGAAAGAAGAAATTTATGAAGTGATTCACGATAGTTCCTTGAATGAAAAGAATGATTGCAATGGTGTTACTATAAATTCTGTTAATGTCAATTGTTCTAATAATATGAAAAACCCCAAGCTTGGGGAAGCTAATTTTGATATGTCAACTACTTATTGCAATGATCATGATTGCGATGATTCTTCTTACGATCTTGAAAATTTATTTGAGCCTCATGATGAATATGTTATTGATAAGAATGTTTGCAATAATATTGAAAGTGGGATTGGAAGAGCGTCAACTTTAGGTAAAAATAATCCCACAAATTTGGAGAGTGTTCAGTGTTATGAATTTTTTGATAAAAGTGTGTTCAGAGAGGTCATGACTTTATTTGATGATAATCCCACTATTTTGGAAGAGTGTCAAGTTTGCATGCATGCGTATCATGAAGAGAATATTTTATGTGATAGTTATATTGTTGAATTTGATTATGATCCTACATGTACTTATTTTGGGAAAGGAAAATCTGGTTGTAGAAATTTTCATGTTACTAAATTACCTCTCGTTATGTTGAGATTGTCAATGTTTTATTCTTCTTCTTTGCATATGCTAGATACTTCTTGTATTAATAATTTGTTTTCTTATAAAATTCCTATGCATAGATAAATATGTTTGTCACATGTTTTATAATCCTCTCTTGGTGCTTCAAATTTTATCTTTCATGTGAGCATCAATAAAATCTCAAGTCCTTCTTGATGGCTATAAAGAAACAGCTTGTTGTGAGGCAACCCAATGAATAAATTTTATTTTTTCCTTTTCTTTCTATTCTTGAGTATTTACACAATTATGCTACTGTTATTGTTGTGTTTTTATGTTTTAATTAGTGTTTGTGCAAGAAAAGCCTTTAGGATCATGTTGGGTGATAGTTGATTTGATCTTGTTGAAAAACAGAAACTTTTGTGTCTAGTAAAATAATTGTCTAAATTCACAGAAGCGACACAAAATTCTGAATTTTTAACATAAGATTGATATACAAATTGCCTACGCTATCCTAAGTTTTTAGAATTTTTGGAGTTACATAAGTATAAGAAGTTTTCAGATTGCGGATCTCATGAAGGTTTTGTTGAGTATTGTGTGATTGAAGTTTTCAAGTTTTGGGTGAGATCATGATGGATGGAAGAATAAGGAGTAAGAAGAGCCTAAGCTTGGGGATGACCCATGGAACCCCAAGTTATTATCCAAAGAGAAACAAGCAACTAAGCTTGGGGATGCACCGAGTGGCATCCCCTCATTCTTCTAACGACCATCGGTATTTTACTTGGAGCTATATTTTTATTTGTCACGTGTCATGAGTTTTGCTTGGAGCGTCTTGTATTATATGAGTCGTTGCTTGTTTTTCTTTTTAGTTTGAGTAATCTATCCTTGGTGGACACACCTATTTGAGAGAGCCAAAATTATGCTATGATTTGTTAGAATTGCTCTATATGCTTCACTTAAATTTTTTGAGCTATGGAATTGCTCTAGTGCTTCACTTATATCTTTTCGAGGATGGTGTGCTTTATTATTTTTGAATAAATGCTATCATGCTTCACTTAGATTTATTTGAGATTTAGTAAAATTTTGAAGAAATTTTCTCACACTTCACTTATATTATTTTGAGAGAAGAAACTTTTTATGCTCATGTTCTTCACTTAAATTTTTTTGAGTTTATCAAAAGCAACATATGAAATTAGTCCCAAACTGATAGATATTCAAGAGGGGCATAATAAACTTTCATGAAGATCATTAGACAAAATAAACTTGATTCTTTGTAATAGTTTTGAGATATGATGATAGTGATATGTGAGTCATGTTGATGAGTAATTATGCTTTAGTAAGAATATTGGTGTTAAGGTTTGTGATTCCCTTTGCAAGCACGAAAGTCAATAGTTATGCAATGAAATTACATCCTACTTGTGGTGCATTATTCAGTGTTAGTCATGCTTAATGCTCGCTTATGTCATTTTTCGTTTATTGGTTGGTTGCTTCTCAATCTTTAGCTAGCCTCCTCTTGTACTAACTATGATCACTACTTGTGCATCCAAAATCCTTAAGCCCAGTTTTGCCATATGAGTCCACCATACCTACCTATATGCGGTATTCCCTTGCCATTCTAAGCAAATTTGTATGTGCCATCTCTAACTTTTAAAATAAAATTCCTTTTTGTGTGCTCGTACCCCTCATGAAACAGTAGGGGGTGGTTGATATTTTTCCATGCTAGATGTGTTATTCTCAAGATGAGTGTTTATTCACTTGTCAATGCATGAGAGTACGACAAAGCTATTACGGATGCCTAGTCCTGAAATGATAAATGAATTTACTTTATGTTGTCAAATAATAACTTTCTTGGAAACTGTTGGTATGGACGGCACCCCTACGGCTAGCCCTGGAGTGTGAAAGTATGCATGAAAAAGGATAAACTTTATTTTGTATTTGGGAACCACCTATGATATATCTAGCATGGAAAGTATTGGGAACTATTCGATCGTTTTCGTTGACAGGAAAAGCATGCCACCCAAAATGTTTTATCTTTATCTTTTTCCCTTTGAGATCTAGCACCTCTACAAATCCCTACTTCCCTCTGCGAAGGGTGATACGTCTCCAATCTATCTATAACTTTTTATTGTTACATGTTATTTTATTACCATTCTTGTATGTTATACAATCATTTTATAGCAATTTTATATCATTTTTTAGGACCAGCCTATTGACATAGTGCCCAGTGCGAGTTGCTGTTTTTTGCTTGTTTTTACTTCGCAGAAAATCAATATCAAACGGAGTCCAAATGCAGCAAAACTTTTTGGAGAATTTTTCTGGGCCATAAGACACAGGATGGGCCAAAGAAGTACTAGAGGGGTGCCCCGAGGGGGAACAAACCTCTAGGGCGCAATAGGGGGCCCAGGCGCGCCCTGGTGGGTGTGCCCATCTCGGTGGCATCCCACACTGCCTCTTTGCTCTATAAATACCCCACCATTCCAAAAACCCTAGGGGAGTCAATGAAACACAATTCCAGCCACCACAAGTTCCAAAAAGCACATATCCAATCTACACACCATAACGGAGGGGTTAGTCACCCTCATTGGCGCCTCTCGGATGCGTGAGTAGTTCATTGTAGACCTACAGGTACG
This sequence comes from Aegilops umbellulata, assembly GCA_032464435.1. Classification (NCBI taxonomy): domain Eukaryota; kingdom Viridiplantae; phylum Streptophyta; class Magnoliopsida; order Poales; family Poaceae; genus Aegilops; species Aegilops umbellulata. The sequence goes on along the minus strand of CP136055.1, from coordinate 444,544,383 downwards.
TAGTTAGTAGCTAGATGGCTTCTTCTCTCTCTCTTTTGATTCTCAATACAATTGTCTCTTGGAGATCTATTTGATGTAACTCTTTTTGCGGTGTGTGATAACCCACAAGTATAGGGGATCGCAACAGTTTTCAATAAGTAAGAGTGTCGAACCCAACAAGGAGCTAAAGGTAGAATAAATATTCCCTCAAGTTCTATCGACCACCGATACAACTCTACGCACGCTTGACGTTCGCTTTACCTAGAACAAGTATAAAACTAGAAGTACTTGTAGGTGTTTTTGGATAGTTCTGCAAGAATATAAAGAGCGCGTAAATAAAAGCTAGGGGCTGTTGTAAGTAAAGAAGCAATAAAGTAAATGTCGCGAGTGTGGAAAAGTGGTGGTAGGAGTTGTGAAATTGTCCCTTAGAAATTGACTACTTTACTAGACCGATAACAAGTATTATGTGGGAGAGGCCACTGCTAGCATGTCATCTCTTACATGGAATTCTATGCACTTATGATTGGAACTATTACCAGGCATCCGCAACTACTTACGTTCATTAAGGTAAAACCCAACCATAGCATTAAGATATATTGGTTCCCCTTCAATCCCGTATGCATCAATTTCTATGCTAGGCTGAAGCTTCTGTCAGCCTTGCCCTCCAATACATAGTCCTATCAACATACAACTAACCCTATGGTGTGATCCACGCGCGCGCTCATATGATGGAACCAAAGGACAGCAACATAACCACAAGCAAATTAAATCAATCATAGCAATTCATCAACCACCGATAGGACAATGAAAATCCACTTAGACATCATAGGATGGCAACACATCATTGGATAATAATATGAAGCATAAAGCACCACGTTCAAGTAGAGGGTATAGCGGGCTGCGTAAGAGTGGACCGCTGTAGATAGAGGGGGGAAGGTGATGGAGATGTTGGTAAAGATGGCGGAGGTGTTGGTGTAGATTGCGGTGATGATGATGGCCCCCGGCGGCATTCCGGCTCCACCGAAAGCGAGGGGGAGAGAGCCCCCTCCTTCTTCTTCTTCCTTGACCTTCTCCCTAGATGGGACAAGGGTTTCCCCTCTGGTTCATGGTCTCCATGGCGTGGGAGGGGCGAGAGCCCCTCCGAGATTGGATCTATCTCTCTATTTCTCTCTGTTTCTGCGTTCTGTTCTGCTGCCCTTTCACCGTTTCAGGTATATATGGAGATCCGTAACTACGATTGGACTGAAACCTTCGCTGTGATTTTTTTCCTCGGACACTATTTCGCGTTGATCTTTCTCCCAGATTTTCCAAATATTCAAAAAATAAGCTCCGTCCGTTTTTATCCGGTTTGGACTCCGTTTGATATGGATATTCTGCGAAACCAAAAACATGCAACAGACAGGAACTGGCACTCGATCAATATGTTAGTCCCAAAAATAGTATAAAAAGTTGCCAAAAAGTATATGAAAGTTGAATAATGTTGGCATGGAACAATAAAAAATTATAGATACGATGGAGACGTATCAACATCCCCAAGCTTAATTCCTGCTTGTCCTCGAGTAGGTAAATGATAAAAAAGATAATTTTTGATGTGGAATGCTACCTAACATAATCTTGATCATAAGTCTAATCATGGCATGAATATTAAGACACGAGTGATTCAAAGCAATAGTCTATCATTTGACATAAAAACAATAATACTTCAAGCATACCAACCAAGGAATTATGTCTTATTGAAATAACATAGCCAAGGAAAGCTCATCCCTACAAAATCATATAGTCTGGCTATGCTCCATCTTCACCACACAAAATATTCACATCATGCACAACCCCGATGACAAGCCAAGAAATTGTTTCATACTTTTGACGTTCTCAAACCTTTTCAACTTTCACGCAATACATGAGCGTGAGCCATGGATATAGCACTATTGGTGGAATAGAATATGATGGTGGAGGAGACAAAAAGGAGAAAGTCTCACATCAACGCGGCTAATCAACGGGTTATGGAGATGCCCATCAATTGATGTCAATGTGAGGAGTAGGGATTTCCATGCAACATAGGCACTAGAGCTATAAGTATATGAAAGCTCAAACTGAAACTAAGTGGGTGTGCATCCAACTTGCTTGCTCATGAAGACCTAGGGCATTTGAGGAAGCCCATCGTTGGAATATACAAGCCAAGTTCTATAATGAAAATTCCCAGTAGTATATGAAAGTGATAACTCAAGAGACTCTCTATATGAAGAACATGGTGCTACTTTGAAGTACAAGTGTGGTAAAAGGATAGTAACATTGCCCCATCTCTCTTTTTCTCTCATTTTTCTTCTTTTTTTTTCTTTTTTGGGCCTTCTCTTTTTTGGCCTTTCTCTTTTTTTTTCGTCCAGAGTCTCATCCCGACTTGTGGGGGAATCATAGTCTCCATCGTCCTTTCCTCACTGGGGCAATGATCTAATAATGATGATCATCACACTTTTATTTACTTACAACTCAATATTACAACTCGATATGTAGAACAAAGATATGACTCTATATGAATGCCTCCGGCGGTGTACCGGGATGTGCAATGATCTAGCGTAGCAATGACATCAAAAAACGGACAAGCCATGAAAACATCATGCTAGCTATCTTACAATCATGCAAAGCAATATGACAATAAATGCTCAAGTCATGTATATGGTGATGATGGAAGTTGCATGGCAATATATCTCGGAATGGCTATGGAAATGCCATGATAGGTAGGTATGGTGGCTGTTTTGAGAAAGATATAAGGAGGTTTATGTGTGATAGAGTGTATCATATCACGGGGTTTGGATGCATCGGCGAAGTTTGCACCAACTCTGGAGGTGAGAAAGGGCAATGCACGGTACCGAAGAGGCTAGCAATGATGGAAGGGTGAGAGTGCGTATAATCCATTGACTCAACATTAGTCATAAAGAACTCACATACTTATTGCAAAAATCTATTAGTCATCGAAACAAATAGATTGGTAGGAAAAGACCATCGCTCGTCCCCGACCGCCACTCATAAGGAAGACAATCAATAAATAAATCATGCTCCAACTTCGTTACATAACGGTTCACCATATGTGCATGCTAGGGGACTTGCAAACCTCAACACAAGTATTTCTCAATTTTACAATTACTCAACTAGCACGACTCTAATATCACCACCTTTATATCACAAAACTATTGCAAGGAATCAAACATATCATATTTAGTGATCTACAAGTTTTATGTAGGGTTTTATAACTAACCATGTGAATGACCAGTTCATGTCCTCTCTCTAAATAGATATAAGTGAAGCACGAGAGTTTAATTCTTTCTACAAAAGATATGCCCATGCTCTAACAAGTATATGTGAAGCAAAAGAGCATTCTACAAATGGCGGTTGTCTATGTAAAGAAAAACAGGCAATCCAAACTTCAAATGATATAAGTGAAGCACATGAAGCATTCTATAAAGCCATGCTCAAAAGATTTAAGTGAAGTGCAAAGATCATTCTATAAATCAACCAAGGACTATCTCATACCAGCATGGTGCATAAAATAAAAATGAAAACTAAATGAAAAAGACACTCCAAGATTGCACATATCGCATGAACGAAACGAATCCTAAAACATACCGATACTTGTTGAAGAAAGAGGGGATGTCTTCCGGGGAATCCCCAAGCTTAGACACTTGAGTATCCTTGAATATTTACTTGGGGTGCCTCGGGCATCCCCAACCTTGAGCTCTTGCCTCTCTTCCTTCTTCTCACATCGAGACCTTCTCGATCATCGAACACTTCATCCACACAAAACTTCAACAGAAAACTCGGTAAGATCTGTTAGTATAATAAAGCAAATCACTACTCTAAGTACTATTGCAAACCAATTCATATTTTGATTTTTCATTGTGTCTACTGTAATATAGCTTTTCCATGGCTTAATCCACTAATATAAGTTGGTAGTTTCATCAAAACAAGCAAACTATGCATCAAAAACAGAATCTGTCAAAAACAGAACAGTCTGTAGCAATATGAACATTCACCATACTTCTGATACGTGAAAAATTCTGAAAAATTTATGAAAATAAACAATTTGTACAGCAAGACAGTGCAAAAAGAATGAGAACCATTTGACGTCCCAGTAAAAAATTAAAATTCACGCACTACAGACAAAGTTTCTGTCCTGCACCGTACAAACCAACAAGTACTGTAAACATCCTAAAGGAAAATCTTGGCACATTATTTTTATAACACAATGGAATTGTAAAAGGGGATAATTATTTTTATTGAAAAGTTTCTGTAATTAAGATTCGCAAAGTTCCCATGGGCCTGAACAAGTTTAAGGACGTCCCCCACTTTCACAATGCTCGTCTATCTCACTTTCACTTTTCTTTTTGAAAAGTTTTGGGTTCCCCTCTTTATTTTTTTTGTTTTTAAACTATATAAAAGCACTCAATAGAAATAAATGACTCTCTAAAACTTCCGGGTTGTCTCCCTGGCATCGCTTTCTTTAAAGCCATTAAGCTAGGCATCTAGTGCTCAAGTAGTGAATCCACCCGGATCCCAAGGTTTATCAAATCCAATTTTAATTAGCAATGATTTGTAATTTAGTAGTGAGCACAAAGTAACATATATCAAGCAATGACGAAGTCTAACTCTCTTCCTATGCATCGGCATGTCATAAAAGAACAATTCATGCACACAAAGTAAAGGCCAATGCATAGTATAAACAATTTCTTGCAATTTTATCATATTGGAAACATAGAGAGGTGGAGATATAGTTCCTCTCTCATAATAATTGCAAGCAGGAGAAGTAAGCACGTGCATATTATACTCATCAAAATCATCATGTGCAACGGTAAAAGGCAACCCATCAATATAATCATTAATAAGTGCAAACTTCTCCGATATAGTATAATCAGGAGAATTCAAAAAGATAATAGGACTATCATGCGTGGGTGTAATAGCAACAATTTCATGTTTAACATAAGGAACTATAGCAAGTTCATCTCCATAAGCATCATTCATATTGGCATCTTGGCCATAAGCATAGAAAGCATCATCAAAAAGGGATATTTCAAGAGAATCAACGGGATCATAATAGTCATCATAGCAATCATTCTTCAGTAAGCACGAAGGGAAATTAAACAATGTATGAGTTGAAGAGTTACTCTCATTAGAAGGTGGGCACGGGTAGCTAATCCGCTCTTCCTCCTTTTGTTCTTCGCTCTCCTCCTCATCTTTTTCATCCAATGAGCTCATAGTTTCATCAATTTCTTCTTCCATGGACTCCTACAAAATATTAGTCTCTTCTTGGATAGCGGAGTAGTCCTCAATATATGGTTCAACATAGGGATTAGAAGCATAATTATCATAGCAATATTTAAGTATGGCAAAATTTTCAGATTTGTGAAAAGTAGCACCATACTTTTCAATCAAAGAAGCAATTTCATCAGCACCCTTAAAAGCAACAAGTTCTTCAATTTGTTGAACATCATAGTAACCATGAACACCCTTAGCATACGAAGATATGATTCCATTATCACTAAACTCACATTGATAGGGAAGGTGTTTCTTAGGGTTTTCAGTACAACAAGTAAAATCATATATTTCACATAAATTCCAAGCATATCATTGCAAACGATGAATTTGACCCAGTAAAAGTTTCCCTTTTTCAGATATGCGGTCGCGCACATAACAAGCATGCTCATCTAAAGATTTCCCTCAACTAAGCTAGTTGGGGTTTCAGCACGAGCACATAGGGATCGAAGATGATCCAAGTAAAAAGCTTCAGGAGTGTGATAGATTTTGAGTGGTTCTTCAACCATTGGTTCAGTAGGTAAAACTATTTTTTTTGGTATTTTGCGTTTCCTACCCATAACTAAAGATAGAAAACAACTAAGACCAGCAAATAAAAATTACTTAGTGATAAAGCAAACAAGCACACACGATAATATTCACCCCACGCTATGAATCCCCGGCAACGGCACCAGAAAAAGGTCTTGATAACCCACAATATCGGGGATCGCAACAGTTTTTGATAAGTAAGAGTGTTGAACCCAACGAGGAGATAAACGTAGAATAAATATTCCCACAAGTTCTATCGACCACCGATACAACTCTACACATGCTTGACGTTCGCTTTACCTAGAACAAGTATAAAACTAGAAGTACTTGTAGGTGTGTTTGGATAGTTTTGCAAGAATATAAAGAGCGCGTAAATAAAAGCTAGGGGCTATTGTGAGTAAAGAAGCAGTAAAGTAAATATAGCGAGTGTGGAAAAGTGGTGGTAGGAGTTGTGAAATTGTCCCTTAGCATTTGACTACTTCACTAGACCGATAGCAAGTATTATGTGGGAGAGGCCACTGCTAGCATGTCATCCCTTACTTGGAATTCTATGCACTTATGATTGGAACTATTAGCAAGCATCCGCAACTACTAACCTTCATTAAGGTAAAACCCAACCATAGCATTAAGATATATTGGTCCCCCTTCAATCCCGTATGCATCAATTTCTATGCTAGGCTGAAGCTTCTGTCACCCTTGCCCTCCAATACATAGTCCTATCAACATACAACTAACCCTATGGTGTGATCCACATGCGCGCTCATATGATGGGCACCAAAGGACAACAACATAACCACAAGCAAATTAAATCAATCATAGCAATTCATCAACCACTGATAGGATAATGAAAATCTACTTAGACATCATAGGATGGCAACACATCATTGGATAATAATATGAAGCATAAAGCACCATGTTCAAGTAGAGGGTATAGCGGGTTGCGGAAAAGTGGACCGCTGTAGATAAAGGGGGGAAGATGCTGGAGATGTTGGTGAAGATGGCGGAGGTGTTGGTGTAGATCGCGGTGATGATGATGGCCCCCGGCGGCGTTCCGGCGCCACCGGAAGCGAGGGGGAGAGAGCCCCCCTCCTTCTTCTTCTTCTTCCTTGACCTTCTCCCTAGATGGGAGAAGAGTTCCCCCTCTGTTCCATGGTCTCCATGGCATGGGAGGGGCGAGAGCCCCTCCGAGATTGGATCTATCTCTCTATTTTTGCTTTCTATTCTGCTGCCCTTTCACCGTTTCGGGTATATATGGATATCCGTAACTCCGATTGGAGTGAAACCTTCGCCGTGATTTTTTTTCCAAAAATTAGCTTTATTGCGGCCGAAGAAGGGCACCAACCGCCTTACGGGTGGCCCACGAGGGTGGGGGCGCGCCCTCCTGGGGAGGGCGTGGGCCCCTGCCTCGTGTCCACCTCGGACACCATTTCGCGTTGGTCTTTCTCTCGGATTTTGCAAATATTCGAAAAATAAGCTCCGCCCATTTTTATCCCGTTTGGACTCTGTTTGATATGGATATTCTGCGAAACCAAAAACATGCAACAGACAGGAACTGGCACTGGATCAATATGTTAGTCCCAAAAATAGTATGAAAAGTTGCCAAAAAGTATATGAAACTTGAATAATATTGGCATGGAACAATCAAAATTTATAGATACGACGGAGACATATCAGTGTGTTTGTTCGTATCCGATGAACTTTGAGTTTATGATTAGATCTATATTTTTATCCACGAAAGTTATTTGAGTTCTTTGCTCTCTTATATGCAAGATTGCTTATAGCCTCGTATTTCTTCTTTGAATCTTTGGTTTAGTTAGGCCGACTAGATCAATTTTTCTTGCCATGGGAAGAGGTGCTTTGTGATGGGTTCGATCTTACGGTGCTCAATCCAAGTGACAGAAGGGTAAATGACATGTATGTATCATTTCTATTAAGAATAAAAAGATGGGGTCTATTCCTACATGAATAGACCTTGTCTACGTCATGTCATCGTTCTTATTGCATTACTCCATGTCTCCATGAACTTAAAACACTAGATGCATGATGACCCACAAGTATAGGGGATCAATTGTAGCTCTTTTTGATAAGTAAGAGTGTCAAACCCAACGAGGAGCAGAAGGAAATGACAAGTGGTTTTCAGCAAGGTAATGTCCGCAAGTGCTGAAATTGTAAGTAACAGAGTAGTTTGATAGCAAGATAATTTGTAACGAGCAAGTAATGATAAAAGTAGCAAAAGTGCAGCAAGGTAGCCCAATCCTTTTTAGGCAAAGGACAGGCCAAAACGGTCTCTTATGATAAGCAAAGCATTCTCGAGGGTACACGGGATATTCATCTAGTCACTTTCACCATGTTGGTTTGATTTGTGTTCGATAGTTTGATAATTTGATATATGGGTGGACCGGTGCTTAGGTGTTGTTCTTACTTGAACAAACCCCCTACTTATGATTAACCTCTCGCAAGCATCCGCAACTCCGAGAAAACTATTAAGAATAAATTCTAACCATAACATTAAACTTTTGGATCCAATTGGTCCCTTACGGAATAGCGCATAAACTGGGGTTTAAGCTTCTGTCACTCTCGCAACCCATCATCTAATTGCTACTCGACAATGCATTCCCTTAGGCCCAAATATGGTGAAGTGTCATGTAGTCTACGTTCACATGACACCACTAAGGCAATCATAACATACATACCACACATATCAAGTTCACATGATTACTTGCAACATGATTTCTCCCGTGACCTCAAGAACAAAAGTAACTAGTCACAAATGATAATCATGCTCAAGATAGAGGGGTATTAAATAGCATATTGGATCTGAAAAAATAATCTTCCATCAAATAAACCATATAGTAATAAACTACAAGATGTAATCAACACTACTAGTCACCCACAAGCACCAATCTATAGTTCCGGTAACAAGATTGAACACAAGAGATGAACTAGGGTTTGAGATGAGATGGTGCTATTGAAGATGTTGATGGAGATTGCCCTCCCCAAGATGGGAGAGTTGTTGGTGATGATGAGGATGCTTATTTCCCCCTCCGAAAGGGAAGTTCCCTCGGCGGAATCGCTCCGCCAGAGGGCAAAAGTGCTCCTGCCCAGGTTCTGCCTCGAGACGGCAACGCTCCGTCCTGAAAGTGCTCTCCTTATTTTTTTTAGGTCAAAATGACTTATATACCAAAAGATGGGCACCGGAGGAGGGCATGGGTGAGCACAACCCACCAGGGCACGCCTGGGCTCCCTGGCGCGCCCAGGTGGGTTGTGCCCACCTGGTGGGCCCACTCTAGTACTTATTTTCTCCAATATTCTTCATATATTCCATAAAAATTCTGCATGAAGTTTCAGCTAGTTTGGAGTTGTGCAGAATAGGTAGTCTGCGTAGCTTTTCTAGGTCCAGATTTCCAGCTGCCGAAATTCTCCTTGTTTGTGTATACCTTGCATATTATGAGAGAAAAGGCATTAGAATTCCTTCAAAAAGCATTATTATGCATAAAAACATCATAAGTAATAGTAAGAAAACATGATGCAAAATGGACGTATCAACTCCCCCAAGCTTAGACCTTGCTTGTCCTCAAGCGAAAACAGAAATTGAAAAACATGTCCACATGCTTAGAGAGAGAGGTGTCAATAAAAACAAAATATGATAATAGAAGCATCATGTTCATTATTATAATAGCAAAATACTTAAGCATGAGACACTTATCATAGAACTTTTATCATAGGCTTCTCATGAATAAGTGACAATTCATCACATTATTGAAGTATAAAGCAAAAACTCAATTAGAAACCAACAAACTATTTTCTCAGTCAACTTTGCAACTACAATTCAATTCAGCAATTCAGATCATCTTTTCAGGAAGGGTAACTTATCGGAGCCTTTAGGCAGTTCCACATATTCAACCATCATATAGTCTTCCATGATTATTTCTAACACTCACCACGTACACATGAGCAAAACATTTCAACCAGACAGATAGAAAGATAGGGCCTTGTAGTTTCGCCTCCCAATGTATTCACCTCAAGGGTGATGTCAACAATAATAACGCATGCTATCTATATTCAACTGGACATATGTGCCTAGATCTTTCCTCACCACATGATGCTTGCCAAAGGAGAAAATAAAAAGGAATAGAGAGAAAACTTTGACTCTTTGCATAAAATTAAATACATAAAAGTAAAAGATAGGCCCTTCACAGAGGGAAGCAGAGGTTGTCATGCACTTATTTGTTTGTATGTTCAACTCCTTAGTGCAAAACAATGTCACGTTGCATTGCCCCTTGTGATAGCGACCTTTATTATGCAGTCTGTCGCTTTTATTCTTCACAATCACAAGTTCGTGCAACACTCAATTTTCTCTTACGCTAGATGATCCCACACATTTAGAAGCAATTTTTATTGCCTTTTTGCACCGATGACAACTTAGTTGAGGGATCTTGCTCAATCCCTAGGTAGGTATGGTGGCCTCTTGAAAATAAGATTTGGGTTTAAGGGTTTTTGGATGCACAAGTAGTATCTCTACTTAGTGCGGAATTTTGGCTAGCAAAGATAGGGGGCAAGCACCACATGTTAAAGGATCCTTGACGATATGACTTCTATGTGAATTTAAACAAACATAAACCATCAAGTTTCTTCCTTGTGCAACGTCAACAATTTTGGCATATAATATTTTGATGAGGGCTCACAATCACAAAAGATTTCTAGGATAGTATATTTATATATGAATCTTCTCTTCCCTTATTAATAATTTCATGAGTTGCATCATTGACTAATGCTATGTTTGTCAATCTCTAACAAAATTTCCTACTTATACTTTTCATTATGTGGTGTCATCACCTACCATAAGATTAGCATATGATCTTTTTTCATTGATTTCCTTTCTTTCATTGATTTCCTTTCTTTTTATTTGCAACATGAAAATAAAGAAAGAAAAAACTCAAACTAACTTTATTATATATCTTGCACACGATTACAAGGATAGATCACTAAGCAAACTCTCCAAAAGAAAGGATCGAACTAAACTTTTATTCATCTAAGGAAAAAGAACGAACTAAAATAAGTAAAAGCAAAAGATATTGGGGATGATACGATACCGGGGCACCTCCCCCAAGCTTGGCAGAAGCAAAGGGGAGTGCCCATACTCGATACTCAATTCTCCTTTGGTGATGAGGAAGAAGGTGGTGGTGATGAAGCGATCCTGTCCTTAAAGACGAAGAGATTCTCCAATCAACAGATGACGCCCCGGAGGTGAATGATGTGCTCTTGATGCAGAATATTTTCACGGGTGGGATACTTATTTTGCACACGGACCGTTTCAATGATGTGAAAGGCTTCAATCTCAGTAGGAGTAAGATGAGCATAGTAAGGTTTAAGGATATCTTCCTCTTCCTCCTCGGCTGGCAGTGCTTGCTCGAAGACCGAGGGTTGATCCACGGTAACCTCCTTGCTCTCGTCTCCTTTGGTGGCTTCTGCGGGCTCTTCTCTCTTCAGCTTGATCTTACCAAGAATCCTCTTCCACGTTGTTGGAGGAAGAAGAAGATATGATGCCTAGCTCAACAGATCTGATCGAGAATAGCAAGAAAAGAGAACATAAGATTTCTCCGTGATATGGTGGTAAACAGGTTCGGGGGCTATATAAAGATTTTTTATCTTGGGAAACAAGAAAAATGTAGAAAAACAGAGTCCGGAAGGTACCCCAGGTGGGCACAACCCACCTGGGCGCGCCCTAGTGTCTTGTGCCCACAAGGATACGCTTCCTGTAAGTTTCTTATTTTCCTATTTTTCTAAATATTCTAAAACTGATAAAAAATATTTTTGCGGATTTTTTGGAGTCCGTTTACTTACCTTATCACGTACCTCTTTATTTTCACGATTCTGGAGTGTTCCGGAAGGAATCTTTTGTGTGTTCTTCCGGTGTCAAAGTTTGGATAATATTACTTTCAACATTAATGGGCTTACCTGAGATATAATGTTTTATTCGTTGCCCGTTAACAACCTTCGGGTTAGTACCTTCAGCATTATTTATTTTGATAGCTCCAAAAAGATAAACCTCCTCGATGACATAGGGGCCTTCCCATTTGAGAAGAGTTTTTCTACAAAGGATATGAAATGAGAGTTGTACAGAAGACCATATTCTCCAACTTTAAACTCATGCTTTTGAATTCTTTTATCATGCCATCTTTGAAGTTTTTCTTTAAACAACTTAGCATTTTCATAAGCTTGGGCTCTCCATTCATCTAATGAGCTAATATCAAATAACCTCTTTTCACCAGCAAGTTTGAAATCGTAGTTGAGCTCTTTGATTGCCCAATATGCTTTATGTTCTAACTCTAGAGGCAAATGATAAGCTTTTGCATAAACCATTTTATAAGGAGACATACCCATAGGATTTTTGTGTACTGTTCTATAAGCCCAAAGTGCATCATCTAATTTCTTAGACAAATTCTTCCTGGACCTATTGATAGTCTTTTGCAAAATTAATTTTATTTCTCTATTGCTAAGTTCAACTTGACCACTAGACTGAGGATGATAAGGTGATGCAGTTCTATGGTTAACATCATACTTGGCAAGTATTTTGCGGAAAGCACCATGAATAAAGTGTGAACCACCATAAATCTAAGTATCTAGGGAGTCCAAACCTTGGGAAAATAACTTCCTTAAGCATTTTAATAGAGGTGTTGTGATCACCACTACTGGTTGGAATAGCTTCCACTGACTTAGTAACATAATCAACAGCAACCAGAATATGTGTATACCCATGAGAGGAAGGAAAAGGCCCCATGTAATCAAATCCCCGAACATCAAATGGTTCAACGATATTACCTACTCTTTGGCATTCATCACAAGATAAGACGAACTTATGGGCATCCTTGAAGAGAGTAGCCCAAAAAAATCTAGATTACAATACCTTGTGAGCAGTTCTATCTCCAGCATGATGCCCTCCGTAAGATTCGGAGTGACATTTCTGTAGGATTTTTCCCTGTTCATGCTCAGGTGCACAATGTATAATAATACCATCTACATAAAGATGTGGGTCATCCCAAAAGTAGTGTCTTAAATCATAGAAGAATTTTTTCTTTTGTTGATATGTAAAGCTAGGTGGTAAATATTTAGCAACAATGTAATTAGCATAGTCAGCATACCAAGGAGTGTTATAAGCAACATTTATTGCAGCTAACAGCTCAACAGGAAAACTATCATAAATAGGTAGTGGGTCATCAGGCACATTTTCAAGCCTAGCCAAGTTATCAGCTACGGGGTTCTTAGCTCCTTTTCTATGAGTGATATGTTAATCAAATTCTTGTAGCAAGAGAACCCATCAAATAAGTCTAGGTTTAGCATCTTTCTTTTCCATAAGATATTTAATAACAGCATGATCGGCATGCACAATTGCTTTTGAATCAAAAATATAAGGTCTAAATTTATCACAAGCAAACACCAGTGCTAAGAATTCTTTTTTGGTAGTAGCATAGTTTCGTTGAGCACTGTCTAGAGCTTTATTAGCATAATGAATGACATTCAGTTTCTTATCAACTCTTTGTCCTAGAACAGAACCAACAACAAAATCACTAGCATCACACATAATTTCAAAAGGCAAGTTCCAATCAGGTGGTTGAACAATAGGTGGAGAAATTAAGGCTTTCTTGAGTGTTTCAAAGGCTTCTAAAAACAATCGTAATCAAAAACAAAAGGAATATCCTTTTGCAAAAGATTGGTAAGAGGCCTAGAAATTTTAGACAAGTCTTTGATAAATCTCCTATAGAAACCAGCATGACCTAAGAAACTACGAATACCTTTGATATCTTTAGGACATGGCATTTTCTCAATTGCATCAACCTTAGCTTTGTCCACTTCAATACCTCTTTCAGAAATTTTAATGTCCAAGGCAATACCTTCATTAACCATAAAGTGGCACTTCTCCCAATTCAAGACAAGATTTGTTTGTTCACATCTATGCAAACTCAGTCAAGATTGCTGAAACAATCATCAAAAGACTTCCCATAAATAGAGAAATCATCCATGAAAACCTCAACAATCTTTTCACAAAAGTCAGAGAATATAGCAGACATACATCTTTGAAAGGTAGCAGGTGCATTGCATAAACCGAAAGGCATACGTGTATAAGCATAAGTTCCGAAGGGATAAGTAAAAGTGGTATTTTCTTGATCAGGTTGAGAAACAGGTATTTGTGAAAAACCAGAATATCCATCAAGGAAGCAAAAATGTGTGTGTGCTTAGATAATGTTTCTAGCATTCGATCAATAAAAGGCAGAGGGTAATGATCTTTTCTAGTTGCTTTATTTAATTTTCAAAAATCAATTACCATTCTATACCCTGTAACAATTCTTTGTGGAATAAGTTCAATTTTATCATTAGGAACAACAGTAATACCTTCTTTCTTAGGAACACAATGAACAAGACTTACCCATCTACTATCAACTATGAAATAGATTATACCTGCTTCCAGAAGTTTTAAAATTACCGTTCTTACCACTTCCTTCATTTTTGGATTTAACCGACGTTGGTGATCAACAATGGGTTTAGCATCAGGTTCCATATTAATTTTGTGCTGGCATAGAGTGGGAATAATGCCCTTGGTGCTTCCTTAGAACTTTCAATAATCTTTCTTCTTCATGTTTTGAAATGTTAGCACTAATAATAATAGGATATATCTTCTTTTCATCAAGATAAGCATATTTCAAAGTTTCTGGCAATTGTTTTAATTCAAACACATGATCACCTTTAGGTGGAGGAGGACCTCCTAGAGTTTCAATAGGCAAATTGTGTTTAAGTAGAGCACGTTGTTCAAACAAAATCTTATCTATTTCATTTCTTTCATGCATATGTAAATCTCATGGTCTAGCAAGTATTGTTCTAAAGGATTAGTAGGTGGTACGGAAATAGAAGCAAGACCAATTATTTCATCCTCAATAGGCAATTCTTTTTCATCAAGCTTTCTACTAAATTTGGAAAAATTAAACTCACGAGACTCATCACCAAAACTAACACCGATAGTTTGTTTCTCACAGTCTATTCTAGCATTAATGGTGTTCAAGAAATGTCTACCAAAGATAATGGGACAAAAGTCATCTTGTGGGGAACCAAGAACAAGAAAATCAGTAGGGTATTTTATTTTCCCACATAAGACTTCAACATCTCTAACAGTCCCAATTGGTGATATAGTGTCTCTATTAGCAAGTTTAATAGTAACATCTATGTCTTCTATCTCTACGGGTGCTATGTCATTCATAATTTCTTGATATAAGGAATAAGGAATAGCACTCACGCTAGCACCTATGTCACATAAACCATGATAATAGTGATCTCCTATTTTAACTGAGATAATGGGCATGCCAACAACAGGTCTATGTTTATCCTTTTTATCAGGTTTGGCAATTCTAGTAGCTTCTTCATAGAAGTAAATAACATGCCCATCTGCATTTTCTTCAAAGAGATCCTTAACCATAGCAATACTAGGTTCTACTTTAATTTGTTCATCAGGATTAGGTGTTCTAATGTAACTTTTGTTAACCACAGTTGAAACTTTAGCATGTTCCTTTATCCTAACAGGGAAAGGTGGTTTCTCAATATAAGAAGTAGGAACAACTGGATCAACATTGTAAAGCATAGTTTCTTCTTTAACTGGTACCGATTCTTTAATTTCTTATTTAATAGGTGGGTGATATTTAAACCATGTCTCTTTAGGAATTGATTCGTCTTCGTCGTATCTAATTTTCCAAACACTTTTGCAATTGTTTTCGACTCTAACTTGCATGATTTGAATGGAACTAACCCGGACTGACGCTGTTTTCAGTAGAGTTGCCATGGTGTTATTTTTGTGCAGAAACATAAGTTCTCGGAATGACCTAAAACTTCACGGAGTTTATTTTTGGAAAATATAAAAAATACTAGCGAAAGAATCAAGGCTAGGGGTCCCACACCCTCTCCACGAGGGTGGGGGCGCGCCTACCCCCCTGGGCGCGCCGCCCTGCCTCGTGGGCCCCCTGGAGCTCCAACGACCTCAACTCCAACTCCATATATTCGTGTTCGGGGAGAAAAAAATAGAGAAAAAGATTCATCGTGTTTTACCATACGGAGCCACCGTCAAGCCCTAAACTCTCTCGGGAGGGCTGATCTGGAGTCCGTTTGGGGCTCCGGAGAGGGGAATCCGTCGCCATCATCATCATCAACCATCCTCCATCACCAATTTCATGATGCTCACCGCCGTGCGTGAGTAATTCCATCGTAGGCTTGCTAGACGGTGATGGGTTGGATGAGATTTATCATGTAATCGAGTTAGTTTTGTTAGGGTTTGATCCCTAGTATCCACTATGTTCTGAGATTGATGTTTCTATGACTTTGCTATGCTTAATGCTTGTCACTAGGGCCCGAGTGCCATGATTTCAGATCTTAACCTACTATGTTTTCATGAATATATGTGATTTCTTGATCCTATCTTGCAAGTCTATTGTCACCTACTATGTGTTATGATCCGGCAACCCCGAAGTGAGAATAATCGGGACCACTCCCGGTCATGACCGTAGTTTGTGGAGTTCATGTATTCACTATGTGTTAATGCTTTGGTCCGGTACTCTATTAAAAGGAGGCCTTAATATCTCTTAGTTTCTGCTAGGACCCCGCTGCCATGGGAGGGTAGGACAAAAGATGTCATGCAAGTTCTTTTCCATAAGCACGTATGACTATATTTGGAATACATGCCTACATTACATTGATGAATTGGAGCTAGTTCTGTCTCACCCTATGTTATGACTGTTACATGATGAACCGTATCCGGCATAATTCTCCATCACCAATCCAATGCCTACGAGCTTTTCACATATTGTTCTTCGCTTATTTTCTTTTCCGTTGCTACTGTTACAATCACTACAAAACCCAAAAATATTACTTTTGCTACCGTTACCGTTACTTCCATATTACTTTTCTACTAAATACTTTGCTGCAGATATTAAGTTATCTAGGTGTGGTTGAATTGAAACTCAACTGCTAATACTTGAGAATATTCTTTGGCTCCCCTTGTGTCGAATCAATAAATTTGGGTTAAATACTCTACCCTCGAAAACTGTTGCGATCCCCTATATTTTTAGGTTATCAAGACTATTTTCGGGCGCCGTTGCCGGGGAGCATAGCTCTATTCTTTGAGTCACTTGGGATTTATTTCTGGTAGTCACTATGAAGAACTTGAAAGACGAAAGAACTAAGATTTTTCCCTCAACTACGAGGGGAGGTAAGGAACTGCCATCTAGCTCTGCACTTGATTCACCTTCGGTTTTGAGTAAACTTGCGACACCTAAACCTGCTTCTGCTATTAATTCTGATATGTCGCATGTTATTGATGATGCCACTTCTGCTATGCATGATACTTATGATGAAACTACTTCTATGCTTGATACTACTGTGCCACTTGGTGAATTTCTTAATGAACAACTTGCTAGGGCTAGAGAGAATGATAATATAGGGGATCAATTGTAGCTCTTTTCGATAAGTAAGAGTGTCAAACCCAATGAGGAGCAGAAGGAAATGACAAGTGGTTTTCAGCAAGGTAATGTCTGCAAGTGCTGAAATTTTAAGTAACAGAGTAGTTTGATAGCACGATAATTTGTAGCGAGCAAGTAACGATAAAAGTAGCAAAAGTGCAGCAAGGTAGCCCATTCCTTTTTAGGCAAAGGACAGGCCAAAAATGATCTCTTATAATAAGCAAAGCGTTCTTGAGGGTACACGGGATTTTCATCTTGTCACTTTCACCATGTTGGGTTTATCTGTGTTCGGTACTTTGATAATTTGATATGTGGGTGGACCAGTGCTTAGGTGCTGTTCTTACTTGAACAAACCTCCTACTTATGATTAACCCTCCCGCAAGCTTCCGCAACTACGAGAAAAGTATTAAGAATAAATTCTAACCATAGCATTAAACTTTTGGATCCAATCGGTCCCTTACGGTATAGCGCATAAACTGGGGTTTAAGCTTCTGTCACTCTCGCAACCCATCATCTAATTTCTATTCCACAATGCATTCCCTTAGTCCCAAATATGGTGAAGTGTCATGTATTCGACGTTCACATGACACCACTAAGGGAATCGCAACATACATACTATCAAAATATCGAACACATATCAAGTTCACATAATTACTTACAACATGATTTCTCCTGTGACCTCAAGAACAAAAGTAACTACTCACAAATGATAATCATGCTCAAGATCAGAGGGGTATTAAATAGCATATTGGATCTGAACATATAATCTTCCACCAAATAAACCATATAGTAATCAACTACAAGATGTAATCAATACTACTAGCCACCCACAAGCACCAATCTATAGTTCCGGTAACAAGATTGAACACAAGAGATGAACTAGGGTTTGAGATGAGATGGTGTTGTTGAAGATGTTGATGGAGATTGCCCTCCCCAAGATGGGAGAGTTGTTGGTGATGATGAGGACGATGATTTCCCCCTCAGAGAGGGAAGTTCCCCCGATGGAATCGCTCCGCTAGAGGCAAAACTGCTCCTGCTCAAGTTCCGCCTCGAGACGACAGCGCTCTGATAACCCACAAGTAAAGGGGATCGCAACAGTTTTCGAGGGTAGAGGGTTCAACCCAAATTTATAGATTAGACACAAGGGGAGCCAAAGAATATTTGAAGGTATTAGGAGCTGGGTTGTCAATTCAACCACACCTGGAGATTAATTATCTGCAGCAATGTGATCAGTAGCAAAGTAATATGATAGTTTTGATAATAGTAGCAGCAATAATAGTAACGGTAACAGTGATAACAATAGTTTTGTAGCAAGTGCAAGAGTAACGATAGCAATAGTAACTTAGAAAGAACAATATAAGATAAATTCGTAGGCATTGGATCGGTGACTTGTTGGATGATATTCGTCATGAGATAGTTATAACCTAGGGCGATATGGCACTACCTCCAATTCATCAATATAATGTAGGCATGTATTTCGTAAATAGTCATACGTGTTTATGGGAAGAACTTGCATGACATCTTTTGTCCTGCCCTCCCATGGCAGCGGTGTCCATATTGGAAACTAAGGGATATTAAGGCCTTCTTTTACTAGAGAACCAGAACAAAGCATTAACACATAGTGAATAGATGAACTCCTCAAATTAAAGTCATCACCGGGAGTGGTGTCGACTATTGTCACTCCGGGGTTGCCGGATCATAACACGTAGTAGGTGACCATAACTTGCAAGATCGGATCTAGAACATGGATATAATGGTGATAACATAAACGGTTCAGATCTAAATTCATGGCACGCAGGCCCAAAGAGACAAGCATTAAGCATGGCATAGTCATAGCAACATCAATCTTAGAACATAATGTATAATAGGGATCAGGCCCTAACAAAACTAACTCGATTACATGATGAATCTCATCCAACTCCTCACCGACCAGCAATCCTATGAAGTAATTACACACTCCAGGTGGGGAGCATCATGGAATTGGTTATGGAGAAGGGTTGGTGATGAAGAAGAACAAAGATCCCCCTCTTCGAAGCCCCAAATGGACTCCAGATCTGGCCTCCCGATGAAGAACATGAGGTGACAGCGGCTCCGTCTCGTGGATCACGATAATTCTTTCTCCCTTGTTTTTTTTCTGGCGCGCCAGGAAGGGGGCACGCCCTGGTGGGTTGTGCCCACCCAGGTGCCCCCTCTGGTGGATCTTGGCTCCAGAAATTCTCTTTATTGATATAAAAATTCCTCGCAAAGTTTCGTTCCATTCTGAGAACTTTTATTTCTGCACAAAAACAATACCACGGTAGTTCTGCTGAAAACAACGTTAGTCTGGGTTTAGTTTCATTCAAATCATGCAATTTAGAGTCCAAAACAAGAGGAAAAGCATTAGGAAAAGTAGATACGTTGGAGACGTATCAACTCCCCCAAGCTTAAACCTTTGCTTGTCCTCAAGCAATTCAGTTGATAAACTGAAAGTGAAAAGGAATTTTTTTACGAGCTCTTTTGCTCTTGTTTGCATAAATAAGCTTAAACAACACCCAGGTTCTCAGCCAACATTATAACAAACCATGCCGACAATAACTCTAAAAAATTATTTTAACTCATACCAATAACATAATCGGCTAGCGAGCAATAATAAAATATCTCAAACGACAACACGTTGTCAAAACAACAATGATATAATATGACAATAGTGGTATCTCGCTAGCCTTTTTTGAGACCGCAAAACATAAACGCAGAGCACCTCCAAAGTTCAAGAAGCGAATAAACATTATAATTCATGGTAAAAAAGATCCAGTCATGATGCATCCAACATTAGCTACACACTATGCATAATCATGACAGAAGTGCTGTCAGGTTCTGGCGCTTATTTTAGAAGGTGATGACACAACATAAAAGTAAATAGATAGTCCCTTTGCAGAGGAAGCAATGATTTGCAGAGGTGCCAGAGCTCAAGTTTTGAAATAGAGGTAAATGATATTTTGATACATGCACCTTTCTCATTTACTTCACGACTATCAGTTATCAACATTTTCCATGCTAAGCACGCTAGTGGTGGTTCCCAAGCTACAAAAGTAAAGGTTTACTCCCCCTCCTCCAACAATCACACTCCACGGCTTGTACGAAACAATGGGTGTCGTCCATACCAACAACAGTCCCAGGGGAGTTTTGTTTAATTATTTGCATTTTGAGTTCGGGACTAGGAATCCCTATTACCGCCCTTTTCTCATGCGATGGCGAGTGAATAAACACTCAACCTGAGAATAACCCGCTTAGCATCGAAGATACCGACCACCTCCTATCGTTCCATGAATGATCCAGGCATGTAAAAAGGATATTTATTAGGAGTTTTTAGAGGTGTCACATGCAAATTTACTTAGGACGGCAGGGTAGTACCGCATATAGGTAGGTATGGTGGACTCATCTGGAATAACTTTTGGGTTCAAGGTTTTTGATGTACAAGCATAATTCCCACTTAGCACAGGAGATAGCTAGCAATTAGATTGAGAAGTCGCCAGCTAGAGAGCAACAACGGTCATGAACATGCAGTATGCATAAGTAACATTGGACACTAGCATGAGTAGGATATGATGAACATAAATATCATAGAGGCTATGTTGGTTTTGATTCAACTACATGCATGAACATGTGCCGAGTCAAGCCACTCGAACATTCAGAGGGGGATACCGTGTCATCATACTACATCACAATCATTTTAATGCAATGTTGATATCCAAGATAAATCATTATCCACTCCTAGCTACTTATGCATGGATGAGAACTATAATCTCTCATTGTCATTGCAAACATGTTTAATCATAATGGGCTCAATCATGGATACTAGGATAAACGTATTTACACAAACAGAACAAGTCCAGTTCATACCAATTTCTCTCTGCCACGGCCAGTTCATTGAATATCGTCATTATTGCCTTTCACTTGCATGACCGAACGATGTGAAAATAATAACAGTGCAAGAGTGCCGTGGGCTAAGATGGAATCTTCAAACATTTTATTCAACAGGAGAAGACAAGGTAAAATGGGGCTCTTTATTAGATCATAAGTTATTCATATGAGAGCCACTCAACATTTTCATCGTGATCTTCTCCTTGATACGACTTGAATAAAAAGAAAGGAAATTCAGAGAAACACACTGAAATATTTTTGGAGTTTTTGGTTTTCTTGAACAAGAAAATAAAATGGAAAATCGAAAACAAGAAAAACTATTTACACGGGAAAGCTCCCAACAAGCAAAAGAAGAACAAGGAAATCTTTTTGGGTTTTCATTTTAGTATTACAACTAAGCATGCATAGAAAGTAAACTAACCATAACTAATTTTTTTGTTTTTTCTAAGGTTTTTTAAACACACAAGAAGAAAGCAATAAAATAAAATTGTACATGCATGATACAATGAAAAAGTGTGAACACTGACAAACGGAATAAGTGGACATTAGTATAAAGTCGGTGGAAACACGTACTCCCCCAAGCTTAGGCTTTTGGCCTAACTTGGTAATCGATTAGCAACCTGGATAATAGTCGGGGTGCTGAGGAGCGGGCATCCACTCATCCCATTGTTGAGGCTCCTCCTCTACTGCAGCCTGGTCATTCCGGTAGGTGATGATGTCCGCAGGCATAATCCTATATTCGCCCCTGGCAACAGGATCAAAAAAAGCAGGAGCAGGCAATGGAATAATATCACGAGTGTTAATGCTGAAAACCAGGTTATATGGAATAGGGATTTCAGGAGAATTTTTTATCAGTGAAATTGTGGTGATCCATGGCTGTGCGATCTAGGTAAACTTTGGTAAGAGGGTAATCATGAAGGTGTATCTCAACATCGAAGTGAGTCGCCAAATGAGTAGCAAAAATCCCACCATGTATTTTACCCTTGGACTTATTAATGTGGAGGCGGCGTGCCACAATAGCTCCCAAGCTATAAGTGTCGTCGCCCTCTAGTGCACGACGTAAAACAACAACGTCTGGTGAACTGAGTGCACCCACCTTCTCTCTAGCAAGCAAGCATTTTGCGATGAAAATAGCAAAGTAATGAACAACACGAAAATGCAAGCAAGCGACAGTGATAGCTGACACCCCTCTCTCATCACCCATTGTCAAGGTACGATAAAAGGCCTCAAACTCTATTGGCCTAGGCTCCACTAAACTCCCGTCAGAAGGGATCATGCAAATGTTACAAAATTTAGTAAGTGGTGCCTGACGGGTTTCATCATATAAACTAAACTGCACTTCAGGAGGATTATTCCTAGGGAGGAAAGTGAAACTTTGAACATAGATGTTTGTGAGGAGATGACACTGTTCCCATTCAGCTCCGAGGAAGTCGATGAGGCCGGCATTAGCAGCATATTGTGTGAACTCCTGAAGGATTCCAGCCTCTTCCATGAACTGGGTGTGCGGCCATTCGCACGGCCGTACTTCTGCCAACCTCCGAGGATGGAGATCAATGTCAGACGACTCCCCAATAACACCCTTGGAGTTCTTATTAGAAGGAAACTTCCTAAAGATATTCATCCTTTTCCTATGAACAAGAATTCTCAAATTTTTAGTCCACAATTTTTTTTAACAAAACTTCACAAAATCGATAGCAACTACTCATAGGGATACATAGAGGCCATAGCAAGCATTCAAACTACTTAGAACTCTAAGAATTCAACATGCAAGATCATCTACAACAGCATCAAGAGTAGCTAATTATTCAAAATATAAACCACTAAAACAAAACCTAATTGGACAAACGGTCGAGTCATATACCAAGCAACAATCCCCCGAAACAGTTTTGGAAACGGAGCTTCGAGCAAAGAGATTGAAATCCGCGGGTTTGAGAGCAAGAACACACGAGAGAGAGCAATGGAGAATTTTTTCTGGAGGTAAGTGATGATGTGGTGTGAAGGGATCAGTTAGGGGGCCCACGTGGGGACCACAACCCACCAGGGCGCGCCTGGGGGTCCTGGCGCGCCTAGGTGGGTTGTGCCCACCTGGTGCACCTCCCTATGGTATTATTTGCACCAGAAATTCTTAAATATTCAGAAAAAAAATCGTATTAAATTTTCAGAGCATTCTGAGATCTTTTATTTTTGGGTCATTTTTTATTGCACGAGAAATTCAGAAAACAGAAAAAACATGGCATTTATTTTATTTAACTAATAAAAATAAAAAATAAAATGTAGGGACAGAAGGTAGTGCTTACTAAATTCATCAACTTCATACCTCTAAAAATGATCCATTAATAAGGTTGATCAAGTCTTATTAACAACCACTTTCGATTAGCATGAAACCTAAGAACTTTCCTAAATCACTAAGTTACCTCAATGGGGATATGAATGTCCCCAACAATAAGCATTTCATATTTCTTTTTAACAGTAGGTAGAGGTAGTTGAAAACTTCCAATAGTGATTGTCGGATATTTTTCAATAACATTAATACCATTCACTTGGAATTGTTTCTTCAGAAAGTGCACCGTATGCTCATTACCATTGATATGAAAACTGACCTTGCTTTTATTGCAATCAATAACAACCCCTTCAGTATTCAAGAAGGATCTACCAAGGATAATCGACATGTTGTCGTCCTCGGGCATCTCAGGTATAACAAAGTCAGTCAAAATAGTAACATTAGCAACAACAACGGGCACATCCTCACAGATACCGATAGGTATGTGATACGTCTCCAACATATCTATAATTTTTTATTGTTCCATGCTATTATATTATCTGTTTTTGGATGTTTAATGGGCTTTAATATGCTCTTTTTATATTATCTTTGGGACTAACCTATTAACCGGAGGCCCAGTGCCAGTTTTTGTTTTTTTGCCTATTGTAGAGTTTTGCAGAAAAGGAATACCAAACGGAGACCAAACGGAATGAAACCTTCGTGAGGATCTTTCTTGGACCGAAAGCAATCCATAAGACTTGGAGTCGAAGTCTGGAACTCCACGAGTAATCCACGAGATAGGAGGTCGCTCCCAGGAGGTAGGCGCGCCCCCACCTTCGTGGGCCCCTCGTAGCTCCACTGACGTACTTCTTTTGCCTATATGTACTCTTATACCCTATAAACATCAGGGGGAGCTACGAAACCACTTTTCCATCGCCGCAACCTTCTGTACCCATGAGATCCCATCTTTGGGCCTTTTCCGGCGATCTGCCAGAGGGGGAATCGATCATGGAGGGCTTATACATCAACACCATTGCCTCTCCGATGAAGCATGAGTAGTTTACCACAGACCTTCGGGCCCATAGTTATTAGCTAGAAGGCTTCTTCTCTCTCTTTGTTTCTCAATACAAAGTTCTCCTCAATGTTCTTGGAGATCTATTTGATGTAATACTCTTTTGCGGTGTGTTTGCCGAAATCCGATGAATTTTGGATTTATGAACAAGATTATCTATGAATATTATTTGGTTCTTCTCTGAATTCTTATATTCATGATTTGATATCTTTGCAAGTCTCTTCGAATTATCGGTTTAGTTTGGCCTACAAGATTGATCTTTCTTGCAATGGGAGAAGTGCTTAGCTTTGGGTTCAATCTTGTGGTGTCCTTTCCCAATGACAGTAGGGGCAGCAAGGCATGTATTGTATTGTTGCCATCGAGGATGAAAAGATGGGGTTTATATCATACTGCTTGAGTTTATCCCTCTACATCATGTCATCTTGCTTAATGCGTTACTCCGTTCTTATGAACTTAATACTCTAGATGCATGTTGGATAGCGGATGATGTGTGGAGTAATAGTAGTAGATGCAAAATCGTTTTGGTCTGCTTGACACAGACATGATGCCTATATTCATGATCATTGGCTTAGATATCTTCATAACTATGCGCTTTTCTATCAATTGCTCAGCAGTAATTTGTTCACCCACCATAATACATGATACCTTGAGAGAAGCCACTAATGAAACCTATGGCCCCCGGGTCTCTTTCCTATTATACTGCATCTCTTTTATTTACATCGCATCTCGTTTACTATTTTGCAATCTTTATTTTCCAATCTATACAACAAAAATACCAGAAATATTTACTTTACTATCTCTATTAGATCTCACTTTTGCGAGTGATCGTGAAGGGATTCAAAACCCCTTAATCGCTTTGGTTGCAAGGTTCTTGATTGTTTGTGCAGGTACTAGGTGACTTGTGCGTTGTCTCCTACTGGATTGATACCTTGGTTCTCAAAACTGAGGGAAATACTTACGCTACTTTGCTGCATCACCCTTTCCTCTTCAAGGGAAAACCAACACATGCTCAAGAGGTAGCAAGAAGGATTTCTGGCGCCATTGCCAAGGAGATCTACGCCAAGTCCAGCCATACCAAGTACCCATCATAAAGTCTTCTCCCTTGCATTACATTATTCGCCATTCGCCTCTCATTTTCCTCTCCCCCTCTTCTAAAACGATTTTCGAAAACCTTTGCCTTTTCTTTTCCTTCTTCCCGTATGTATCTTTGTTTTTGTTTCCATGTGCCTTCTATTTGCTTGCTAAAAATCTATGGATATGCATCCACTTAAAGTGTTCTTCTTGGATCATCTTCGATCCTTATGCGCTCGTGCTGAAACCCCAACTAGCCTTGTTGATGGGAAATATTTATATGAGCATTCTCATTTTGTGTGTCACCGTTTGTCTGAAAAAGGGAGACTCTTATGGGATCAAATAAACACATTGTTGTGTTATGCTTGGAATCTTTGTGAAATTTATGATTTTACTTGTTGCTCTAAGAACCCTAAAAAACACCTCCCCTACCTATGTGAGTTATTTGATAATGAAATCTTATCTTCTTATGCAAAGGGTGTTTATAGTTACTACGATATCAAACAAATTGAAGAGTTCGTTGCTTTTAAGGGTGCTTATGAAGTTGCTTCTTTGATTGAAAAGTATGATATTACTCTCTATGAATCTGAAAATTTTGACATACTTAAATATTGCTATGAAAACTATGCTCATAATGTCTATGTCAAAGAATTTACTAAAAGAATGACCGTTGCTTTGGAAGAAAATAATGATATGCATGAATCTATAGATAATTATGATTTCGATGATTTGATTGAAGTATCCCTTGATGAACATGATGCTTGCTATTCTTGTGGCCATGATGCCAATATTTATGAAGATGAATTTTCTATAGTTCCTTATGTTAAACATGAGTTCGTTGCTATTGCACCCATACTTGATAGTTCCTTCGATGAAAAGCATGATTGCAATGATGTTATTATAAATTCTCTTAATGTCTGTTGTGTTAATGATATGAAAAACCTCAAGCTTGGGGATGCTAGTTTTGCTATGACTACTATTTGTTCCATATCATGATTGGGGTGATTCTTCTTATGATCTTGAAAATTTATTTAAGCCGCATGATGAATATGAGATTGATAATAATGTTTGCAATAATATTGAAAGTGGGTTTGGAGGAGTGTCAACTTTAGATCCCACATATTTGGAGAATTTTCAATCTTATGAAGTTTTTGATAAAAGTGGGTTTGGAGAGGTCATGACTTTAGTTAATGTTAATCCCACTATTTTGGAAGAGTGTCAACTTTGCATACATGTGGATCGTGTTAAGAATATGTTTTCTGATAGCTATGTTTTTGAATTTTCTTATTATCCTACATGTAATTATTATGAGAGAGGAAAATATGGTTGTAGAAATTTTCATGTTACTAAATTACCTCTCGTTATGTTGAGATTGCTATTTTTTCTTTCTGCTTCGTTGCATATGCTAGTTTTTGCTTGCCTTGATAATTTGTTTGCCTATAAGATGCCTACGCATAGGAAGTATGTTAGACTTATATGTGTTTGTCACGTGTTTTATGATGCTCTCTTTGTGCTTCAATTCTTGTCTTTCATGTGAGCATCGTTGAAATCTCTTTGCCTAGCTAGCGGCGTTAAACGATAGCGCTTGTTGGGAGGCAAACCAATTTTATTTTTGTTCTTTGATTTTTTTATCCTGTTTAGTAATAAATAATTCATCTAGCTTCTGTTTATATGTGGTTTTATGTTTTAATTAGTGTTTGTGCCAACTAGAACCTTTGGGAAGACTTGGGTGAAGTCTTTGCGATCTTGCTGTAAAAAACAGAAACTTTTGCACTCACGAGATTAGCTGTCATTTTTTACTGGATAGTGATTTTAGGTTGATTCTTTTTGTAGATGATTAATAGAAAAATTCCTCACTTCCACCAATTTATTTAAGAACTTTTGGAGTTAAATAAGTATTCCAAAGTTACAGATTACTACAGACTGTTCTGTTTCTGATAGATTCTGTTTTTCGTGTGTTGTTTGCTTACTTTGATGAATCTATGAGTAGTATCAGTGGGTATTGACGAGGATACGTACCTAGGGTAGGGTAACTTATCATACCTGAGGTACCCAATCAAGGACATGACTCCTACAATGAAAGACATTCTAAGAAGTATCGACAGTTCAGTCGACCTGGTCAGCCCAGTCCACGGACACGAGCGTACTCGACCAGAAGTACAAGCAGTCGACCATGAAGACAGCCACTCGACCATAAGAAGACCTAAAGGCGCTGCCTACAAACGGTCACCTCATAAGTAGCTTTTATGGCCTTCATGGTCCTTTATTACAGGCGTTACCAGTAACCCCCTCTCTTTATGTACATTAAACTCCTTGTAACGTGGGCTGGCTGGGGTCCTGGCGAACTCTATATAAGCCACCCCCCCTCCACTAGGACAGGGGTTCGGAACTTTGTAACACACACACACGCATAATCCAGTCGACCGCCTCCGGGCTCCGAGACGTAGGGCTGTTACTTCCTCAGAGAAGGGCCCGAACTCGTAAAACTCCTTGCGCATACAACTACTCCATAGCTAGGATCTTGCCTCTCCATACTTACCCCCCATTCTCACTGTCAGACTTAGAACCACGACAGTTGGCGCCCACCGTGGGGCAGGTGTTCTAGCGATTTGTTGGAGGAGTTGGGATTCTTTCAACCCACATCATGTTTTCGAGCGGAGTCATGGTCGAGAGCCGCGAGATCCGTCTCGGCGCTCTCTCCTTCATCGTTGACAACTCTGCTTGGCTGCAGGAGGCTCCACTCGATGTGGACGCGCTTCCCGCCCGCGGAGCCACGCATTTTCGCGCATGCGTCCGCGGCGTCCTCCTGCGGCAACCGTCGACCCAGTACGGGTCGGCATTCGTTGCGCCATCATCATCATCATCGTCCTCAGTTTCCCACCTGCGCAAGCGCACCGGTCGGTCGAGACTCCAGCGGTGGGTGAAGCACGCACTGGCCCGCTAGTCGGCCATCCCCCAAGTCGTGGCAATCGAGCCCGACGAGTCACTCTACGGCCTGTTCGACCTGTCGACTGGCTCCGTAGAGACTGCGTCCGAGTGCGACAACAGCGATCCAGCGGCGGAAGTACTAATGGTCGACGGACCAGGTAGCCCCCCCGGATTCCCCCATACCGAAGAGGTTGCCGCAGGGGGGATTCCGGCGCGGGGTCACGAAGAGTACAGGCCCGAGCCCCTTACCTCAGTGCAGAGGGAGGAACTCCGTCGCCGGAACATGGACGCCCTTCACACTCCTATCGTTGGATAAACCCCTGAGGCGCGGGCCCTGGAGGAGGCGCGCTTGGCCAACTTGGCTGAACGTACTTGATTGGAGAATCTCCAGAGAGCACTCGACGAGCGCGCATGACCGCCCGCTCCCGAGTCCGGTCGTCGTCGCGTTTTCCAGCCGCCGACCCAGGTATACCGTACCCCGATTCAGAATTTGGCAGCTGCGGCTCGCATAGCGGAGTCGATCCAGCCTTCACAGTCAGAGGCAGGGAGAGGTCTATTGCAGATCAGAGATTTGCTTCGTGCAGCGGGTGACCAGAATTCAGCCGTATCTCAGTCGCGCAACAGGATTCACAGTCGATCCGTCACTGCGAATTCCGTTCAGTCGGCTCATAGTCCAAGGTCGCCCCCGAGGCGTGAAGGACACAGAGGCCGGCACGAGGATCAATACCAAGGGCACGAGCGATATGAGCACCGATTCGATCGCAACGATCAACGTCGAGTTCCTTCTCCTCCCCCAAGAGCCGGGTCGTACGTTCCTCGACGGCAAGAGGACAGACGCCAGTTCAGTACTGGGCGAAGGGTCCCAGTCGACCCCAGGGAACCAGGCTTTGATGCGAGATCCATCATCGTTCAAGGTCTGGTCGACCGAAATAGAGCTCACCGAGAAGACCGTGACAGAGGCGCCCCGACCAACAGCAGAGTTCGCGTCTCAGGTCCCGAGTGTTTCAGCAGAGCAATCAGAGCTGCAGTGATTCCTCCCAACTTCAGGTTGGCGGCTGGAGTCAGCAAGTTCACCGGAGAGTCCAAGCCGGACACATGGCTCGAGGATTACCGAGTGGCTGTTCAGATCGGAGGCGGCAATGACGAGGTGGCCATGAAGCATTTGCCCCTCATGTTGGAAGGATCAGCCAGAGCGTGGTTGAATCAGTTGGCTCCCAGCAGTATTTATACTTGGGAAGATCTAGCCCAGGTGTTTGTCAGGACATTCGAAGGGACTTGCAAGCGACCGGCAGGGTTGACAGAATTGCAGTCATGTGTTCAGAAGTCGAGTGAAACCCTGAGGGATTATATCCAGAGGTGGATCACTCTGAATCACACGGTCGAGAATGTATCCGACCATCAGGCAGTTTGCGCCTTCAAGGAAGGCGTCAGAAACAGAGAGTTAACTTTGAAGTTCGGTCGAACCGGGGATATGACCCTGAGTCGAATGATGGAAATCGCCACCAAGTACGCGAACGGAGAAGAGGAAGATAGACTCCGGAGTGGCAAGTATAAGGCAGCCGCCAATGAGGCCGGCGGAGGACACTCCAGTCGGAAGCAGAAGCGCAAGGCCGAGCCAGTCGCCCCCGGGGAAGCCTTAGCTGTGACCCCGGGGAAGTTTAAGGGGAAACCGAAGGGTCCTTGGAACCCCAAGAAAGTGAAAGACCAGGACGGGAACGATGTGATGGACTTACCATGCCACATTCACACGAAGAAAGATGAAGAGGGAAATCTCATTTACCCTAAGCATACCACTCGACAATGTCGACTCCTGATGCAACAGTTCCAAGGGAAGCAAGCCAAGGACAAAGAGAAAGAGTCAGACAAAGTTGAAGACAGAGAAGACAGCGGTGAAGAATACCCCCAAATAAATTCCACTCTGATGATTTTCGCTGATGTCGAAAGTAAGAGTCGACTGAAGGTCATCAATCGCGAAGTAAACATGGTCGCTCCGGTGACACCCCATTACCTGAAGTGGTCCCAAACCGCCATCACCTTCGACCAGTCCGATCATCCGACTCATATTGCCACCCCAGGGAGGCAAGCGTTGGTGGTCGACCCAATTATTGAAGGCACTCGACTGACCAAGGTTCTGATGGACGGCGGCAGTGGGCTAAACTTGTTGTATGCAGAGACGTTGAGGGGGATGGGCATTCCGATGTCCCGAATCAGCCCCAGCAACGTGAGCTTCCACGGAGTCATTCCTGGGAAGAAAGCTGAGTCACTCGGTCAAATCACTCTCGACGTCGTCTTTGGTGACTCGAAGAATTTCCGGAAAGAAAAGTTAACCTTTGAGGTCGTGGATTTTCAGAGTGCGTACCACGCCATTCTTGGGAGGCCAGCCTATGCTCGTTTCATGGCTCGACCATGCTACGTATACCTCAAGCTGAAGATGCCTGGCCCCAAAGGTGTAATCACCATCGTTGGCAATCGGAAGAAGGCAGAGGAGTGCTTCCAGAAAGGCGCCAAAATTGCTGACGCTCAGATGGCCAAGATAGAGATGCAAGAGTACCAGAAGACTGCGGATCCGAGTGAGTTGTTACGAGCCAAGAAGCCCGCCACGGAGTCGGCATTTCAGTCGACTGGTGAGACCAAGCAAGTCCACATCCACCCGACCGATCCAAATGCGGCTCCAACCAGCATCTCCACTACACTCGACCCCAAATAGGAAGAAGCGCTCGTCCAGTTCCTCCGTGAGAACTGGGACATCTTTGCATGGAAGCCTGCTGACATGCCAGGTGTGCCCAGGGGACTAGCCGAGCACCGCCTTCGAGTCGACCCAAAGGCCAAACTAGTCAAGGAGCATCTCCGACGGTCCGCCGTTCAGAAGAGAAAGGCCATTGGCGAAGAAGTGGCCCGACTCCTAGCAGCAGAATTCATTCGCGAGATCTACCACTCCGAGTGGCTCGCTAATGTTGTGATGGTCCCTAAGAAGGACAGATCGTTGCGCATGTGCATCGATTTCAAGCATATCAATCGGGCCTGCCCGAAAGATCATTTTCCTCTTCCTCGCATCGATCAAATAGTCGACTCGACTGCAGGATGCGAGAGGTTATCTTTTTTAGATGCTTACTCTGGATACCATCAGATCCGTCTGTATGGACCTGATGAAATAAAAACAGCCTTCATCACCCCTTTTGGGTGTTTCTGCTATGCTACCATGCCTTTCGGTCTCAAGAACGCCGGAGCTACATTCATGAGAATGATTCAGAAGTGCCTAATCACTCAAATCAGTCGGAATGTAGAAGCATACATGGATGACATAGTGGTCAAGTCACGGAAAGGTTCCGACCTGCTGACTGACCTAGCTGAAACTTTTGCCAATCTCAGGAGTTATGATATCAAGCTCAATCTGTCAAAGTGCACATTTGGAGTCCCTGGAGGAAAGTTACTCGGTTTCCTTGTTTCCGAACGAGGAATCGACGCTAACCCTGAAAAAGTTGGCACCATACTCCGGATGAAACGCCCCGTGCGTGTGCACGACGTCCAGAAACTTACTGGATGCTTGGCCGCCCTAAGTCGATTCATCTCCAGGCTCGGTGAAAAGGCGCTGCCTCTTTACCGACTGATGAAGAAGTCAGACACGTTCGAATAGACTCCAGAAGCTGATGCAGCATTTGCAGAGCTAAAAGCTCTGCTCTCCACCCAGCCGGTGCTTGCTTCTCCTGTCAGCAAAGAGCCATTGTTGCTTTACATAGCAGCCACGAGACAAGTCGTTAGTACCGTTCTTACGGTCGAGCGGGAAGAGGAAGGAAAGACCTTCAAAGTTCAACGCCCAGTTTATTATCTCTCTGAAGTTCTGACCCCGTCGAAGCAAAGATATCCCCACTATCAGAAGCTCGTTTACGGGATTTACATGACCACGAAGAAGGTTGCTCACTATTTCTCTGATCACTCTATCACAGTCGTCAGCGACGCTCCATTATCAGAGATTCTTCATAACAGAGATGCAACCGGTCGAGTGGCGAAATGGGCAATTGAACTTCTTCCTCTTGATATCAAGTTCGAGGCAAAGAAAGCTATTAAGTCCCAGGCAATAGCTGATTTCCTCGCCGAGTGGACCGAGCAGGAGCTTCCGACTCAAGTTCACTCGGAGCACTGGACTATGTTTTTCGATGGCTCCAAGATGCTGAACGGATCCGGTGCGGGGGTTGTACTGGTTTCCCCCCGAGGAGATAAGCTCAAGTATGTCCTCCAGATTCACTTTGATTCCTCCAACAATGAGGCAGAGTATGAAGCGCTTCTATACGGATTACGTATGGCCATTTCACTCGGCGTCCGTCGCCTCATGGTCTACGGCGACTCAGATCTGGTTGTTAATCAAGTGATGAAGGAGTGGGACGTCCGAAGCCCATCCATGACGGGATATTGCAGCGCAGTGAGAAAGCTGGAGAAACGATTCGAGGGGTTGGAGCTCCATCATATACCCCGACTGAAAAATCAAGCTGCAGATGATTTGGCGAAGATAGGGTCCAAAAGGGGGGCCATCCCTAAAGATGTGTGTTTGGAGCACATTCACACACCGTCAGTGCAAGAAGATCCTTTCACAGAAGAGCCTCCACAACCAAAAAGCGCCTCTGACTCGACCGAAGTGGAGATACCAGCTGTGGTCGACCTGATTATGGAAGTTATGACCACCACTCCCGATTGGACAGTGCCGTACATTGCGTATATCATGAGAAAAGAGCTCCCAGAAGATGAAGAAGAGGCTCGGTAGATCGTCCGTCGATCCAAAGCCTTTACAGTAATCAAAGGGCAGCTATACAGAGAAAGCGTGACTGGAGTTGGTCAGAAGTGCATCACACCTGAAGAAGGACAGATAATTCTCGAGGACATCCACTCGGGGACCTGCGGCCATCACGCGTCCTCTCGGACCATCGTGGCTAAAGCATACCGAGCGGGTTTTTACTGGCCAAAGGCGAATGAAATGGCAAAAGATATAGTCGACAAGTGCGAGGGGTGCCAGTTTTATTCCAACATGTCTCACAAGCCCGCCTCCGCCTTGAAGACCATTCCACTCGTCTGGCCTTTCGCTGTCTGGGGTCTAGATATGATCGGACCACTGAGAACTGGTAGGAGTGGCTTCACCCACTTGTTGGTCGCAGTCGACAAGTTCACGAAGTGGATAGAAGCCAAACCCATAAAGGACCTCGATGCAAGCACTGCCATCAGTTTTATCAGGGGATTAATATTCAGATATGGAGTTCCGCACAGCATCATCACGGATAACGGATCAAACTTTGATAATGACAGATTCAAAGCCTTCTGCGCCTCTCAGGGCACTCGAGTCGACTACGCTTCAGTTGCTCATCCTCAGTCGAATGGACAGGCCGAACGCGCGATTGGCCTCATCCTCAAAGGACTAAAACCCCGACTGATGCGTGATCTCAAACACGCAGCAGGCGCCTGGGTCGACGAACTTCCGTCAGTTCTATGGGGGTTGAGGACCACCCCTAACCGGTTGACTAGAAGAACACCATTCTTTCTGGTCTATGGAGCCGAAGCGGTTTTGCCAAGCGACCTGCTCCACAACGCGCCTCGAGTCGAATTATATTCCGAAGCAGAAGCAGAACAGGCCCGGCAAGATGCAGTCGACCTCTTAGAGGAGGAAAGAGAGATGGCTCTAATCCGCTCGACCATCTACCAGCAAGAGTTGCGTCGGTTCTACGCCAGAAATGTGAAGGGTCGAGCCTTTCAGGAAGGAGATTTGGTCCTCCGCGTGGATCAGCAAAAACCTCACAAACTTGCCCCGACCTGGGAAGGCCCCTTCATCATCACCAAAGTCCTGCACAACGGAGCGTATCACCTCTACAACATCGATCGACGGATCGACGAGCCTCGAGCATGGAACGCGGACCTGCTCCGTCCTTTTTACACTTAAAAACTCACTCGACTGAGATGTAATAAAAGTGCCTCTGTAATTCTTTCGTTTCAAGCAAAAGACTGCTATTTTTTTTCTGTTTGTCTAAATTTCCCCCAGTGGGTGACTTAGTTGCGAATCCGCTTCGCCTAAGTTTTCGGAAAATCCTACCGAGTGGAGAGCCAGCCTCCCACTCGGGGGCTTAGCTGCGAATCCGTTTCGCCTAAGTAATCGAAATCCTACCGAGTGGAGAGCCAGCCTCCCACTCGGGGGCTTAGCTGCAGTCCAAGTACTCGCCTAAGTAATTGAAATCCTACCGAGTGGAGAGCAAACCTCCCACTCGGGGGCTTAGCTGCAGTCCAAGTACTCGCCTAAGTATTTAAAATCCTACCGAGTGGAGAGCAAACCTCCCACTCGGGGGCTTAGCTGCAGTCCAGGTACTCGCCTAAGTATTTAAAATCCTATCGAGTGGAGAGCAAACCTCCCACTCGGGGGCTTAGCTGCAGTCCAAGTACTCGCCTAAGTATTTAAAATCCTACCGAGTGGAGAGCAAACCTCCCACTCGGGGGCTTAGCTGCAGTCCAAGTACTCGCCTAAGTATTTAAAATCCTACCGAGTGGAGAGCAAACCTCCCACTCGGGGGCTTAGCTGCAGTCCAGGTACTCGCCTAAGTATTTAAAATCCTACCGAGTGGAGAGCAAACCTCCCACTCGGGGGCTTAGCTGCAGTCCAGGTACTCGCCTAAGTATTTAAAATCCTACCGAGTGGAGAGCAAACCTCCCACTCGGGGGCTTAGCTGCAGTCCAAGTACTCGCCTAAGTATTTAAAATCCTACCGAGTGGAGAGCAAACCTCCCACTCGGGGGCTTAGCTGCAGTCCAAGGACTCGCCTAAGTAATCGAAATCCTACCGAGTGGAGAGCAAACCTCCCACTCGGGGGCTTAGCTGCAGTCCAAGGACTCGCCTAAGTAATCGAAATCCTACCGAGTGGAGAGCAAACCTCCCACTCGGGGGCTTAGCTGCAGTCCAAGGACTCGCCTAAGTAATCGAAATCCTACCGAGTGGAGAGCAAACCTCCCACTCGGGGGCTTAGCTGCAGTCCAAGGACTCGCCTAAGTAATCGAAATCCTACCGAGTGGAGAGCAAACCTCCCACTCGGGGGCTTAGCTGCAGTCCAAGGACTCGCCTAAGATTGAAAAAATCCTACCGAGTGGAGAGCAAACCTCCCACTCGGAGGCTTAGCTGCAGTCCAAGGACTCGCCTAAGATTGAAAAAATCCTACCGAGTGGAGAGCAAACCTCCCACTCGGAGGCTTAGCTGCAGTCCAAGGACTCGCCTAAGATTGAAAAAATCCTACCGAGTGGAGAGCAAACCTCCCACTCGGGGGCTTAGCTGCAGTCCAAGGACTCGCCTAAGATTGAAAAAATCCTACCGAGTGGAGAGCAAACCTCCCACTCGGAGGCTTAGCTGCAGTCCAAGCACTCGCCTAAGTATTCAAAATCCTACCGAGTGGAGAGCAAACCTCCCAGTCGGAGGCTTAGCTGCAGTCCAAGCACTCGCCTAAGTAATTGGAATCCTACCGAGTGGAGAGCAAACCTCCCACTCGGGGACTTAGTTGCAGCCCAGTGCTCGCCTAAGCCATGTTGACAGACACCATCGCGGCGATAAGCATCGTGCAAACCAGGCAGCCTCTGAGGGAACAACGAACAGTAGATCGGCGGATCAAGTCACGAAGGCATTCGACGTCGAGCCAAGTTCGGACAAAACCAAAAGATCCTAGATCGCAAATAAAAGTACTCGAGCTATAAGCTCGACGGAGTTTATCGGTTACATAAACCACTCGGCATTCCGAGGCAAATTTAAGGCAAGGAACATCAGTTTTTTACTCCTCCGGTGGAGGACTGGATGGTGCAACAAATTCGTCCAAGTCGATCCCATCAGAGATCCGAGTGGCAGCAGCGATGAAGGTCTCCATGAAATCCTGAAAGTTATGCTTCCTGGTATTGGCAACCTGGAGAGCGGCCAGCTTCTCCTCGCGCGCCTCCTTGCAGTGGACACGAACCAGTGACAGAGCCACGTCAGCACCGCACCTAGCAGAAGACTTCTTCCATTCTTGCACTCGACCTGGAACCTCACTTAGTCGAGTGACCAAGGATTCAAGGTCGTTCTGAAGCGTCTCCTTGGGCCAGAGTGCGGAGTCGATCCGTGACACTGCAGCTTTCAGTCGAGCCAGGTAATCCACCACACCAGCGACACGGGATTCCAACCGGAAGACATTCATGGCCACTTCGTCCTTCACAGGAGAGTTGATAGGGTCCAGGCGGGTCTCCACTCGACAGGTCTCTTCCTCAAAGTTCCGGCAGAATTCTGAAAGAAGTTTCGACAGATCAAAACTGTAACCAAATGGTGAGTCGACAACAACAAGGTTAATCGCACAAAGAGGGTTACCTTCAAGCATGAGGTATAGCTTCTTGGCAAGACCCCCAAGATAATCCTCCAAGTCCTTGTGCTTCCCCGCCAGCTGG
The DNA here is from genome assembly GCA_032464435.1 of Aegilops umbellulata. Taxonomy (NCBI): domain Eukaryota; kingdom Viridiplantae; phylum Streptophyta; class Magnoliopsida; order Poales; family Poaceae; genus Aegilops; species Aegilops umbellulata. Next base: position 444,507,423 of record CP136055.1, on the reverse strand, counting down.
CCGAGCTTGTCGTTCAGAGTACTCTTGTCAGTCTTCAGTCGACTCGCTTCCTTGTTGGCCGAGTCAAGAGCAGACTTCAGCCTAGCGTTCTCGCTCTCAAGTTGATCGACTAAAGCAAGTTTCTCTTCAGCAAGCTTCAGCTTCTCCGCAGCCGCCTTTTGTGCCTCCGCAAGGTCAAGATCTTTCTTCTTCAGGGCCTTCTCCAGTTCGTCTGCAAAGCAACAATGAGCACAGAGTTGAGAACAGGCAGGAGAACAGAGACAGCCGTCGAGTCCTCACCAGCCATACCTTTTGCTTCATCCTTCGCCTTCTGCACGTTTTCCTGAGCAAACTGTAAATCAAGATTAAGCTGGATTTGCTTATTCTTCAGATCGGCGAGCTGAGCAACAAGCTCACAAGACTTCTGCAAAGAGTCAATCGACAAAGGGTATCAAAGACAAGTTACTCCCGAGTGACTGAAAGAAAGAGCACAACACTTCTAAGACTACAGCCGAATCAAAACATTCGACAGTAGCCTCGGGGACTACACCCAGTGGGTGCACTCAGCGTGCCCCCACTGGTTTTCAAAAAGAAAAAGTCGACTGCCCGCAGTCGACCGGATACAGTTTCATCCGACATGGCCTGACCAAACCGTTTTCGGAAAATCCTACCGAGTGAAGTACAACTACAGAAAGGCAGTACAAAGACCACAGTCGACTGCCAGCAGTCGACCGTGGCCTCGGGGACTACACCCAGTGGGTGCACTCAGCGTGCCCCCACCAATGAGAAATTTCGGATCAACAGCACCCAGTGGGTGTACAACGCAAGTGAAGACCAACTAACCTGGACGTTCTGCTGCAACGCCGAGCTGATGTCATAGGCCGCTTGACTGGCATCCCGAGCCGCTTTGGTCTGCTCCATCACGAGCCCCGCCTGACGTATAGCCTCCTTAGCAGCACTCACTTGATCTTCCGGGGTCTGGTAGGCGGCGAAGAACAAGGGCGGGTCGACCAGTGGGGGAGCAGTCGACGACGAAGGCCGGGCAGTCGTCAGTGGTTCAGCAAAAGTCACAGTAGTCCGGGCGGTATTGTCACCCCCTTGGACCACCGCCTCGGCAGTCGACGCGGTCTGAGGAACCTTGTCGACCGGGGCCCTCCGGCCTCTCCTCCCAAAAGGCCTGAGCGGCACTTCCGCCTCCTCCTCATCATCCGGAAGGTCAATGATGTTGGTCGGAGCTACAAAAGTTCAGAAATGAATATCCAATCGACTCAGGAGTTAAACAGTCGGATCATGTCAAAGATTATACCTAAGTTGGAAGTGACGGCGTCCTCCATCGTCTCATCAACATTCTGGATGGAAGTCTCGGAAGTAGCGGCGCTGCACGATCCCAAGCAAACAATTTGAAAGTGAATCGACTAAGAATCCGTTCTAGTCGACTCAAGAAAGATGAAAACAGTCACTTACCCAGAGATGAACGGGATGGCGACCCTGATCTTGGGCAAGGCCTTGGGTGGCTTGGTCGGGATGGCTCTGGGCTGCTTGGGTGCCTTCTCAGTTGGGGCCGGCGACGCGGTCCGAGGGCGCTTGGATGACTGGCCCACCGGAGCACTCGACTGACCGCGCTCCACGGCGGGATCCTGAGCGTTCTTGGAGCGTCTCTCACGTCGAGGAAGGTCGACCTCCACCTCTTCGTCTTCGTCACCCGAGTCGTCGCTGGCCTCCTCCTCTACGTCATCGTCAGATTCCCACTCCTCGACTTCACCCTCGACTTCAACTTCATTCTCACTTCCTTCGCCTCCACTCCCTCCTCCTTCAGATACTTGTTCCTGGTTCCCATACGGCATCGAATACATGTCGTTGATCTCCTGCAAAACAACGGGCAGAACAAGGATCAGTCGACTTATCGCAAGCCAGTTACTAGACGGAGTGAAAATTTCAGTCGGAAGAAATAAAACATACCTTGTCTGTCTCCATCATCCCATCAAGCGGAGCAATCCTCCTGGAACCCCTGGGGTTGTCCTTATTCCCGGTCATGCTGGTCAGCCAGCTCTCCAGCACAGAAGCCTCGACCCCCTCCGGGTGGATCCGAGTGGAGTCGTCAGGCCCGAAATACAACCACATCGAGTGATCCCGAGCCTGGAGAGGTTGGATTCGTCGCTGGAGGAAGACTTCGAGCAAGTCCATGCCGGTCACGCCTTCCCGAACCAACTCAACCACTCGACTGACTAGTACCTTCACCTGAGCCTTCTCCTCTGGAACCACTTTCAAAGAAGCGGGTTTCTGCACTCGGTCCAAGGTAAAAGGAGGAAGGCTGGTCGAGTGGCCAGGGGTCGGCTGGTCCTTGCAGTAGAACCAAGTCGATTGCCACCCGCGCACGGAATCGGGAAGTGTCATGGGAGGAAAACAACTCTTACCCCTCGTCTGGATCCCGAGGCCCCCGCACATCTGGATCACCTGCGTCCTTTCCCCGTCCGGGTTAAGCTTTTTAACCGACTGGGATCGGCAAGTGAAGATATGCTTGAAGAGGCCCCAGTGGGGTCGACAACCTAAGAAACACTCACACAGAGACACGAACGCAGCGAGATAGACTATGGAGTTGGGCGTGAAATGGTGGAGCTGCGCTCCGAAGAAGTTCAGGAAAGCCCTAAAAAAAGGACTCGGGGGCAGGGAAAACCCCCGGTCGACATGGGTGGCTATCAGGACGCGCTCACCCTCGCGAGGTTTCGGCTCCGTCTCCTTCCCAGGAAGGCGAGCAGCCTTGTGGGGAATGAGTCCCCCCTCCACCATGTCGTCGATATCCGCCTGAGTAAGGATGGAGGGCATCCAATCCCCCTGCAACCAGCCAGACGGCAGAGCGGCCCGCGAGGACGACCCGCCTCGGCAGGATTTCTTCCCTTTGCCCTTTGCCGCGGCCTTCTTCGCGCGTTCCGCCGCCGCCGTCTTGTCCGTCCCCATCGTCTTGAACGAGGTCTTGGCCAAGCGGCGGTGTCGAGGTTGCGGCAGAGAGCGAGGCGGAAGCTTACGGAGGAAGGGGGAAGAAGAACGAGGGCGCACAGTAAAAAAATCAGAATCATTGCTTTATATAAGGCCACACTCGAGTGGCTGATCAGTGGGCCTGCGCCTCCCAGTCAGATCCCGCAACAGGCGCACGCGCAGTACGTGGCGAAAAAGGTGGCGCGGAGATCGAGGCGCCCTTGCCTTATCCAGCCGATTCGCGCGATTTTCTCCGTCCGGTGCGCTTCTCAATTTTCAAATCCCGCAAGATCCGCGATCGACAGGGCAGTTTGTCAGACAAAAAGATCCGTTTCCTTAAGTCTCCCAAGGGACTCGTCACGTAAACGCACTCGACGGTAATCCGAAACCACTCGACGGACATCTGAATGGATCAAGGCAACTGAAGAATGAGATCCCACCGTAACTTCCATTTATCCGAAGACAGATGCAACCGGAGCACGGAGGTTGAGTCGGAAGCATAGGCTCGGCCCCATTCTCACTTAACCCCTGACCCATTCGGGGGCTAATGACGAGGATACGTACCTAGGGTAGGGTAACTTATCATACCTGAGGTACCCAATCAAGGACATGACTCCTACAATGAAAGACATTCTAAGAAGTATCGACAGTTCAGTCGACCTGGTCAGCCCAGTCGACGGACACGAGCGTACTCGACCAGAAGTACAAGCAGTCGACCATGAAGACAGCCACTCGACCATAAGAAGACCTAAAGGTGCTGCCTACAAACGGTCACCTCATAAGTAGCTTTTATGGCCTTCATGGTCCTTTATTACAGGCGTTACCAGTAACCCCCTCTCTTTATGTACATTAAACTCCTTGTAACGTGGGCTGGCTGGGGTCCTGGCGAACTCTATATAAGCCACCCCCCCTCCACTAGGACAGGGGTTCGGAACTTTGTAACACACACACACATAATCCAGTCGACCGCCTCCGGGCTCCGAGACGTAGGGCTGTTACTTCCTCAGAGAAGGGCCCGAACTCGTAAAACTCCTTGCGCATACAACTACTCCATAGCTAGGATCTTGCCTCTCCATACTTACCCCCCATTCTCACTGTCAGACTTAGAACCACGACAGGTATGAACCATAGAGAAGTTGGAATACAGTAGGTTTAACACACATATAAATAAAGAATGAGTTGATTACAGTACCTTAAAGTGGTGCTTTATTTTCTTATACTAACGGAGCTCATGAGATTTTCTATTGAAGTTTTGTGTTGTGAAGTTTTCAAGTTTTTTGGTAAAGATTTGATGGATTTTGGAATAAGGAGTAGCAAGAGCCTAAGCTTGGGTATTCCCAAGGCACCTCAAGGTAAAATTAAAGGACAACCAAAATCCTAAGCTTGGGGATGCCCCGGAAGGCATCCCCTATTTCGTCTTCGTCTATCGGTAACTTTACTTCAGGTTATGTTTTTATTCACCACATGCTATGTGTTTTATTTGGAGCGTCTTGTATGATTTGAGTCTTTGCTTTTTAGTTTACCACATTCATACTTGCTGTACACACCTTTTGGGAGAGACACACATGAATCGGGATTAGAGCACGGCGGTGGTTTTGATGACTCCTATAATGAAAGACATTCTAAGAAGTGCTTCACTTATATCTTTTGAGCTAGATAATTTTGCTCTAGTGCTTCACTTATATCTTTTTAGAGCACGGCGGTGGTTTTATTTTATAGAAACTATTAATCTCTCATGCTTCACTTATATTATTTTGATAGTCTTTTATAACAGCATGGCCATTTTCTTTGGCTATAAAACTAGTCCTAATATGATGGGCATCCAAGATGGGTGTAATAAAAACTTTCATATAAAGTACGTTGAATACTATGAGAATTTTGATGCTTGATGATTGTTTTGAGATAAGAGGGGTAATTGTGAATTTGATAAATACTTGTGTTGAGGTTTGCAAGTCCCGTAGAATGCACGTATGGTAACCATTGTGTAATAAATTTGAAGCATGAGGTGTTTATTTGATTGTCTTCCTTATGTGTGGAGGTTGGGATCACGCGATGGTTAACTCCTACCGACCCTTCCCCTAGGAGCATGCGCGTAGTGCTTGGTTTTGATGACTTGTAGATTTTTTCAATAAGTATGTGAGTTCTTTATGACTAATGTTGAGTCCATGGATTATACGCACTCTAACCCTTCCACCATTGCTAGCCTCTCTAGTATCGCGCAACTTTCACCGGTACCATAAACCCACCATTTACCTTGCTCAAAACAGCCATAATACCTACCTATTATGGCATTTCCATAGCCATTCCGAGATATATTGCCATGCAACTTTCCAGCGTTCCGTTTATTATGACACGCTCCATCATTGTCATATTGTCGTGCATGATCATGTAGTTGACGTCGTATTTGTGGCAAAGCCACCATTCATAATTTTTTCATACATGTCACTCTTGATTCATATCCTGGTACACCGCCGGAGGCATTCATATAGAGTCATATTTTGTTCTAAGTATCGAGTTGTAATCCTTGAGGTGTAAATAAATAGAAGTGTGATGATTATCATCATTAGAGCATTGTCCCATGTGAGGAAATAAAAAAGGCCAAAGAAGCAAATGAAAAAAGAGAGGCCAAAGAAGCCAAAAAAAAAGAGAGAAAAAGAGAGAAGGGACAATGCTACTATCCTTTTTCCACACTTGTGCTTCAAAGTAGCACCATGATCTTTATGATAGAGAGTCTCTTATTTTGTCACTTTCATATACTAGTGGGAATTTTTGTTATAGAACTTGGCTTGTATATTCCAATGATGGGCTTCCTCAAAATTCCCTAGGTCTTCGTGAGCAAGCAAGTTGGATGCACACCCAGTTAGTTTCTTTTGTTGAGCTTTCATACATATATAGCTCTAGTGCATTCGTTGTATGGCAATCTCTACTCACTCACATTGATATCTATTGATGGGCATATCCATAGCCCATTAATATGCCTAGTTGATGTGAGACCATCTTCCTCCTTTTTGTCTTCTCCGCAACCACCATTCTATTCCACCTATAGTGTTATGTCCATGGCTCACGCTCATGTATTGCGTGAAAGTTGAAAAAGTTTGAGAATACTAAAGTACGAAATAATTGCTTGGCTCAAACCGGGGTTGTGCATGATTTGAATATTTTGTGTGACGAAGATGGAGCATAGCCAAACTATATGATTTTGTAGGGACGAACTTTCTTTGGCCATGTTATTTTGAGAAGACATGATTACTTTGTTAGTATGCTTGAAGTATTATTATTTTTATGTCAATATTAAACTTTTGTCTTGAATCTTTCGGATATGAGCATTCATGCCACAATAAACAAAATTACATTGATAATTATGTTAGGTAGCATTCCACATAAAAAATTCTGTTTTTATCATTTACCTACTCGAGGATGAGCAGGAATTATGCTTGGGGATGCTTGATACGTCTCCAACGTATCTATATTTTTTGGTTGTTCCATGCTATTATATTGTCTATTTTGGATGTTTAATGGGATTTAATATGCTATTTCATATTATTTTTGGGACTAACCTATTTACCGGAGGCCTAGTGCCAGTTTCTGTTTTTTGGCCTATTTTAGAGTTTTGCAGAAAAGGAATACCAAACGAAGTCCAAACGGAATGAAACCTTCGTGAGGATCTTTCTTGGACCGAAAGCAATCCAAAAGACTTGGAGACGAAGTCTGGAACTCCATGAGAAAGCCACGAGGCAGGAGGGCGCACCCAGGGGGGTAGGCGCGCCCCCACCCTCGTGGGACCCTCGTAGCTCCACTGACGTACTTCTTTTGCCTATATATATTCTTATACCCTAGAAACATCAGGGGGAGCCACGAAACCACTTTTCCACCGCCGCAACGTTCTGTACCCGTGAGATGCCATCTTGGGGCCATTTTCGGCAATCTAGCAGAGGGGGAATCAATCATGGAGGGCTTCTACATCAACACCATTGCCTCTCTAATGAAGCGTGAGTAGTTTACCACAGACCTTCGGGTCCATAGTTATTATCTAGATGGCTTCTTCTCTCTCTCTTTGCTTCTTAATACAAAGTTCTCCTTGATGTTATTGGAGATCTATTCAATGTAATACTCTTTTGCGACGTGTTTGCCGAGATCCGATGAATTGTGGATTTATGAACAAGATTGTCTATGAATATTAATTGCTTATTCTCTGAATTCTTATATGCATGATTTGATATCTTTGCAAGTATCTTCGAATTATCCGTTTAGTTTGTCCTACTAGATTGATCTTTCTTTTAATGGGAGAAGTGCTTAGCTTTGGGTTCAATCTTGCGGTGTCCTTTCCTTAGCTACTGGCTACTGGCTACCGGGGGGGATGCATTGCGCAGCTTCAGGCGGTCGGGCGCTACTTAATAAAAACATGTGCGTCGGCTAAAGAAACAAACCGATGACTCGGTTCAACTAAACCGAAATAAAACCAAAACTAAGACCGGTCTAACCAATAAAATGCTAACTATTCGTTCGATTCTCATCTATGCCGTCGAACCTAGATCGAGTGGAGGAGATATCACCGCGGTGGTGGACGACGGCGAGGTCACCGGTGGCGGCGCTCTAGTGGTGGAGGGCGTCGGCGGAGTGTAAGGGGTGATGCAGTGGACGAGAGTGAGTCAGACAATGGTCGTGGCATCGGCGAGGTGGTCGACGATGAGCTCGGGACGGAGTTGGTGTTCGGGGTCATAGCCGATGGTGCCTCGGTGGTCTTCTGACTCGGCAGAGTGGGCGAGGAGGTGTAGGGGAGCAAAGGGGATCTCCGGGTGGTCTCGGGTGGCAACGAGGGGGTTGGTCATGAGCTCTAGGACATCGATGGCGGCGACGGGTGGCTTGTTCCCCAGTGCAAAATTTTGGCATCGAGAGAGGGTCGTGGTTAGGTCTTTAGGGCGGAACGAGTCGAGGGAGAGGGCTATATATAGGGGGTGCTTGGCAGAGCGGGCGAGCGGATTCGCGATCTCGAGAGATCCGGGTTCTGGTGGCGTTCGGCGATGCTCTGGCGCGCTGTTGCGTGGTGATACGTCTCCAACGCATCTATAATTTTTTTATCGTTCCATGCTATTACGTTATCTGTTTTGGATTTTTTATATGCATTAATATGCTATTTTATATTATTTTTTGGGACTAACTTATTAACCTAGAGCCCAATGCCAGTTTCTGTTTTTTCCTTGTTTTTGACTATTACAGAAAAGGAAAATCAAATGGAATAAAAATTTACGCTGATTTTTCTTGAACCAGAAGAAACCCACGGGACTTGGAGAATAGGCCAGAAGACCCACGAGGAGGCTACAAGCCGTACGGGCGTGCCCCCATGACATGTGGGCTCCTCGGGGACCTCCTAACCCTAATCTCAGCACTATAAATTCTCAAATATTCCCCCTATGCCAGAGGGTACACAAAAAATACTTTTCAGCCGCCGCAAGCCTCTGTTCCTGTGAGATCCCATCTTGGGGCCTTTTTCGACACTCCGCCAGAGGGGGATTCGATAACGGAGCACCTCTACACCAACCTTGCTGCCCTTCCGATGATGTGTGAGTAGTTTACCACAAACGTATGGGTCCATAGCTAGTAGCTAGATGGCTTCTTCTCTCTCTCTTTGATGTGCAATACAATGTTGTCCTTGATGTTCTTGGAGATATATTCGATGTAATCTTATTTTGCGGTGCGTTTGTTGAGATCCGATGGATTTTGGATTTATGATTAGATTATCTGTGAATATTATTTGAGTCTTTGATACGTCTCCAACGTATCTATAATTTTTTATTGCTCCATGCTATATTATCTACTGTTTTGGACTATATTGGGCTTTATTTTCCACTTCTATATTATTTTTGGGACTAACTTATTAACAAAAGGCCCAGCCCAGAATTGTTGTTTTTGCCTATTTCAGAGTTTGGGAGAAACAGAATATCAAACGGAGTCCAAACGGAATAAAATCTTCAGGAACGTGATTTTCTCACCGAACATGATCCAGGAGACTTGGACCCTACTCCAAGAAGTAACAGAGGCGGTCACGAGGGTGGGGGGTGCCCCCCTCCTAGGGCATGCCCCTGCCTCATGGGTACCCTGTTGCTCCACCGACGTACCCCCAAACGATCAGGGACGGAGCCAAAAACCTAATTCCACCGCCGCAACTTTCTGTATCCATGAGATCCCATCTTGGGGCCTGTTCTGGAGCTCCGCCGGAGAGGGCCGTCATCATGGAGGGCTTCTACATCATCATAGCCCCTCCGATGAAGTGTGAGTAGTTTACCTCAGACCTTTGGGTCCATAGTTAGTAGCTAGATGGGTTCTTCTCTCTTTTTGGATCTCAATACAATGTTCTCCCCCTCTCTTGTGGAGATCTATTCGATGTAATCTTATTTTTGCGGTGTGTTTGTTGAGACCGATGAATTGTGGGTTTATGATCTAGTCTATCTATGAATAATATTTGAATCTTCTCTGAATTCTTTTATGTATGATTGGTTATCTTTGCAAGTCTCTTCGAATTATCAGTTTGGTTTGGCCTACTAGATTAGTTTTTCTTGCCATGGGAGAAGTGCGTAGCTTTGGGTTCGATCTTGCGGTGTCCTTTCCCAGTGACAGAAGGGGCAACAAGGCATGTATTGCATCATTGCCATCGAGGATAACAAGATGGGTTTTTTATCATATTGCATGAAACTATCCCTCTACATCATGTCATCTTGCTTAAGGCGTTACTTTTTTTTTAACTTAATACTCTAGATGCATGCTGGATATCGGTCGACGAGTGGAGTAATAGTAGTAGATGCAGGAAGGAGTCGGTCTACTTGTCTCGGACGTGATGCCTATATAGATGATCATACCTAGATATTCTCATAACTATACTCAATTCTGTCAATTGCTCAACAGTAATTTGTTCACCCACCGTAGAATACTTATGCTCTTGAGATAAGCCGCTAGTGAAACCTATGGCCCCTGTGTCTATTCTCATCATATCATTCTCCGTCACTTTAGTCTTGCTTTGCTTTTTACTTTGCATCTCTATACCAAAAAAATACCAAAAATATTATCTATCATCTCTATCAGATCTCACTCTCGTAAGTGACCGTGAAGGGATTGACAACCCCTGACCGCGTTGGTTGCGAGTAGCTATCGTTTTGTGCAGGTACAAGGGAGTTGAGCGTGGCCTCCTACTGGATTGATACCTTGGTTCTCAAAAACTGAGGGAAATACTTACGGTACTTTGCTGCATCATCCTCTCCTCTTTAGGGAAAACCAACGCAGTTCTCAATAGGTAGCAAGAAGAATTTCTGGCACCGTTGCCGGGGAGTCTGCGCAAAAGTCAACATACCAAGTACCCATCACAATCCCTATCTCTCGCATTACATTAGCTTCCATTTGCCTCTCGTTTTCCTCTCCCCCACTTCACCCTTGCTGTTTTATTCGCCCTCTCTTTCCCAATCTCCTTCTCCTTCTCCTTCTCTTGTCCCGTTTGCCTTTCTCGCTTGCCTTTTGTTTGCTCGTGTGTTGGATTGCTTGTTCGTCGTGATGGCTCAAGACACCACCAAATTGTGTGACTTCACCAATACCAATAATAATGATTTCCTTAGCACTCCGGTTGATCCTCTTCCCAATACTAAATTTTGTGAAATCAATACTGCTTCGTTGAATCTTGTTATGAAAGATCAATTCACCGGCGTTCCTAGTGAAGATGCCGCTACTCATCTTAATAGCTTCGTTGATTTATGTGATATGCAAAAGAAGAAAGACGTTGATAATGACGTTGTTAAATTGAACCTATTTCCTTTTTCGCTTAGAGATCGTGCTAAAGCTTGTTTTTCGTCTTTGCCTAAAAATAGTATTGATTCTTGGAACAAGTGCAAATATGCTTTTGTCTCTAAGTATTTTCCTCCCGCTAAGATCATCTCTCTTAGAAATGACATTATGAATTTTAAGAAACTTGATCATGAACATGTCGCACAAGCTTGGGAGAGAATGAAATTAATGATACGTAATTGCCCTACTCATGGTTTGAATTTGTGGATGATTATAGAAAAATTTTATGCCAGATTGAATTTTGCTTCTAGAAATCTTTTAGATTCGGCCGCGGGAGACACTTTAATGGAAATCACTTTAGGAGATGCTACTAAACTCCTAGATAATATTATGGTTAATTATTCTCAATGGCACACTGAAAGATCCACTAATAAAAAAGTGCATGCAATAGAAGAAATCAATGTTTCGAGTGGAAAGATGGATGAACTCATGAAATTATTTGCTACTAAGAGTGTTTCTTCTGATCCTAATGATATGCCTTTGTCTACCTTGATTGAGAATAATAATGAATCTATGGATGTGAATTTTGTTGGTAGGAATAATTTTTGTAACAACGCGTATAGAGGGAATTTTAATCCTAGGCCTTACCCTAGTAATCCTTCCAATAATTATGGAAATTCCTACAACAACTATTATGGAAATTTTAATAAGATGCCCTCTAAATTTGAGAATAGTGTCAAAGAGTTTATGAATTCACAAAAGAATTTTAATGCTTTGCTTGAAGAGAAATTGCTTAAAGTTGATGATTTGGCTAGGAATGTTGATAGAATTTCTCTTGAGGTTTATTCTTTAAAGTTTAGATCTATTCCTCCTAAGCATGATATCAATGATTCTCTCAAAGCCATGAGAATTTCCATTGATGAGTGCAAGGAAAGAACCGCTAGGATGCGTGCTTCCAAAGATGCCTTTATTAAAGCGTGTTCTTCCAATTCCTATGAAAATCAAGATGAAGATCTAAAACTTATTGATGTGTCCCCTATTAAATCTTTGTTTTGCAATATGAATGTTGATGAAACGGAATATGATCTTCCTTTACCTATAAGGCATTCCAAAAATTCAGAGTATTTAGATCTTTATGATGAAATTGATGAAAGTGGGATTGAAAGAAGTAAAACCCTAGATATTGCTAAACCCACTATATTGGATTTCAAGGAATTTAATTATCAAAGTTGCTCTTTAATTGATTTTATTTCCTTGTTGCAATCCGTGCTAAATTCTCCTCATACTTATAGTCAAAAGAAAGCATGTACCGAACATATTGTTGATGCCTTGATGCAATCTTATGAAGAAAAACTTGAGTTAAAAGTTTCTATCCCTAGAAAACTCTATGATGAGTTGGAACCAACTATTAAAATTAAAATTAAAGATCATGAGTTTTATGCTTTGTGTGATTTGGGTGCTAGTGTCTCCACTATCCCCAAAACCTTGTGTGATTTGCTAGATTTCCGTGACTTTGATGATTGCTCTCTAAATTTGCATCTTGCGGATTCCACTATTAAAAAACCTATGGGAAGAATTAATGATGTTCTTATTGTTGCGAATAGGAATTATGTGCCCGTAGATTTTATTGTTCTTGATATAGATTGCAATCCTTCCTGCCCTATTATTCTTGGTAGACCTTTCCTTAGAACGGTTGGTGCGATTATTGATATGAAGGAAGGAAATATTAGATTGCAATTTCCATTAAAAAGGGCATGGAAAACTTTCCTAGAAAGAAAATAAGATTTCCATATGAAACTATCATGAGAGCCACTTATGGATTTCCTACCAAAGATGGCAATACCTAAATCTATCCTCGCTTTTATGTCTAGCAAGGGGCGTTAAACAATAGCGCTTGTTGGGAGGCAACCCAATTTTATTTTTAGTTTATCTGTTTTTGCTTCTGTTTAGGAATAAATAATCCATCTACCTTCTGTTTAGATGTGGTTTTGTGTTTTAATTAGTGTTTGTGCCAAGTTAGACCTATAGGATCTTCTTGGATGATAGTTATTTGATCTTGCTGTAATTTCCAGAAACTTTCTGTTCACGAAAACAATTGTTAAAAATCACCAGAACGTGATAAAATACTGATTCCAATTTCTGCTGATCAATAAAAAAAATTTCTAGGTTGTCCTATTTTGGTAGATTTTTTCGAGTTCCAGAAGTTTGCGTTAGTTATAGATTACTACAGACTGTTCTGTTTTTGACGGATTCTGTTTTTCGTGTGTTGTTTGCTTATTTTGATGAATCCATGGCTAGTAAAATAGTTTATAATCCATAGCGAAGTTGGAATACAGTAGGTTTAACACCAATATAAATAAAGAATGAGTTCATTACAGTACCTTGAAGTGGTATTTTTTTTCTTTCTCTAACGGAGCTCACGAGATTTCTATTGAGTTTTGTGTTGTGAAGTTTTCAAGTTTTCGGTGAAATCTTTTGATGGATTATGGAACAAGGAGTGGAAAGAGCCTAATCTTGGGGATTCACATGGCACCCCCAAGATAATCCAATGAGACCAAAAAGTCAAAGCTTGGGGATGCCCCGGAAGGCATCCCCTCTTTCGTCTACTTCCATCGGTAATTTTACTTGGAGCTATATTTTTATTCACCACATGATATGTGCTTTGCTTGGAGTGTCTTGTATTATTTGTGTCTTTGTTTGTTAGTGTGCCACAATCATCCTTGCTGTACACACCTTTTGATAGATCCATATATGAATTGAAATTTTATAGAATACTCTATGTGCTTCACTTATATCTTTTGAGCGTTGTAGTTTTGCTCTATGTGCTTCACTTATATCTTTGGAGTGTTGTAGTTTTGATCTATGTGCTTCACTTCAATCTTTTAGAGCACGGTGGTGGATTTGTTTTAAAGAAACTATTGATCTCTCATGCTTCACTTAGATCATTTTGATAGTCTTAATAGCATGGTAAATTGCTTAATAATAATATGCTTGGTATTCAAGATATGTATAACTTTCTTTTGAGTGCATTGAATACTAAGGAAAGATTGAAGGATGATAATTGTTTTGAGATATGAAGATGGTGATATTAGTCGTGCTAGTTGAGTAGTTGTGAATTTAAAGAATACTTGCGTTGAAGTTTGTGATTCCCGTAGCATGCACGTATGGTGAACCGCTATGTGATGAAGTCGGAGCATGATTTATTTATTGATTGTCTTCCTCATGAGTGGCGGTCGGGGACGAGCGATGGTCTTTTCCTACCAATCTATCCCCATAGGTGCATGCGCGTAATACTTTGCTTTGATAACTTCTAGATTTTTGCAACAAGTATACGAGTTCTTTATGACTAATGTTGTGTCCATGGATTCTATGCACTATTTCCCATCCTTCCACCATTGCTAGCCTCTCTAATACCGCGCACTTTTCGCCTGTATCATACACCCACCATATACCTTCCTCAAAACAGCCACTATACCTACCTATCATGGCATTTCCATAGCCATTCCGAGATATATTGCCATGCAACTTTCCACCAATCCATTTATTATGACACGCTCCATCATTGTCATATTGCTAGCATGAACATGTAGTTGACATCGTATTTGTGGCAAAGCCTGTTGGGGAACGTAGTAATTTCAAAAAAAATCCAACACACACACAAGATCATGGTGATGCATAGCAACGAGAGGGGAGAGTGTTGTCTATGTACCCTCGTAGACCGAAAGCGGAAGCGTTATGACAACGCGGTTGATGTAGTCATACGTCTTCACGGTCCGACCGATCAAGCACCGAAACTACGGCACCTCCGGGTTCTAGCACACATTAATCTCGATGACGATCCCTGGACTCCGATCCAGCAAAGTGTCGGGGACGAGTTTCGTCAGCACGACGACATGGTGATGATCTTGGTGTTCTACCGTCGCAGGGCTTCGCCTAAGCACCGCTACAATATTATCGAGGATTATGGTGGAGGGGGGCACCGCACACGGCTAAGAGAACGATCACGAAGATCAACTTGTGTGTCTAGAGGTGCCCCTACCCCCGTATATAAAGGAGCAAGTGGGAAGGCCGGCCGGACCTTGGGGCGCGCCAAGGAGGGGGGAGTCCTCCTCCTAGTAGGAGTAGGACTCCCCTTTCCTAGTCCAACTAGGAAGAGAGAAGGGGGAAGGAAAGAGAGGGAGAGGGAGAGAGAAAGAGGGGCTGCACCCCCTCCCCTGGTCCCATTCGGACTCCCCATAGGAGGGGGCGCACCACCTCCTGGGCTGCTGCCCTCTCTCTCCCCTCAGGCCCACTAAGGCCCAATACTTCCCCGGGGGGTTCCGGTAACCCCTCCGGCACTCCGGCTTTCTCCGAAACCACCCAGAACATTTCTGATGTCCGAATATAGTCGTCCAATATATCAATCTTTATGTCTCGACCATTTCGAGACTGCTCGTCATGTCCGTGGTCACATCCGGGACTCCGAACAACCTTCGGTACATCAAAACATATAAACTCATAATGAAACTGTCATCGTAACGTTAAGCGTGCAGACCCTACGGGTTCGAGAACAATGTAGACATGACCGAGACATGTCTCCGGTCAATAACCAATAGCGGAACCTGGATGCTCATATTGGTTCCCACATATTCTACGAAGATCTTTATCGGTCAGACCGCATAACAACATACGTTGTTCCCTTTGTCATCGGTATGTTACTTGCCCAAGATTCGATTGTCGGTATCTCAATACCTAGTTCAATCTCGTTACCGGCAAGTCTCTTTACTCGTTCTGTAATACATCATCTCGCAACTAACTCATTAGCTGCATTTCTTGCAAGGCTTAAGTGATGTGCATTGCCGAGAGGGCCTAGAGATACCTCTCCGACAATCGGAGTGACAAATCCTAATCTCGAAATACGCCAACCCAACATGTATCTTTGGAGACACCTGTAGAGCACCTTTATAATCACCCAGTTACGTTGTGACGTTTGGTAGCACACAAAGTGTTCCTCCGGCAAACGGGAGTTGCACAATCTCATAGTCATAGGAACATGTATAAGTCATGAAGAAAGGAATAGCAACATACTAAACGATCGGGTGCTAAGCTAATGGAATGGGTCATGTCAATCACATCATTCTCCTAATGATGTGATCCCGTTAATCAAATGACAACACATGTCTATGGTTAGGAAACATAACCATCTTTGATCAACGAGCTAGTCGAGTAGAGGCATACTAGTGACGTTTAGTTTGTCCATGTATTCACACAAGTATTATGTTTCCGGTTAATACAATTCTAGCATGAATAATAAACATTTATCATGATACAAGGAAATAAATAATAACTTTATTATTGCCTCTAGGGCATATTTCCTTCAAAGCCACCATTCATAACTCTTTCATACATGTCACTCTTGATTTATTGCATATCCCGGTACACCGTCGGAGGCATTCATATAGAGTCATATTTGTTCTAAGTATCGAGTTGTAATTGTTGAGTTGTAAGAAAAATAAAAGTGTGATGATCATCATTTTTAGAGCATTGTCCCAAGTGAGGAAAGGATGATGGAGACTATGATTCCCCATAAGTCGGGATGAGACTCCGGACGAAAAAAAGAGGCCATAAAAAAAGAGAAAAGGCCCAAATAAAAAAATGAGAGAAAAAGAGAGAAGGGACAATGTTACTATCCTTTTACCTCACTTGTGCTTGAAAGTAGCACCATGATCTTCATGATAGAGAGCCTCTCATTTTGTCACTTTCATATACTAGTAGGAATTTTCTTTATAGAACTTGGCTTGTATATTCCAATGATGGGCTTCCTCAAATTGCCCTAGAACTTCGTGAGCAGTCTTTTGATCACGACAGGAGAGATCAAGTTCAGGCCGGCCCCGCCGTCAACCAACATCTTGTTCAGCTTGAGGTTGCGTATCGTTGGTGAGACCAACAATGGAAAACACCCGAGCGCGGTTGTGCGGTCAGGGTGGTCCTCCGTGTCAAAGATGAGGGGTGTGCTGGACCACTTCAGCGACTTGTGAGCGTCGAACGACGGTTCCGCTGATGTAATCTCACGTGCCCACTGCTTGAGCTGGCGGTGAGAGGTATGCAGTGAGGCGCCACCATCGACGCACATGGCCTCCGTAGCCTTCTGGAACTCTTGCTCACCGGACTCGTCGTCCTCGTCATGATCATCGTCTTCTTGTTTGTTGTCACGGCCCCGGGCGGGCCTCTCTTGCTGGTTGTCCTTGCCTCGGCGGCCTGCTTGGCCTCCATGCTTCTTGCCGGATCCCCCGGCACCATCCTGGTCCTTCTCCTTGTCCCGCCTCTCGTACTCGGCTTTTTGCTTCTCAGCAAGCAGCTCGACTTGTCGGCAGTTCTGGATGTCATGGCCCTTGGTGCGGTGGATCTTGTAGTATTGTTTGCCGGAGCTTCCTGGCTTGTCGGTAGCCGCCAAGGCCCGGCAGGCGGCGCACGAGGCAATCTCCTTGCCGGGGGCATCTGTCTTGACCTTCTTAGCATCGCCAGTGTCGTCAGATCCTTCAACGGCAAGCACGGCCTTGCCTTTGCGTTTCCTATTGTGACGCCGGCCCTTCTTCGTCGGGGTGGCCTCGTCTTCGTCGGTAGAGTCGGTTTCTGCACCGGCGTCTTCGCCGGGGTACTTCCTTCCTTCTTCAGCCCGAGCGCACCGATCGGCCAAAACATAGAGCTCAGCCACATCCTTAACCTTGGTCATCGCCAGCTCTTCGCGCATCTTGCGGTTGCGCATGTTCTGATGGAACGCGCTGATCACAGTGGTGGGATGATCTTCGGGGATGTTGTACTGCACCCGGTTGAATCTCTAGATGTACTTGCGCAGGGTTTCCCCTTCCTTCTGGGGAATGATATGCTGACGAACTCATGGTACAGATCCGACCAAGAAGAAGTGGAATCCGCCGACAAGTGCATCAACCAAGACATAACATTGGGCTTCAGTGCTAGCGGGAAATAGTTGGCAAGCACCTTGTCGTCGCGAGCTCCAGCAGCCTGCATCACGATGGTGTAGATGCTGAGGAACTCGGATGGATGGGTCTTGTCGGTGTACTTCTCGCCGACGTCGGGCTTGAACGTGCGGTGGGACGGCCACTGGAACTACCGCAGCTCATGGGTGAAGGCTGGGCAGCCCACCTCGTAAGGTAGGCCGCCGGAGCCCCCCGGTGCTGGGTGGTCCATAGCAGGTCCCGCCCGCTTGTCCGACTGGTGGCGCGTTTCGCGCCGACGCTCGATGGTGGTCCGAGCGTCTTCGTGAGCTCGTTCTCGAAGAACCTGGAACTGGTCGCGGAGGGTCCGCCGGTCGGACGACGCTATGGAGATGTTATCACAAGCGTCGTCACGACAGGCCGAGGCCCACGGCGGCTGGCGAGGAGGACGAGAATGCACCATGGCTGCAGCTCCCGCAGTCCTCCCAACGCCGGCGTGTGGTGGCTCGGTGGAGCACCGTCCCGAGGGCCCCGCCGGCCGCGGATCGTCTTTGTTGGCGATGGCGACGAGGCTCCGGATGGTGGCCCTCCACTCGTCGAGCTTCTCTGCAGCAGGAGGGAAGTCAAGGAGCGGCTCCACGCGCGCCAAAGCTTCTGCTGGCGTGGGCGGCAGCAACAGCTGCGTGGATCGCGGCGCGCTTCAACTTCTAACCACGTTAGAAGGAGCTCTGTTACGATCCAGCGGATGCGTGCCATTTTCGCCAGCACTTCGGCGGGCATGCTGAACTCCTTCATCTTGTGGACGACGCACATGGCTCTTCCCACGGCGGTGCCCAGGGTCACCGGTATGGTGACACTACTCGTCGCGCATACCATGGGAAGAGCGCGCAGTGGTTGCCGGCATGGGCGTCTTAGAGGTCGCTGCACCACCCAGGGGTGGGACAACGACACTCCTGGAGGGCCCCGCGCCGCCTGTGGTGGGTCTAGCTCTGTCTTTGGATCTGGCGATGTGCAGCCGGTCGTCTGGCGTGCGAACGACGCCGCTCGCCAGGCTCCAACTGCCAGGGCGATGCTGGTGTTCGTGGATCGCGGCCCGGGTCCTGTCCGCGACCGACCCACTGCTCGCCCGCGCTGGCACGGGCCGTTCGGCTCCCAACGAGGCGATCGCCGTGGCCAACTTCTTCTTGGGAGCCATGGCGACGAACAACTGTTAGGCTAGCTACTAGACCAGATTCTCACAATCGCACCCCCTACCTGGCGTGCAAAAGATGTCAGTGTGGGATCACAAGAATCCCTACTACGGTTGTCGGGGCGCGGGGTTGCGAGAAGAGCATGATTAGTAACCAACACGAGGATCGTTTACCCAGGTTCGGGCCGCGAGGATGCGTAAAACCCTAGTCCTGCTTTGGTGGGTATATTTGAAAGAGTTCTTGAGCTCTCAAACTAGCTGTGGTGAGTGTGCGGTTCCAAAGAGCCGAATCCCTCTCCAGTATGCCATGGGCCTCCTTTTATAGTCGGAAGCGGCTGCCATAGTGGCACACAGGAGGTGGAAAGGCGCACAGTGCTACGAGCTTATCGCTCGTATTATAGGACAAGACGCATTTAATGCGTAGCTTAGGTATCCCCTAACTTTATCGGGGACGGGGGCGAGGCCCGTCCCGTCCGTCGCCGCTCCTCCTCGCTTTGACATGCGCCCTGGCCAGTGAGGCATGCGGTGCCATGTAGGCAGGCAGGCAGCTGGGGTGCCGCGGTGGTAGAGCTTCCACGAAGATCTGCATGCCGCCACGTAGGCGCTTGACGAGTTGTTCCGGGAGCTGCATGTTGCCAGGCAGGTGCCTGCTCAGCTGCATGCGAACGGCGGTGGAAACTTGGTTGGCGCGGGCCTAGCGGTGGCCCTGCTGGCGTCCTTGGTGAGGGTCTTGTCGGGTGGCCCGGCAAGGGTCTTGCCGTGGCGCGCTGTCGTCCCCGGCAAGGACCTTGCCGGGGATCTAGTGGCCTTCCTCGGAAAGGATCTTGCCGAGGATCGTCGTCTTCTAATCCTCATCTGATCTTGAGTGTTCCTAGTCTTCACAAAGATATGCATACCACCATGGAGGTACCTCCCGAGCCCTGGCCCAATGTGATGTTGGAGACCGTGGGCTAAAGGGTGGCTCGCTCTATTGGTGTGGGGCGAGCTGCCCCGGCAAGGGTCTGGCTGGGGCTGTTGAGGCTGCCCCGGCAAGGGTCTTGCCGGGGGAACCTGCTTCGTCCCTCTGCTCTTTGTGGTCTTGGCCTTGGCGTTGCTCTGGCTGTCTTGGGCTTCGGTCTTACCTTGGATCGCCTCCCCTGTTCTGCTTGATGTGACTGTGGGCGCGGCTCCGACTGCCCGTGCACAGGTTAAGGGGTACAAAAGTGTGTTCCTCCTTTTGTACACCGACACATTTCCCCTTCTGTCACTGGGATTGAGCACCGTAAGATTGAACCCATCACAAAGCACCTCTTCCCGTGGCAAGAAAAATCAATCTAGTCGGCCTAACTAAACCAAAGATTCGAAGAAGAACTACGAGGCTATAAGCAATCATGCATATAAGAGAGCAAAGAACTCAAATAACTTTTATGGATAAAAATATAGATGTGATCATAAACTCAAAGTTCATCGGATCCCAACAAACACACTGCGAAAAGAGTTAGATCAAATAGATCTCCAAGAGACCATTGTATTGATAATCAAAAGAGAAAGAGGAATCTTGCAACCTCTTGAGCTTGCGTTCGTTTTTACCTTGAAAAGGAAAGGGTGATGCAACAAAGTAGAGTAAGTATTTCCCTCAGTTTTGAGAACCAAGGTATCAATCCAGTAGGAGTTAACGTGCAAGCCACCGAATACCTTTACAAACAAACACCAACTTGCACCCAACGCAATAGAGGGGTTGTCAACCCCTTCACGGTTATTTGCAACATGAGATCTGATAGAGATGGATAAACGGTAAAGTAATGTTTTTGGTATTTTTGGTTTATGAAACAGAAAGTAAAGGATTGCAAAGAAAGTAAATAGGAAACTAGAATTGTAGATTAGAATCTTATATGATAGAAAATAGACTCGGGGCCATTCGTTTCACTAGAGGCTTCTCTCAAGAAAGGAATTATTACGATGAGTGAACAAATTACTGCCGAGCAATTGATAGAAAAGCGCAAAGTTATGACGATTCTAAGGCAATGATCATGAACATAGGAATCACGTCCATGTCAAGTAGACCGAAACGATTCTGCATCTACTACTATTACTCCACACATCGACCGCTATCCAGCATGCATCTAGAGTATTAAGTTCAT
Organism: Aegilops umbellulata; assembly: GCA_032464435.1. NCBI lineage: Eukaryota > Viridiplantae > Streptophyta > Magnoliopsida > Poales > Poaceae > Aegilops > Aegilops umbellulata. The sequence goes on along the minus strand of CP136055.1, from coordinate 444,486,460 downwards.
AAAGAATGGAGTAACGATTTAAGCAAGATGACATGATGTAGAGGAATTAACTCAAGCAATATGATGAAAACCCCATCTTTTTATCCTCGATGGCAACAATACAATACATGTCCGTTGTCCTTCTGTCACTAGGATCAAGCACCACAAGATTGAATCCAAAGCTAAGCACTTCTCCCATTGCAAGAAAAACAACTCTAGTTGTCCAAACCAAATCGATAGTTCGAAGAGACTTGCAAATATATCAAATCATCCATATAAGAATTGAGAGAAGATTCAAATAATATTCATAGATAAGTGATCGTAAATCCACAATTCATCGGATCTCGGCAAACACATCGCAAAAGAGTATTACATCGAATAGATCTCCAATAACATCGAGGAGAACTTTGTATTGAGAATCAAAGAGAGAGAAGAAGCCATCTAGCTACTAGCTATGGACCTGCAGGTTTGTAGTAAACTACTCACGCTTCCTCGGAGAGGCAATGGTGTTGATGTAGAAGTCCTCCGTGATCGAATCCCCCTCTGGCGGGATGTCGGAAAAGGCCCCTAGATGGGATCTCATGGGTACAAAAGGTTGTGGCACTAGAAAAGTGGTTTCGTGGCTCCCCTAGAAGTTTTTGGGGTATTTGAGAATATATAGGAGGAAGATCTAGGTCAGGGGGTCAATGAGGGGCCCACAAGGTCGGGGGGCGCCCTACCCCCCTAGGGCGTGCCCTCCACCCTTGTGGCCACCTCGTGGCTCTTCTGACTTGCACTCCAAGTCTCCTGGGTGTCTTCTGGTCCAAGAAAAATCATCGTGAAAGTTTTATTCCATTTGGACTCCGTTTGGTATTCCTTTTTTGCGAAACTCTAAAACAAGGGAAAAAACAGAAACTGGCACTGGGCTCTAGGTTAATAGGTTTGTCCCAAATATCATATAAAATGGCATATTAATGTAGAAAAAACATCCAAAATAGATAATATAATAGCATGGACTAATAAAAAATTATAGATACGTTGAAGATGTATCAAGCATCCCCAAGCTTAATTCCAGCTCGTCCTCGAGTAGGTAAATGATAAAAACAAAATTTTTGATGTGGAATGCTACCTAACATATTTATCCATGTCATTCTCTTTATTGTGGCATGAATGTTCAGATCCGTATGATTCAAAAAAAAAGTTTAATTTGACATAAAAACAATAATACTTCAAGCATACTAACAAAATAATTATGTAGTCTGGCTATGCTCCATCTTCAAAATAATTTGACATAAAAACAATAATACTTCAAACAATAACATGGCCAAAGAAAGCTTATCCCTACAAAATCATATAGTCTGGCTATGCTCCATCTTCATCACACAAAATATTCAAATCGTGCACAACTCGGTGACAAGCCAAGCAATTGTTTCATACTTTTGATGTTCTCAAACCTTTTCAACTTTCACGCAATACATGAGCGTGAGCCATGGACATAACACTATAGGTCGAATAGATGGTGGTTGTGGAGAAGACAAAAAGAAGGAAATAGTCTCACATCAACTAGGCGTATCAACGGGCTATGGAGATGCCCATTAATAGATATCAATGTGAGTGAGTAGGGATTGTCGTGCAACAGATGCGTTAGAGCTATAAGTTTATGAAAGATCAAAGAGAAAACTAAGTGGGTGTGCATCCTACTTGCTTGCTCATGAACACCTAGGGCGTTTTGAGGAAGCCCATCATTGAATATACAAGCCAAGTTCTATAATGAAAAATTCACACTAGTATATGAAAGTGATATCATAGGAGACTCTCTATCATGAAGATCATGGTGCTACTTTGAAGCACAAGTGTGGCAAAAGGATAGTAACATTGACCCTTCTCTCTTTTTCTCTCATTTTTTTCTTTTTTCTTTCTTTTTCTTTTTTTGCGGCCTTTGTTTTTATTTGGCCTTTTCCACTAGTAGAAAACCGGCCTTTTGTCCCGGTTCGTAAGAGCCTTTAGTCCCGGTTCCCGAACCGGGACTAAAGGGTCGTTACTAATACCCTCACCCTTTAGTCCCAGGCAGGGGCGCCTTTGGTCCCGGTTTATGACATAAACCGGGACCAAAAGGGTTCCACGCGTCAGCAGGAGGTTTTTCTGTTTTTTTTAAAGGGGCTGTTTTAGGGCTTTAGGGGGTTATTTTTAGGTTGTTATTAGCAGCTAATAGAGAGAAGTGTACTCTCTTATATGTAGTCCTTGGTTTACGTACCTACGCTACTGCTATGTTCATTTCACCCGCAGATATATATATAATAACTCATGCATGCTCGCATCATACATCATCATATATAATAACAAGTCCTACTAATTAATCAAGCATCATCATACAACTTCTATTCATTATTAATAATAAGTCATACGATCATCATCCTCATAGTCATCGAACCCAACCCTACATAATTGTTCTTAGCACATGATCATCAAGTATCAGGTAGGATCGGACCTAAACACACTTAAGGTAAAATAGCATAAAACAATATAGACCCTGACTCTCCATTATGAAGAATGGAGATCATCCTGTCTCCAATTCTTGCGCCTCGCTTCCTTTTGCTTCCAAGAAGCTCCTTACGACTGTCCATACATTTTTCCATCCTTTGACTGTCATGTCTCCACTTCTTTTAGAAATCCGGTATGGACAGTTGAGATTCGTAGGATGACCTGGATATATGTTCAAAACATGAAGGCTGCCGCCATTCTGATACATCAAATGAGGCACACGATCCTCTGGGATAAGCTGTTGAAAAACATAGTAATAACTTCGTAGTTAGCAATGATGTACTAGTTTTAGAAGTATGCAAAAAGATGCACGGATGTCGTAATAGTAAAAAACTTACCAGGGTATCTCCATGGTAGTTACCGTAGTTCAACACGTGCACTAGTGGCACGTATTGACCATAATGTTGAGGAGTTCGATTGTAGATATTGTAATTCTCAATATCATTACAAAATCCAACCAGATGAGTTTTCTCCTTGTAAGTTAACTCAGAGCCATCGGTGTAGTAAGTTCTATCTACCATCTTCTGCACATTCTTTGATACTTCAAAATAAGCTGTCAATGGAAATAAGCTGTCAACTATTTTGAAATGAACAATATAAGTTCTATTAATAATTAACTATGTTTGAGAAACTCGCATAGCGGTAGAACTGGAGGAGTATCAACAAGGACCCAAATGTCCATATTGTCTTGCTCGATTTCAGGATCACCAAGATCCATGGTGACAAGCATACCCTCATCAAAACCATAAAATTTGCAAAATGCTTCCCAATTTTTGCAACCAAAATGGGTTACGCTCTCAGCATTATACAACTTTACTTCAAAATCCACATCATGATGGGTCCTTAGGTGAATTTTCTTCGTTTCAAAATTTTCATGGTCTTCAAAATCCATCCTCTCCAAGACATAGCGTCTTGCATGGCATGGGATCAACTATACTCGAATTGTAAAAGATGAAAATTACACGTTGAAATAGTTGAAGTCATGCTTAATTATGAAAAAAACACTTGTCGTCGTTGCGTACCGTTTCAACTTCGAAGGTCTCCTCGAGCTTAATGCTGAAGCGCCGACCATCGTCCAGGTGAGGCATGTTGCACTCACCTCGATCGTCGTGGCACCAGTCGCACTCCCCTGGGAGACTTTCGTTGTCCGATGATGACATTTCCTATACGTTCATAATTCAAAGACTAAATTAGATCATTATTATTCAACTAACCATATGCATATGCCTTGCATAGTGCTCTCCAATTTGAGCATTCAATAAGAAAAATCAAATCGCAAAATTAAGTAGTATTCAAATTAGGATGCCTTCAATTATAAGAAAAACTACATCATCTCCATTTGTCCGTACATCGAATATTATCACTAATACACGTCGAACACTATATATCATACATATCACCAGTACAGCTAGAACAGTAGCGCCCGACGGGTATCGGCGCGGGCGGTGGACACCCAAAGGGAAGGAACCATCACTGGATCATAGCTCCAGTGAGATCCCTGAAGAACCTGCCAGGTATTCTCGAACCTGCCCTCCAACGCAACCATGTACCGACGGACCTGCTGGTCCTCCTCGCTGACACGGTGACGTACCACCTCCGCGGTGTCCGGAAGTCTCTACACCGTCACTGGCCCACGCAACCGCCACCAAACAAGGATCGGGTCAACGATGGGATGGCTCCTCACCAAGCTACGCCCCCCGGAAGGTAGCGCCTCCCAGTACCACCCCGGCGGAGCCCAGTCCCGGACATGGCCCATCTGGTCAAGCAGGTGTCGTCCGCCCCCGACTCAACGACGAGGATGCGGGATAGGCATCGTCCATGTCGATGCGGGAATAATTGCTTTAACTAAAAAAATAAACTAGTTCTATTAATTTTCTTGCTAAAAATAAACTACTTCTATAGTAAAATAAACCAGTTTTATTAAATCAACTAGCTAGTTCAACTACAAAGCACTTACTATAAATAAAATAAAATAGTACGACTTACTAAAAATAAACTAGTTTAACTATAGTTCTATTATTTTTCTAACTAATTATATTAAACACTTTCTCTTCTTATTTTTTCCTTTTTCCTCTATTCTAAATATGAATATATTCATAAATGACATATATCATTCACAATTTTCCTATACATACACAATAAATTGACAAAGAAAATACTAACACAAAAAATCATTAATAAATCTAAATTACAACAGAAAAAATCATAAATAAATCTAACACAATATGAACAAATTAATTACACAATATGAAAAAAAATCTAACAGAAAAATCTATGAACTACACATCTAAATTACTACACATCCAACAAAAAAATCTATGAACTACACATCTAAATTACTACACATCTAACGCATCTAAATTGCTCACGGCGACGGTGTCGGGGACGGCGACGGCGACGGCGAGGTGCGGCGCGGGACGGGGCGGGGCGGCTCGGCGACGGGCAGGGGTGGGGCGGTTCGGGGCGGGTCGGGGCGGCGTCGCGGGGCGGGGGGTGGCGACAGCGTCAATCGGGGCGGCGCGGGGCGACGACGGCGACGATGGGGCGGCGCGGGGCGACGACGGCGACGACGAGGCGGATACGGCGGGCATCCTGGCGGCGTCGGGAGGGCGTGGAAGAACGAACTGAACCAAAATTTCACGAGTGCTGCTTATATAGTCAGCGCATTGGTCCCGGTTCGTGACAGAAACCGGGACCAAAGGCCTCTTTTCGGCAGCCCAAAGGGCGGGAAGCGGCGGCCTTTGGTCCCGGTTGGTGGCACCAACCGGGACTAAAGGGGGGCATTGGTCCCGGTTTGTGCCACGAACTGGGACCAAAGGCCTTCTACTGCCCCGCGCCCAAAAGTTTAGTCCCACCTCGCTAGTTGAGAGGGCTCGGGAGTGGTTTATAAGCGCTGCTACGCCCACCCTCTCGAGCTCCTCTCAACTGCAGGCTTTCGGGCCTAATCTGTCACTGCAATGCCTGTGGGCCTATTGGGCCTCCTGCGGGCCTGAATCCTGGCCCATAGTTGGGTTTCTAGTCGTATTCAGGCCGTGGTGGCCCAGTAGGCGGCATTTTTTTTTTGCTATTTATTTTTTCATTTCTACTTAGAACTAAATACTTATAGTTTTTTAGTGATTTCATTTTTCTTTTAGGTCACAAAAATTATAAACTTTCTGTTAGTGCCATTAGCTTTAAATTTTGAATAGTTTAAATTTGAATTTTTTAAAATTTGTGTGAATCACTAGTTTATGAATCACTAGTTTACTAAATTTGTGTGAAAACACTTTGTGTATTATATTTACTATGTACAATCTTTCTGCACAGAGATACCAAAAATTATAAACTTTCTGTTAGTGCCATTAGTTTTCAAATTAGAATAGTTAAAATTTGAATTCTTTGAAATTTGTGTGAATCTCAAGTTTGTGATTAACTTTACTAGTGCCATTAGTTTTCAAATTAGAATAGTTAAAATTTGTATTCTTTGAAATTTGTGTGAATCTCAAGTTTGTGATTAACTTTACTAGTGCCATTATTTTTTCATTTCTACTTAGAACTAAATACTTATAGTTTTTTAGTGATTTCTTTTTTATTTTAGGTCACAAAAATTATAAACTTTCTATTAGTGCCATTAGTTTTAAAATTTGAATAGTTTAAATTTCAATTTTTTAAAATTTGTGTGAATCACTAGTTTATGAATAACTTTACTATAAACTTTCTGTTAGTGCCATTATACTCAATTTGGTAATTTTAGTTAGTCATAACAAATATTATAGGCATTTTTTTCCTTTTTGCTATTTATTTTTTCATTTCTACTACTTAGTGTGAATCACTACTTAGTGCATATAGGCATTTTTTTCTTTTTCTTTTTTAGTCATTTCTATTTATACTAAATACTAATAGTTTCTTAGTGATTTCTTTTTTCTTTTAGGTCAAAAAAAATAAACACTTCTCTGTTAGTGAACATAGATGCACTTATAGAGAAAATTAAACATAAATTCATAATCAATTTTTATTTATGAATTTATGTCCAATTTTCCTCTATAGGTGCATCTATTTTCACTTTGAGAGGAGCTCAACAATGCAGAGAGGGACGGGCTTCTAAATAGGTGTCGGCGCCCTTCGGTTGGCGAGGTGGGACTAAACTGTGGGTGCAGCGAGGGCCGACCCTTTAGTCCCGGTTCGTGGCACGAACCGGGACTAAGGGGGAGCCTTTGGTCCCGGTTCATGCCATGAACCGGGACCAATGGTGGTGGGCCAGGAGCTAGGCCCATTGGTCCCGGTTCGTCCCACCATCCGGGACCAAAAGGTCCAGACGAACCGGGACCAATGGCCCACATGGCCCGGCCGGCCCCCTGGGCTCACGAACCGGTGCCAAAGCCCCCATTAGTCCCGGTTCTAGACTGAACCGGGACTAATGGGCTGCCCCGGCCTGGACCATAGCCCCCTTTTCTACTAGTGTTCTCTTTTTTTATTTCCTCACATGGGACAATGCTCTAATAATGATGTATCGACCCGACCCAAGTGGATCAAGTCTCTGTGCTTAAGTGTCATCCCTAGATTGGTATGCTGACACACACAGTACTCGAGAATTTATGACAGAGGTAAATCACATGTATGAAGTAACATAAGTACTATTACCTCAATCCAAATAGCGGAAGTAACAACAAAGTTGTGGAGTGCCAACAACACCAATGGCAAAGTTGAGTGTAGACATCGTAACCCTAACGTATCACTTTCTCGTCGTAAGAATCCTACAACATGAGACGTTGCAGCCATATAGGTCAGTACATTGAATGTACTAACAATTTCACACCATAGGATAATAATGAGAATTGTCTATCTCTATATGCATATTTGGCTAGTGGAGGCTCTAAGTTTAATTTTGCATAAAGCTAATTTTTTACTACAACAAAAGAATAAATTTTATTTACTACTAAGTTGATGCCAATATTGAGAAGGTTCCTCCAACTCTATCCCAAATTTACCAAAATATTAATAACCCAACAATTTCATTAAATAAAGTGATGAGATCAACCAATAATTCAAATACAAGATAGCCAAGATGTGCATAACCGGGGACACGACTAATCATGATTAGTTTGTACACTCTGCAGAGGTTTGTGCACTTTTCCCCAGAAGACTCAATCTCCTCCGATGAATTTCTCGCACTACATGATGTTTGAGAAATGCATGATCGAGACACAGTATTTCCGAAGCATTAACTCTTTACTCTGAGTAGACAGTACCACCTACTCCCCCTACATCTGCCTACCACTGAAAGAGGTCACACAACATACTTAACTATGCCAGAGCCCATAATGGCCTATGGCTGCACATGGAAGTTTCTAGCATGAATAATCTTATGATCCCTTTGAGCCTGGGTGGCATTCCATAGGGTGATCACACGGGTACTCCCGGATTCCCTTGGGCAAGCACTGGATTCTCCAGGTGCCCGGGCAAACCACTGGGTTCTCCAGGGTGCCCCAACATTTCCAACCAGATGTGTATTAAAGTAGCCACCTTAAGTTTCGGTTAGTTAATATTACTCTCGCAACTTTCATGAATCTCACATACCAATCCACGTCTATGAGCATGGCTAAGCAATAAGTAACAAAGCGTATATTCCTGGGGTAATCAAAGGTAATAGGTTCCTACCTCATGAACTACATAGCAATGCCCCAATTCCCAATCATACTCATGCAAATCTTTGAGGGTGAAACTAATGCATAAAAACTGGGTATGAAAATTTTGATCAAAGTGTGAACTTGCCTTGCACTGATTAAGATGATTCGCTCTCATAACTCCTGATAGTTCTACTCGTCACACTCCGTTCAATCTATCATGAGCAATCAATTACATACATAAGCACTCATGCAAAAGAATCGAAGAAAAGATCTCGGATAACTTCGAAAACAAGCAATGAACCCTTGCAATAGAAAACAATTTCTAACAGTACCAAAATTAGGTGGATTTTGTCTTATCAGAAAGTTTAGGTCAAGAGTTTCAAATTGCAAAAAGAATCAATTAAATAGGAGTTATAAAACTCAGGTTATGAACAAAAGAAGTCTGAATTCACATCTGTTTGTAACCAAATTTTAAACTATCAAAAACATGTTTAAGTTGTTTTACCCGATAGAGGGGATCATAACGAAGAAGTGGGAATTGGTTTCGTCAGATTTGGACAAGCGAGCAAAGAGTTGTGATTGTTTAAAGGTCAGGGGCTAAACTATAAATAATCTAATTGCATCTACGTCCCTGGCCGAAATTAAAATAGAAAAAGAAAAACCTAACAAACGAACATTCGCTACAGAACCTAAACCGACGAAAACCGTTCTCTAAAGAAGCTAATCTAATGAACGTTCACTAAATAATCTAAACTAAAATAATAAACCGATTTTAAAAGAAAAAACGAAGAAAACCTAAAAAAATAAACCGAACTGGGGCGGTTTATACCGGTTTGGTCGACGGCGGCTTCCTACTCAGCGAGGCGAGGCGTCGGCGGCTCGGAGCGGTGGGCGGAGCGGCGACGCCAGATGGCTACGCAGGCGGCGCGATGCGGCGGCAGTAGGCGGCGGCTGCGAGATGCGGGGCGGCGGCGGCTGAGGAGAGAGAGGCCCGGTGTGGCCCCGTATTTAAGGAAGGGAGGGGGCATGAGGCTTGCGGGAGGGGGCGAGGCGAAGGCAGCGGCGGGGCTGTCCGATCCGGTCAGGGCAGCGGGCGGCGCTGCTCGGGACTCCGTCTTGAGCTCGAAGGCGGGCGGGTGGGCCTGCTGGGCTTCGGCCCAGTTCGGTCCAGTAACTTTTTTAAACAATTTTACAGAAAATAAATAAAAACCAAATAAAATAAAAATATACCATACGCATATTATATATCAAAATTTTCAAAAACAGATTTTCTATAACATGAAATTTTTTCTAGCGTCAAATAAAATCCACAAAAATTTAAATAAAGCAAACAGTGCTACTGCTACAATAAAACCCAAAAAATCATTTTAAAAATACCAAAATAATTTCAAATTTATTTCTCTCCAATTTTCTGATGTGGAGAATCATATTACCCTAATTTCCATATATTTTATTTTTGGGGAAAAATAATTTGAATAAAACCCAAATAACTCGAAATTGAAAAATAATTTCACAGGGACTTTAAATTTGATTCTTTTAAACTTCCAACTCATATTTCATACGATTTGAAGAAGGCATTTTATCTTCTCTCATGAAAATCATTGAATTGCATAAAGTTTATAAATTTGAAATATTCCCAAATGGAATTCAAATATTTTCAAAAAACCCTTTTCATTTATTTAAATGGAAGAAGTCATATCATCTTTACTCTAAGGTTTTGTATTTGAAAAGAATTTGAATTCATGGAGATCATAAATGCGAGATGAAAGTTTGGGAAAGTCCTTTTATTCCCTCCCATTCAACTTTCAGAAAGTTTCAAATTTCACTCAAATTTACACATCACAATCAAACAAACAATCAAAACTATTTACTTAATATAACATTCCAAAATTTAGAATTTTGGGATGTTACAAGCCTACCACCCTTAAAATGAATCTCGCCCTCGAGATTCAGAGAGGCTAGAAAGAAATAGGTTAGGTTCGGGGTCTTTTCAAAATCCATCGATCGTCATAGGGGGTCTGGGGTGCTACCACCCTTAGAAGCATGGTTATGGTTCCATCAAAACTCATATACTCCATCCTTATTCTTGACAGTGTCGGTTTTCTCAGATTCTCGGGAAAATTCCTACTCTGGCTCTTCCGGTAGTGGCATAACCTTTTCCCTCGATTCTTGTGTCCATTTCATCTTGGTACGGTCTTCCTGTGACTGGGTCTGGCGCCAATACTAAACAACTATCGATCTCTCATGGTGGTCAAAATTTTTATGGTTTCTCCTGCAGGAAATGGGTATGGGCTTCATTCTCACCGTATATGCTACGATTGGCAACAGCTGTCTTGTACAACGGGAAAATTGTCATACCATTCTAAGGTTTGAATAAGGCTTTGATCGTCATCTCTATACTATGGGTAAGTCACTCAGATTTACCATCCCATATAGCAAGGGGAATAATAAGAGTAAGTCGGTATGGTGATCAATTCATCCTGGACCCAAATCATTACCATGTATATGGTTTAGCGAATCTCGCATTCTAACACTTGGTCATCCTCACAAGCATTGTATAATTTCTCTTGTCGACGAACCAAGTTCGGATAAATCCATTGATTCTGCAAGCCAAACAAGCATCTATCGTTTCTCTCAGGTTTTGCGTCACTCCTAGTCTGTTGATAAAGTCGTAACTTCTTCCAGGTTTTTCCTTTAGCAAGAGTGTGCTTGCTTCTTGGCAGGTCCTGGAGCTTGTGGGTTATGGGATCACCTCATCACATTTATAGCTTCAACTCATCCGGGGGTTACAATTGCTCCATATTACCAACATTATACCTCCTTTATATCCAGTAGTACTTCATCCCTTCATATTCTTGGGGTATCCCACATATCGAGATAAACTCGTATTTATTTTGTCCGAAGTACACTTCGTGGAATATCATTATATTTTCTAGGGGTCAAGTGTCCTCAGAGGGTACTACCACACCCTTGAAATGCACAAATTCATCCATAGACCATATTTCTCATATCCTCGAAAATGGTCAAAATCTTTCTTCATAGAATAACACCCATAAAATCCAAATCAGTATCAACCACGCTAACTTTATTGATTCTCAAATTATTACAATCTCATGCATTTCCATTACATGCCTCAACTCAACACCTGAATATAAAAAGAAATGTTCCTGCTACTACTACTATATTTGTTTTTCGACTCAACTACTTAGGACGAGTCTCCTTCTCATTGGGACAATCTCTGGCAAAGTGCCCTTCTTCATTACGGCAGAAACATTTTACTTCTGACAAGTCTCGAGGTTTCCCTGTGGTTATATAGCCTCTTGGGGTCCTCATCTTCCCTTTTGGGCAATCATTGAAGTACTGTCCTGAATCTTTGCACCTAAAACATGTGATATGACTCAGGTCCTTCTTTGAAGAAATTGGGTTGTTCCTGGAATCCAATCTATTTCTCTTCCTAGACTTTTGCGTTCCAATCAGGGCTTCTAATTCTTGTGGGTTATACTCTACTTCTATTGTCGGGAATGCTACTAGATCCCCCTTCAAACAGTTCTGGGAGATGTGTCCTTCTTCTCCACATGAATAGCGTGACTTGGTGTAGGGTTTAATTGGGTCTTCTTCGGGTGTGTCTGTCACCTCTTCCTTCATCACAGGTTCTTCTAAAATTTCCATCAGGGTTCCTTTCATTGCTTCTTTCTTCTGCTGGATGGTTCTTTGTACCATGGGGTAAATGTGACACTGAGCAGGGTAGTGGGTAGTCCCTTCACGCAAGAAACAAGTAATCTACCTAGTTGGGCATTCTTCAGCTGGGTGACTTTCTTCACAATGAGGGCATTCATCCTTGTGTTCTTCATGGGCGTGTCCTATTTCTCCATGGAGCTTGCATCTTCATATCATTTCCATAAGGCTTCAAATTCGGGGACACAAGACGAGACTTTAGCAGAGTCAACTTAAATTCTTCCCAAGTGGTTTCTCTTTGCCATCAATTGATGGTTTGGTACATCCTTCACCAAGTAGAAACACCTCTTTCAAAACACTGAAGAGCATGCTGGGTCATATCCTTTCCGGCTATAGTGTTATTCTCCATGTGATCTTCCATGTTCTGAATCCATCGGTCTGTATCCAATTGAGTCATTGGTCCAGAAAATATGAGTTCACCTCCATTCATCCTCTATTGGTTCCAAGGGTTTTGGGGTGAGATAAGAGAGATAGAGACGGATACACACAATACAAATAATAGTTTTGAAGAGACAAATTTTATTTTGTGGTTGTCGGAAAAACATCGAACATTCAGTTCCTAACGAATCTCCGGTATCTTGAGGTTTTGCTCCTCCAGCTTGGCTACCTTCACCTTCTGGGTCCTGAATTCTTCACGAAATGCTTCCTTGTCAAATACAGCTTCCTGCAGGTCCATCTTAAAATTTTGGATGTAGTACTCTAGATCCTGGCGATACACCAGCTAAAACTTTATCGTTTGCTGATAGATGCTCCATTAGCCCTTTTGTCATCCAATCCTTCCAAAGAAATGCATGCTTAACTCATCATGGTGACAATAACATAGGCGGGCGATAACATCTTGGATAGCCGTGTTTATGCCCATGTCATTGCCATGAGCTATCATTCCATAGTTGATATCTCATGCCTTAGGGTTTTCTCAAAAAAATTGAGTTTTAACGCTCCAAGTTCTGGTCTTTCTCCGACACACCTTGATCTCGGGTTTTGACAGCTTCAATAGTCTGACAAGTTCCATCAGGGTAGCCTTCCTAGGTCATGCCAATTTGGAAATCCTTCAGAGCCTTCAACTTCTCCTAGTCTTCAGAGTCTTCAACCGTTGTAGTTTCCATTATTATAATGCTCGGTAAAATCCTCTTCATTCCGAGGTGGTCTTAGTTGTCCGATATCTTGTACTTCTTAGAGTGGTCTCATCAGTCGAATCTTCGTGTGGTCAAAAGGGGAAAGGGGTATGGTCTAACTAAAAGGGAATATTTGATAAAGCTCAGAAAAGAAGAGAGATAAAAGATCTTTTTTGAAAATAAAGTTTTAGAGAAAATATATCCTATGGGCTTGCCAGTTTCTAGGGGTCACGTCCTACAGGTAACATGTGCTCTGATACCATCTTGTAGCGACCCGACCCAAGTGGATCAAGTCTGTATGCTTAAGTGTCATCCCTGGATTGGCATGCTGACACACACAGTACTCGAGGATTTATAACAGAGGTAAATCACATGTATAAAGTAACGTAAGTACTATTACCTCAATCCAAATAGCATAAGTAACAACAAAGTTGTGGAGTCCCAACTACACCAACGGCAAAGTTGAGTGTAGACATCGTAACCCCAACGTATCACTTACTCGTCATAAGAATCCGGCAACATGAGACGTTGCAGCCATATAGGTCAGTACATTGAATGTACTTGCAATTTCACACGATAGGATAATAATGAGAATTGTCTATCTCTATATGCATATTTGGCCGGTGGAGGCTCTAAGTTTAATTTTGCATAAAGCTAATTTTTTCCTACAACAAAGGAATGAATTTTATTTACTACTAAGTTGATGCCAATATTGAGAAGGTTCCTCCAACTCTATCCCAAATATTAATAACCCAATAATTTCATTAAATAGAGTGATGAGATCAACTAATAATTCAAATACCAGATATTCAAGATGTGCATAATCGGGGACACGGCTAATCATGATTAGTTTGTACACTCTACAAAGGATTGTGCACTTTTCCCCACAAGACTCAATCTCCTCCGTTGAATTTCTCGCACTACATGTTGTTTGAGAAACCGATGATCGAGACACAGTCTTTTCGAAGCATTAACTCTTTACTCTGGGTAGACAGTACCACCTACTCAACTATGCTAGAGCCCATAATGGCTTGTGGCTGCACATGGAAGTTTCGAGCATGAATAATCTTATGATCCCTTCAAGCTTGGGTGGCATTCCATAGGGTGATCACACTGGTACTCCGAAATTCCCTTGGGCAAGCACTAGGTTCTCCAGGTGCCCGGGCAAACCACTGGGTGCTCCAGGGTGCCCCAACGATTCCACCCAGATGTGTATTAAAGTAGCCACCTTAAGTTTCGCTTAGTTAATATTACTATCGCAACTTTGATGAATCTCACATACCAATCCACGTCTACGAGCATGGCTAAGCAATAAGTAACAAAGCGTATATTCTCAGGGTGATCAAAGGTAATAGGTTCCTACCTCATGAACTACATAGCAATGCCCCAATTCCCAATCCTACTCATGCAAATCTTTGAGGGTGAAACTCATGCATAAAAACTAGGTATGAAAAATATGATCAAGGTGTGAACTTGCCTTGTACTATTGATGAAGATGATTCACTCCCATAACTCCTGATAGTACAACTCGTCACACTACGTTCAATCTATCATGAGCAATCAATTACATACATAAGCACGCATGCAAAAGAATCGAAGAAAAGATCTCGGAAAACTTCGAAAACAAGCAATTAACTCTTGCAACAAAAAACAATTTCTAACGGTACCAAAATTAGGTAGATTTGGTCTTATCAGAAAGTTTAGGTCAAGATTTCGATTTGCAAAAAGACACAATTAAATCGGAGTTATAAAACTCAGGTTATGAACAAAAGAAGTCTGAATTCAAATCTGTTTGAAACCAAATTTTAGAATTTCAAAAATATCTTTAAGTTGTTTTACCGTATAGAGGGGATCATAACGAAGAAGTGGGCGTTGGTTTCGCTGGATTTGGACGAGCGAGCAAAAACCTGTGATTGTTTGAAGATCGGGCGCTAAACTATAAGTAAACTAATTGCATCTAAGTCCCTGGCCCAAATTAAATAGAAAAACAAAAACCTAACGAACGAACCTTCGCTACAAAACCTAAACCGATGAAAACCGTTCGCTAAAGAAGCTAATATAATGAACGTTCACAAAATAATCTAAACTAAAATAATAAACCGGGTTTAAAAGAAAAATCAAAGAAAACCTAAAAAAATAAACCGGACTGGGGCGGTTTATACCTGTTCGGTCGATGGCGGGTCGGCGGCGGCGACGGCGGCTTCTAGCGTCGGCGAGGCAAGGCGTCCATGGATTGGGGCGGTGGGCGGAACGGCGGCAGATGGCTACGCGGGCGGCACGAGGTGGCGACGGCAAACGGCGAGGCGGCGGCAGTAGGCGGCGGCGGCGGCGAGATGCGGCAGCAGTGCGGTGAGGTGCGGGGTAGCGGTGGCTGAGGAGAGAGAGGCCCGGGGTGGCCCGGTACTTAAGGAGGGGAGGGGCGAGGCGAAGGCGGCGGCGGGGCTATCTGATCCGGTCACAGTGGCGGGCGGCGCTGCTCGGGACTCCGTCCCGAGCTCGAAGGCGGGCGGCTAGGCCTGCTGGGCTTCGACCCAGTTCGGTCCAGTAACTTTTTTTAACAATTTTATAGAAAATAAATAAAAACCAAATAAAATAAAAATATACCATAGGCATATTATATATCAAAATTTTCAAAAAAAGATTTTCTATAGCATGAACATTTTTCTAGAGTCAAATAAAATCCACAAAAATGTAAATAAAGCAAACAGTGCTACTGCTACAATAAAACCCAAAAAATAATTTTAGAAATACCAAAACAATTTCAAATTTATTTCTCTCCAATTTTCTGATGTAGGGAATCATTTTACCCTAATTTCCATATATTTTATTTTTGGAGAAAAATAATTTGAATAAAATCCAAATAACTCCAAATTGAAAAATAATTTCAATGGGACTTTAAATTTGATTCTTCTAAACTTCCAACTCATATTTCATACGATTTGAAGAAGTCATTTTATCTTCTCTCATGAAAATCAGTGAGTTGCATAAAGTTTATGAATTTGAAATATTTCCAATTGGAATTCAAATATTTTCAAAAACCCTTTTCTTTTATTTAAATGCAAGAAGTCATATCATCTTTACTCTAAGGTTTTGTATTTGAAAAGAATTTGAATTCATGGAGATCATAAATGCCACATGAAAGTTTGGGAAAGTCCTTTTATTCCCTCTCATTCAACTTTCAGAAAGTTTCAAATTTCACTCAAATTGACACATCACTATCAAACAAACAATCAAAACTATTTATTTAAAATAACATTCCAAAATTTAGAATTTTGGGATGTTACAAATGAAGATAATCACACTTCTATTTACTTACAACTCAAAAATTACAACTCGATACTAGAAAAAAAATATGACTCTATGTGAATGCCTCCGGTAGTGTACCGGCATGTGCAATGAATCAAGAGCGACATGTATAAAAAATTATGAACGGTGGCTTTGCCACAAATATGATGTCAACTACATGATCATGCAAAGCAATATGACGAGGGAGGGGGAGAGAGGCGGAAGGAAAAAGGGGGGCGCCGCCCCCTTCCTTGTCCAATTCAGACTATAGGGGGAGCGGGCGCTTGGCCTGCCCTGGCCGCCCCTTCATCTCTCCACCAAGGCCCATGAGGCCCATTACACTCCCCGGGGAGTTCCGGTAACCCCCCGGTACTCCGGTATTCGTCCAAACTCACTCGGAACCCTTCCGAAGTCCAAACATAGTCATACAATATATCAATCTTTATGTCTCGACCATTTCGAGATTCCTCGTCATGTCCATGATCATATCCGGGGCTCCGAACTACCTTCGGTTCATCAAAACACATAAACTCATATTACCGATTGTCACCGAACGTTAAGCGTGCGGACCCTACGGGTTCGAGAACTATGTAGACATGACTGAGACTCATCTCCCGTCAATAACCAATAGTGGAACTTGGATGCTCATATTGGTTCCTACATATTCTACGAAGATCTTCATCGGTCAAACCACGTAACAACATACGTTATTCCCTTTGTCATCGGTATGTTACTTGCCCGAGATTCGATCGTCGGTATCTCAATACCTAGTTCAATCTCATTACCGGCAAGTCTCTTTACTCGTTCCGTAATGCATCATCCCACAACTAACTCATTAGTTATATTGCTTGCAAGGGTTATAGTGATGTGCATTACCGAGAGGGCCCAGAGATACCTCTCCGACAATCGGAGTGACAAATCCTAATCTTGATCTATGCCAACTCAAGAAGTACCATCGGAGACACCTGTAGAGCACCTTTATAATCACCCAGTTACGTTGTGACGTTTGGTAGCTGAAAGTGCAACTATCCCTGGGTGATTTTGGTAATTCCTAACAACATATAGCTCATTGAGCTAACATTATTCCAAGATTAATATTTCAGGAAAAACTCAATGAATGGCATGGCATGGATGAGGAAAGTGGATCCCTCAAAATTCTAAGGACAAAAAGTTTGGCTCAAGCTTGAAGCTCAAGACTCTACATTTTATATTTTAGTGATCCAAGATCACATTGAGTCTATAGGAAAAGCCAATACTATCAAGGTGGGATGAGGTGTTGCTTAAAGGCTTGCTTGCTCAAAATGCTTAGTCATATGCTCCAAAATCCTCAACTACCTTCCCACATCCACATATGACCTAAACCAAAAGTCAAACTGGGCCCCACCGATTCTTTCTATCCGGCGCCACCGAGTTTCAAATGTCATAGCCACTGCCACAGACCCTAGGCAAATCGGTCTCACCGATAGGGATCTCGGTCTCATCGAGATGGGATTGTAATCTCTTAGTTTCCCTTTGTAACGTTTCGGTCTTACCGAGATGAGTGATCGGTCCCACTGAGATTGCAATGTAAACTCTCTGTTTCCCTTTTGTAACATTTCGGTCTCACCGAGACGAGCGAATCAGTCCCACCGATTTTACTAGACCAACTCTCTGGTTATCTTATTACCAAAATCTGTCGAACCGAGTTTGTGTAATCGGTCACACCGAGATTACGTTATGCCCTAACCCTAACTATATCGGCCCTACCGAGTTGCATCTCAGTCCCACCGAAAATCCTAACGGTCACTAGGTTTGCTGAATTGGTCCGACCGAGTTTAACCATTCGGTCCCACCCAGTTTGGCAAATTGTGTGTAACGGTTAGATTTTGTGTGGAGGCTATATATACCCCTCCATCCACTCTTCATTCGTGGAGAGAGCCATCAGAACATACCTACACTTCCAATACACATTTTCTGAGAGAGAACCACCTACACTTGTGTTGAGCTCAAGATATTCCATTCCAACCATATGAATATTGATCTCTAGCCTTCCCTAAGTTGCTTTCCACTCAAATCTTCTTTCCACCAAATCCAAATCCTGTGAGAGAGAGTTGAGTGTTGGGGAGTCTATCATTTGAAGCACAAGAGCAAGGAGTTCATCATCAACACACCATTTGTTACTTGTTGGAGAGTGGTGTCTCCTAGATTGGCTAGGTGTCACTTGGGAGCCTCCGACAAGATTGTGGAGTTGAACCAAGGAGTTTGTAAGGGCAAGGAGATCGCCTACTTCGTGAAGATCTACCGCTAGTGAGGCAAGTCCTTCGTGGGCGACGGCCGTGATGGAATAGTCAAGGTTGCTTCTTTGTGGACCCTTCGTGGGTGGAGCCCTCCGTGGAATTGCGCAACCGTTACCCTCCGTGGGTTGAAGTCTCCATCAACGTGGATGTACGATAGCACCACTGTCGGTGTCAAAACCGGCGGATCTCGGGTAGGGGGTCCCGAACTGTGCGTCTAGGCGGATGGTAACAATAGACAAGGGACATGATGTTTTTACCCAGGTTTGGGCCCTCTCGATGGAGGTAAAACCCTACTCCTACTTGATTAATATTGATGATATGGGTAGTACAAGAGTAGATCTACCACGAGATCAAGGAGGCTAAACCCTAGAAGCTATACTATGGTATGATTGTTGTTCGTCCTATGGACTAAAAACCCCCGGTTTATATAGACACCGGAGAGGGCTACGGTTACACAGAGTCGGTTACAATGGTAGGACATCTACATATTCATATCGCCAAGCTTGCCTTCCAT
The DNA here is from genome assembly GCA_032464435.1 of Aegilops umbellulata. Taxonomy (NCBI): domain Eukaryota; kingdom Viridiplantae; phylum Streptophyta; class Magnoliopsida; order Poales; family Poaceae; genus Aegilops; species Aegilops umbellulata. Next base: position 444,467,430 of record CP136055.1, on the reverse strand, counting down.
GCCAAGGAAAGTCCCTACCGGACACGGGACGAAGTCTTCAATCTTGCATCTTCATAGTCCAGGAGTCCGGCCGAAGGTATAGTCCGGCTATCCGGACACCCCCTAATCCAGGACTCCCTCAGTAGCCCCCGAACCAGGCTTCAATGATGACGAGTCCGGCGCGCAAATTGTCTTCGGCATTGCAAGGCGGGTTCTCCTCCAAATTCCGTGTACCTGTTGAATAATGTCCGGTTTCTTGTAAATGTTGCGCTCCTTGGCTTCTACGCCCAATAATGGTCGTCTTCCACGTGTCAAATGAATACGAAAAGTTTGGGTGTTTTTACATTCACACCCCTAGCCGCGTAAATGAGCCGCCTATTTAAAGGGACAAGGATTTAGATCCAAACCACACCTTCTCCCTTCTACGAGGATTCATGAGAGCGCATCCGACAAAGGTCCATACCACCATGGCCAGCCGTCGCAACTCCTGCCCTCGCCCTTCTAGCCCTCAGCCTGGAGATTGGGAGAGATGATCCATCCCGCACAGCGAGCTAGTGACGCTCCAGACCAAGGGATTTCTCCCCCCGGCCTATATGGTCCTGGTTCGAGCCGGACTTGCCACCTATAATGGCAGAGAGCAAGCAGAGACTGCCCCCAATCCCTCCAAAGGAGAGCGGGTATGCCTTGTCCCTTATTTAATATGAGGGCTCGGATTTCCAATCCATCCGTTTCTCCGGGGGCTCCTGGAGTTCTATGGCCTCCAGCTGCACAACCTCACGCCTGCCTCCATATTACATATGCGGGCTTCGTAGCCCTCTGCGAGCTATTTTTGGGTCTTGAGGCTCATTTTGCGCTGTGGAAGAGGATATTCTGCCTGGTGCCCCGTTCTCAGGAGGGGTCAATATATCAAGTGGGCAGAGCCGAAGTGTGGCGCATCGCCGGGACCGGATATCTATCAGAAACCCCAAAGAAGGCGTCTGAAAATTAGCCTTCGGAATGGTTTTATATAGAGGACGTCCCGTTGCCGGATCCTGTTCGGATCGGCCTCCCTGAGTTCGACACTGCTCCCCTGAAGAAGTGCCTAAGCTGGCATCCATGGAGCCCTCAGAGGGAAAGTGACAAGGACGTCCTTTACCTGATGGGCCGGATAAGATTATTAGCTCATTCCGGACTAACCATGATAGGAGTCATGGCCGCATGCATCATGCGGGGGGTGCAGCCGCTTTAGTATAGAGGCCACCCCATGTGGGACTTCAACGGGGAGGATGACTCCACCCGTCACGGCCATAAGGGGCTGGACTCGGCTGCCGCTCTGATAAAGATCTTGTCCGCTTTGTACAAGGGAGAAGAGGAGGAATTTCTCCGCGTCAACCCATAGGATGGATTTACTATGTACAATCCTCCGAGTTGGGTAAGTGGACACTTTTACTTGCCCATCCGTTTTATATTCCCATCGTTTAAGTATATAGTCTAACAACTTCAACGCAGGAACTGCGCCAGGCTGTTAAAGAAATAAACAGCCCTCCTCCACAACCCGAGGATCTGGGACGGTCCCTCAACCCGGCCTCCCAAGAGGATCCGGACTTATCTATGGAGCTGATTGATGGAGTGTTCCATCAATTGAGCAAGGACAACGCCTTGGTGGCCATCACGGCCGATTACCCAGGGCTAATCCCGGCCTCCCAGGTAATTGACACCGAAGTCCCAGTACCTAGAAAAGGGGTCCACCCTCGCGTGTTTTCAGTTTCCTGATTGCAACAGTGTTTTGCAGGGGAGGTTTTTGAGATGGGAGGCCGAGCCTGCGGCGACAAGCCAACGAGGGGCTGCAGGGCCCCGTGGGCAGAAAAGAAGTGCAGTCCGGACCGAGGCACCAGCGCAAAGGTATAGCGCGCCCTCTTATTCCAGGTGTTATTCCTTCAAAGCATATTAACACTCGTGCTCTCTTTAGGACAAAGAGACCTCACCGGACTATATCCGGAGAGGCTGCCAATCGCGCCTCCACCAGCCGGGCTCCAAAGCCTGGTCCGGAGGCGGACGCGAACACGAGGCGCGCACCGGACGCTCCTCCAACAGAGGATGCGGACAGGCTGTGTGCCACCACTTCCGAGGTGGAGAGTGCCATGAACCACAGGCGTCGCCGGACAGTTCTTCGCGACGCTTGTTTCTCCCAAGAGGCGTTGGATGCCTTCAATTTGGGAGATGCGTACCTCCGTGCCGCTCAAAATGGTCTAGCCAGAGCCACGGAGCAATATGTAAAAGACATACGGGTGACAAAATTTAATGGTTATATATATATCAGTAGCCCGCGAGACTTGAAACAGTTAGAAGAACTGATTTAATGATCATTTAATAATGCAGGGTCTTGCGGAAAAGAATACCCAACTGTCCCAGGAGCTAGAAGAGTGCAAAGCCCAACTTGAGGCCGCACTAGCCGTGACAGGGGAGCCCAAGGAGACCCCCGTTGGTAATATATACTTCCAAAAGATAAGTATTTTGTGAAGTGCGGCGTGTGTGCAAATCTGACAAATGAAATTGCAGATGGTGCCGGATTAGATCCGGAAAAGCAACAACTCCTACGCCAGTTAAAGGCTGGTGAGAGCATGCTGACAAAGGTGAGGCGGGAGAAGAATGATCTCCAAGATGCCAACACCAAGCTGGGCGTTGAACTGAAAGATGTTCGTGCCCAGTTGTCGGACTTCGTTAAGGAGAATCAGCGGCTTCGGCATGACATATTTAGTAAGTGCTTAAAGGAACCATTGAAAAAAAAACAGAGTTCGGCGAGGAAGTCGACTAATAGAGTAATGTCTGTAGGTGTGCTAACAGGTCGTCCTGCAGAGGAGATGCCCGGTTCTATGGGTGACCTTCTTCCCGAGCTCTCGCAACTGCATGAGCGAGTTCGGCAGGTGATGCAAGGCGTCGCCCAGGCCTTGTGGCCATCCATCTCCATGCCCGAAGGCCTTGGAGAGCTTGCAGAGAAGTTGAAGGGAGCGCGGCAGCGCTTCCGATTGTGGAAGATATCGGCCTGCCGTCAAGGCGCTAGGGAGGCCTGGGCCATGGTGAAGACGCGGTACACGAAGGCTGACCCCAACCACATGGACGAGGTCGGACCTGTGGGGCCCGATGGGAAGGAGATCCCTATAAGCTTAGTATACGGCCAAGTAGAATTGGCCGCAAAGTATTCCCAGCAGGACTGTAAACTAGACAGCCTGTTAGATGGTATTGAAGAGGAATACAATCAGTCAGAATGACTATGTAATTTTAATTGACATTTGTAATGCCTTCTAGCCGGATTGTAGATCGTTTGTCATGGCCGACCTTTTCGCTTCAACCTCGGGACCTGACGGTCCGGAGTGTGTCCGAATACCCTCGCGGTTATATAAGAACCGGGGTATGCATGGAGACCAGGCGTAGGGGTCATTAGTGCTTGAACAGACAAGTGCCCAACTAGTTATGTTATATTACATGGTTAGTAAGAAACATCTTCCAGGGAGAATAGTTCCGTTAAGGGTTCCTTTCCCTGGGAGGCATGCCCTAAACTGCATGTCCATTCTGCGAAAAAGACGCAAGAAAAAGCATCTGGGGGCGCATAAATAAATAAGTGAAAAGATCATCTTTTAGGTCACCGGCCGAATATTCCCTTAAGAACACTAGCTTTCGGCTTCACCCAGTCTGAGGTACACATCCGGCTGACCCGGCAGTAACAATCACAGAGGTGCTCCCTTTACCACCTAGCCGAACAATCGGGAACGTAGGGGTAAGCAAAGGAGCCAGGCAACCTAGCTTGGCCAACACTTAAGTCATATCGATGCATATAATGGTGAAATGAAAGGTACATGCGGAAGTGTCATACATGTGTTGGGCATAAAGCCCGTATAAATAAGCTTCTGTTAAAAGTAGCCCCCAGGTTTAATGAATGCGAATAGCACGTCATTTGATGAGCCTTTAAAGGCTATAAGAGAAAGGGAGGGGAGAAGGAGAGAAATGTAAGACAGACAGTATATAAAAAATGGACAGAGGAAGGAGACGAACACAGAGTCCGGCGCTAGGCATAGAATCTTCGGAGACGGGCTGCGTTCCACGGGTTCGGCTCGAGTCGGTTATCTAATGCATCTCGCAGGCGGTACGCTCCACCAGTCAGAACTTGGTCAATTATGAAGGGACCTTCCCACTTGGGCTTGGGTTTGTCCTTTTTCTTGTCCGGCAGGCGTAGAACTAATTCGCCAACGTTGTAATTTTTGGCCCGTACTTCTCTGCTTTGGTATCTTTGAGCCTGCTGTTGATAGAATGCAGAACGGGCTTTTGCCACATCACGCTCCTCCTCCAAGGTGTCCAAATTGTCCTGCCGATCGAGCTCGGCTTCTCTTTCTTCATACATGTGCACTCGAGGTGAGTAATGAATTATGTCGCAAGGCAAAACTGCCTCTGCGTCGTACACCATGAAGAATGGTGTGTATCTGGTGGTGCGATTCGGCGTGGTCCGCAGCCCCCAGAGTACAGAGTCGAGCTCCTCTACCTAGTGCGTGTTAGATTCCTTAAGGAACCGCACTAATCTGGGTTTGATGCCGCTCATGATAAGACCATTTGCACGTTCGACCTGGCCGTTAGTTTGTGGGTGATAGACGGAAGCATAATCGAGCTTGATGCCCATGTTTTTGCACCAGAGTTTTACCTCGTCGGCCGTAAAGTTCGTGCCGTTATCAGTGATGATGCTGTGGGGGACGCCGTAACGGTGTACAACCCCGGATATAAAGTCTATCGCTGGTCCGGATTCGGCCGTCTTAACAGGCTTGGCTTCTATCCATTTGGTGAACTTATCCACCATGACCAGTAAGTATTTTTTCTTGTAGGTTCCGACTTTCAGGGGTCCAACCATGTCAAGCCCCTAGATCGCGAAGGGCCAAGTTATGGGGATAGTTTGGAGGGCGGTGGGTGGCATGTGGCTTTGGTTTGCAAAAGGCTGGCAACCGACGCATCATTGGACTAAGTCCTGGGCGTCTGCCCGGGCCGTCGGCCAATAAAATCCTGTACGGAATGCCTTGCTTACAAGGGACCGAGCTGCGGTGTGATGACCACCGAGTCCGGCATGAATTTCAGCCAGAAGGTTCCGCCCTTCCTCTTCGGAGATGCACCTTTGAAGGACTCCGGTAGTGATTTTTTTATAAAGCTCTCCCTCATGGACTTTGTAGGCTTTAGATCGCCGCACTATGCAGCGTGCCTCGTTTTGGTCCTCGGGGAGTTCCTGCCTAGTAACGTAGGCTAGGAATCGTTCTGTCCACGGGGCGATGACAGCCATTATTACATGGGCTGAAGGTGTGATTTCATTGGCTGAGCCTCCAATTATGTCAGATTGTTCGGTATCGGGCAGTGCGGTTGGGTCCGGGCTGTTATTGCCGGGTTCCCCGTCCCATGCTACGGATGGCTTGAACAGACTTTCCAAGAAGATGTTGGGGGGACTACATCGCGTTTTGCGCCGATGCGTGCCAGGATATCTGCCGCCTGATTATTTTCCCGGGCTATATGGTGAAATTCGAGGCCTTCGAACCGAGCTGACATTTTTAAGACGGCGTTGTGGTAAGCTGCCATTTTTGGATACTTGGCTTCGAAGTCTCCATTTATTTGGGATATCGCGAGATTCGGATCCCCGCGCACCTCTAGGCGTTGAATGCCCATGGATACTGCCATCCGGAGACCATGTAAAAGGGCCTCATATTCGGCTGCATTGTTGGAGTCTGTGTACAAAATCTGGAGTACGTATTGAACTGTGTCTCCTGTGGGGGACGTCAAAATGATGCCAGCCCCTAGACCGGCCAACATTTTGGAGCCGTCGAAATGCATGACCCAGTTTGAATATGTGTTGTACTCTTTAGGGAGTTCGGCCTCCGTCCATTCTGCGATGAAGTTGGCCAAAACTTGTGACTTGATAGCTCGCCGTGGCTTATAAGTTATGTCGAACGGGAGGAGCTCAATGGCCCATTTTGCAATCCGGCCAGTCGCGTCGCGGTTGTTTATAATATCGTTAAGTGGTACTTCCGAGGCTACTGTTATTGAACACTCTTGAAAGTAGTGTCGCAGCTTCCGGGATGCCATGAATACCGCGTACGCAATCTTTTGATAATGCGGGTATCGTGATTTGCACGGAGTGAGGACAGTGGACACATAATAGACCTGCTTTTGAAGGGGGAATTTGTGTCCGTCTGTTTCTCGTTCGACGACGAGCACTGCGCTTACAACCTGATGGGTTGCTGCAATGTACAATAGCATTGGTTTGCCAATGTTTGGCGCGGCCAGGACTGGGTTTGTTGCCAATACAACTTTTGTTTCGTCGAGTCCGGCCGTGGCGGCGTTCGTCCACTCGAAGTGTTCGGTGCGCCGAAGGAGGCGGTAGAGGGGTAGTGCCTTTTCTCCCAAGCAGGAGATAAAGCGGCTTAGAGCCGCCACACATGTGGTTAATTTTTGTATTTGTTTGAGGTCCTTTGGGATATCCAATTGTGCCAGAGCCCGGATCTTGGCCGGATTTGCTTCAACTCCTCTACCGGATACAATGAAGCCCAAGAGCTTTCCGGCTGGAACACGCCAAAAACGCATTTTTCCGGATTGAGCTTGATATCATATGTTCGGAGGTTATCAAATGTGAGCCTCAAGTCGTCTACTAGAGACTCGACATGTCTTGTTGTAACGACCACGTCATCCACGTATGCCTCCACTGTTTTGCCGATCTGGTTTGCCAGACATGTCTGAATCATGCGCTGATATGTTGCGCCGGTGTTTTTGAGCCCGAAGGGCATTGTGTTGAAGCAGAATGGGCCGTATGGTGTGATGAATGCCGTTGCGGCTTGGTCAGACTCTGCCATCTTGATTTGATGGTAACCGGAATATGCGTCGAGGACACACAACGAATAATGTCCTGCGGTAGCGTCGATAATTTGATCGATGCGGGGTAGAGGGAAGGGATCCTTTGGGCCGGCCTTGTTAAGGTCTTTAAAATCAACGCACAGGCGCCAGTATTTGTCCTTCTTTGGTACCATCACCAGGTTTGCTAGCCAGTCCGGATGTTTTATATCTCTGATGAATCTGCCCTACAATAGCTTGGCTAGCTCCTCTCCCATGGCCTGTCTCTTAGGTTCGGAAAAACGCCGGAGAGCCTGTTTGACGGGTTTGAATCCTTTTAGGATATTTAAGCTGTGTTCGGCCAGCCTGCGTGGGATTCCTGGCATGTCTGAAGGGTGCCAGGCGAAAATGTCCCAGTTCTCACGTAGGAACTCTCGCAGTGCGGCGTCTACACTAGGGTTTAATTGTACCCTGATGGGAGCTGTTTTATTGGGGTCCGTTGGATGGACCTGGAATTTGACTATTTCGTCCGTTGGTTTAAAGGAGGTGGACTTGGATCTTTTGTCGAGTATCACATCGTCCCTGTTCACCGTGGAGCGCAGCGCAGTCAGATCCTCAGCCGCTAGGGCTTCGGAGAGTGCCTCAAGGGCCAGTGCGGTTGTCTTATTTTCGGCGTGGAGTGCTATGTCCGGATCACTAGCGAGAGAGATATTTCCGTTCGGCCCGGGCATCTTGAGCTTCATGTACCCGTAATGGGGTATTGCTTGGAAGATTGTAAACGCTTCCCGCCCTAGCAGAGCGTGGTAGCCGCTACGGAACAGGGCCACTTGGAACATGACCTCTTCGGACCTGTAATTATCCGGTGTGCCGAACACCACATCTAGTGTGATTTTTCCTGTACAGCGCGCTTCCCAACTGGGGATTATTCCTCTAAAGGTTGTGCTGCTTCGCTCAATGTGGTTCCAGTCTATTTCCATTTTTTGAAGGGTTTCCTCGTAAATGAGGTTCAATCCGCTGCCTCCATCCATGAGTACCTTGGTAAGGCGAAAGCCGTCCACTATTGGACTGAGGACCAATGCAGCTGGTGCTCGGGCTGTTTGGAATTTAGGTTCATCACTAGCATTGAAAGTAATAGTCGTGTCACTCCATGGGTTTATTGTTGCTACTTGGTAGACTTCGGGAAGGCTGCGGAGTGTTCTTTTTCGCATATTATTTGATGCGAAAGTCTCGAAGACTGTTAATACCGTACCGGTGTCTCTGGGGTGGCTTTCTGTGGCCTCCGGAATTAGAAGATCTTCGCCAATTTTGGCCACCTGCCGGAGTATCCAACATGCTCTAAGGCTGTGAGTTGGTGTGGCGCCCTCTATACTATGAATTTTACAGGGTCCATTAAGCCATCCTTCCAATACGGTTCCATGCCCTGTAGAGGGTTTTTGCTTTTTGGTGTTTAACTCGGGTGTCCGGCGATGATGCACCCTTTTATTTCGGACTGGGTTTGTATTCAGGGCCGGATTATCCCAAAATTTTACTTCGGTTTTCCATGCGCCTTCCATCGCACAGTACTTTCGTACTATGGACGCCAAGTCAGCGAAGCGTGTAATATCACGGCGACTTATAGCGTTGATGATTCCCTTGTCCGTGCAATTATTGTAGAAGAATGAGATTGCGTCTTCCTCGTGGCAATCCTTGATCCTGTTCATAACCAGGATAGATCGCATATGTTCGGGTGGGTGGGTGGAATTAAATCCGAAACCTCACCCAATCTGAGACTTAGAGGCCAAGGAGTTTCCGAACTCGAAAGTTTCGATTCTTGGATGTTGTCCAATGAATCTAGCCCGTTGCCCGATTCTAAGTTCAGGTCTTGAGTGATGTCCTCCCCTCCGCGGGTATCCGGCTTGGAGGGATTGGGAATCTGGACGTAGCTGGTCCTTAAGATACATGAAGGGTCGCCGCACTGTCCCTCTACCACGGCAACGTGATGGGTGACCTGGGGAGAGTTGATCTTTCTCAGATAGGGTTTAGGCACGATCTGGTCATAATCCGTAGCGACTCCCAGGGCGGTGATGCGATCCAAGAGCTCATTTATGGAAAGAGCTCCATTGGATCTAACTGCTCGGCAAGTTTCGAGCTGACATGAAGATTGCTTCTGATGACCCGAGAGGTCTTCGTCGACGCAGCAGCCGAACAGGCGGTCATAAGAAAACCACCTAGCCTGAGAGTTTGGCCGATAGCCAAAGCTCCCTAAGCAACGGTGCCATCTTTAAAGACATGATGAGGCATCCTTCCTGATGGCGACGGCATAGAGGAACTCTCAATGAAAGCACCAATGTCGGTGTCAAAACCGGAGGATCTCGGGTAGGGGGTCCCGAACTATGCGTCTAGGCGGATGGTAACAGGAGACAAGGGACACGATGTTTTTACCCAGGTTCGGGCCCTCTCGATGGAGGTAAAACCCTACTCCTTCTTGATTAATATTGATGATATGGGTAGTACAAGAGTAGATCTACCACGAGATCAAGGAGGCTAAACCCTAGAAGCTAGCCTATGGTATGATTGTTGTTCGTCCTATGGACTAAAAAGCCCCGGTTTATATAGACACCGGAGAGGGCTAGGTTTACACAGAGTCGGTTACAATGGTAGGAGATCTACATATTCATATCGCCAAGCTTGCCTTCCATGCCAAGGAAAGTCCCTACCGGACACGGGATGAAGTCTTCAATCTTGCATCTTCATAGTCCAGGAGTCCGGCCGAAGGTATAGTCCGGCTATCCAGACACCCCCTAATCTAGGACTCCCTCAACCACCTATCGGAACCACGACAAAAACATCCGTGTCTCCAATTGCGTTTGAATCCTCCAAACCCTTCCCTTTACATTCTTGCAAGTTGCATGCTTTACTTTCCGCTGCTCATATACTCTTTTGCATGCTTGCTTGAATTGTGTGGAGATTGCTTGACTTGTGCTAAGATAGCTAAAATGGGCCAAGAATTAAAATTGGGAAAAGGCTGGATTTTTATTTGGTCAAGTAGTCTAATCACCCCCCCCCTCTAGACATACTTTCGATCCTACAAGTGGTATCAGAGCTTTGGTCTCCATTTTATTTTTATTTCCATAGCTTTTGGTGGTCATAGCCTTGGTTTCACAACCTAGGAGAGTATGGCGTCTAGCGAGGGAAATTATCACCGTAGAGGTCCTTACTTTGATGGCACTAATTTTGCTAGTTGGAAGCATAAGATGAAAATGCATATTTTTCACATAACCCCGCCGTTTGGGCTATTGTGTGTATTGGCTTGCAAGGTGAATTCTTTGACAGGAAAGAACCGAACCGTGAAGCCACCGCGGAAGAGTTGAAAATGTTGCAATACAACGCTCAAGCTTGTGATATCCTCTTCAACGGATTGTGCCCCGAAGAATTCAACAAAATCAGCCGTCTTGAGAATGCAAAGGAAATTTGGGTTACATTGATTGATATGCATGAAGGTACCGACTCTGTCAAGGAATCCAAATTGGATGTGCTTCAAAGTCAACTTGACAAGTTCAAAATGAAGGATGGTGAAGGTGTCGCTGAAATGTACTCTAGGCTTGCTCTTATCACAAATGAGATTGCCGGCTTAGGGAGTGAAGAGATGACTGATAGATTCATCATCAAGAAGATCCTAAGAGCCTTGGATGGAAAATATGATACCGTGTGCACATTGATCCAAATGATGCCAAATTACAAAGATCTCAAGCCAACAGAAGTCATCGGAAGAATTGTTGGTCATGAGATGTCACTCAAGGATAAAGAGGAACTTCACAACAAATCAAGTGGTGCTTACAAAGCCTCATGTGAAGCCCCTACATCATCGAGTGAGAAACAAACCTTCAATGAAGAATTGAGCTTAATGGTGAAGAACTTCAACAAGTTCTACAAGTGTAGAAGCAAACAGAGAAGCTCCAAGTCAAGGTCCTACAATGACAAAAGATCTTCTAGTCGAGAGCGAAACTGCTACAATTGTGGAAGGCCCGAGCACTATTCCAATGAGTGTACGGCCCCCTACAAGAGAAGAGAAGATTCTCCCAAGAGAAGAAGTAGAAGAGAAGAATCACCATCTAGAGAAAGAAGGAGTAGAGATGATCGTTATGAACGAAGACCCTCACGGACAAGCAAGGATTCGAAAAGAAAGGACAAGTCATCAAGGAGCTACAGAAAACAAAGACATCAAGCTCATGTTGGTGAATGGGTATCCGGCTCCGACTCCAACACCCACTCCGAGAGAAGCTATCACTCCGACTCTGAATATACTCAAGATGAAGGTGTTGCCGGTCTAGCACTTGTGACAACCAACTCCTACAACATATTTGACTCACCAAATGAAGGAGTTGGAACATGCTTCATGGCTAAAGGCCCAAAGGTATCACACCCCGAGTATGTTGATTTCAATAGTGATGAAGATGACTTGTTAGGTGATGATGATTTACTTGTTGACAACTCTAGTGATGAATACTATGATGAAACGTCAATTAATCATGCTAATCAAGATAAAACGAATGACAATGATAAGGAGAAGATTGAGTCTCTAACTAAAGAACTAAACACTCTTAAGTTAGCTCATGAAACTATCTTAGGAGATCATCGAGAACTTTTAAGGAATCATGAGAAATTACGCTTTGAAAAGCTCAACCTTGAGCAAGAGCATGAGTTCTTAAAAGCAATCAATAATGATCTTCGTGAGAAAAGTTCCTCTTACATTGCCAAGTGTTTACTCTTATCCACTTACATGCCTCAAGTCAAGTCTAGTAACAAGAACAAGAAAGATTCTTCCTCTAGTAGTAACAATAATCACACTAAATCCAATATTGTTGCTTCTAGTAATTCTCTTGATTCCACTAATGATTCTCTTAGCCAAGTTACACTTGAGCAAGAAAATAGCTTATTGAAGGGAATTATAGAGAAAGGTGTTTACAAGAGCCTTGCCGGAAGTAAGCAATTCAAGGAAATTGTACGCAAGCAAGGAAGGCACCGGAAGAATCAAGGTGTTGGTTTTGAACGGAAGTTCAATGCCAATGGAGTTGAGTGGGAAGAAGATCAATACCCCAAGAATAAGTTTGTTCCTCAACAAGAGAAGTATGATCCCACTTCTTTCAAAGGGACACAAGCTCAAGATGATCTTCCACCACAAGACCACAAGCAAAAAGGCAAGGACAAGCTTCAAGAGGAAATTGATGCATTTGAAGAAGCTCCTAAGGACTTGGTCAAGTGGGTTCCCAAGACTACATCAAGTTCCACTTCATCAAGTACAACTACAACTCCGAGGATTCCCATCAAGATGGTGTGGATCCCGAAGAAGAAGAACTAGAGAGTTCTTGAGGGTGACTCCGCCAACATACTTCACTCTTATCATCTTGGCAAGAACAAGTGCAATCAACTTCCACATCTTGCACTAGTTCAAGGAGTCACAAACCCTCTTGTTGGTAAGACAAGGGACAACGTAACCAAAAAGCTTTCATAGACATCATCTTGTGTGTGCATCACTCTATGTCTATGGATATTCTTGTTTGTTCCTTGTGGGACTAACCCGTGTAGGTATTGAAAGTGCAACTCACTCCAATGGATACCTACAAATGATCTACATCAACATTGAGCATCCACATCTTCAACATCTACATGAATTCATCATCGACAAAACCCATGGTTAGTTCATCCCTCTTAGGGGGGATCTCACATCTAGGGGGAGCTTTACTCTAAGAATTGATCTAAAGCAACTCTAATGGTGTGAACACAACAATGCTTTATGTAAAAGTGGTAACCCCACTTGTGCTTAAACGATGAGTATGACCTATGATCAAATGTTCTCATTTGACTCCTAAGTCAATATACTCATATATAGATGACCTAGTCATCGCCAATTGTTTGATAGATGCTAGAATTGGTTGTGCATGCTTTGCCACATATTTCAATTGCCATTTTATTGTGTGAGCATGTTGATTGCATATTTTACTCATTCGAGGACATCCACTTGTTGTTTTGATTGATTGGTTTTCTTTTCTTTTGCCAAGTGGATGGACAAGAATGCCTAACAACCATCTCTAGCTATCTATGTTTTTCTCGTCTCAAATTCTATTCATGCTACATCACAAAATTTGATCAAGTCAGATTCGAACCACTCTGTGTGAGGAGCACTCGGAGTCCCTGATTCATCATAGACTTAAACTTCCAAAACTTCTTTGTGCGTTTCGGTCTGACCGATTCATCCATTTCGGTCATACCGAGACTGAGGGAGTCCTGGATTAGGGGGTGTTCGGGTAGCCGGACTATACCTTCGTCGGACTCCAGGACTATGAAGATACAAGATTGAAGATTTCGTCCCGTGTCCGGATGGGACTTTCCTTGGCGTGGAAGGCAAGCTAGGCGATGCGGATATTCAAGATCTCCTACTTATGTAACCGACTCTGTGTAACCCTAACCCTATCCGGTGTCTATATAAACCGGAGGGTTGTAGTCCGTCGGACATCCATCATCATACACAATCAGACCATAGGCTAGCTTCTAGGGCTTAGACTCCTTGATCTCGTGGTAGATCCACTCTTGTACTACCCATATCATCAATATTAATCAAGCATGAGTAGGGTATTACCTCCATCGAGAGGGCCCGAACATGGGTAAAAACATCGTGTCCCTTGTCTCCTGTTACCATCTGACCTTGACGCACAGTTCGGGACCCCCTACCCGAGATCCGCCGGTTTTGACACCGACATTGGTGCTTTCATTGAGAGTTCCTCTGTGCCGTCGCAATCAGGAAGGATGCCTCTTCCCGTCTTTAAAGACAGCGCCATTACTAAGGGAGCCTTGGCTGTCGGCCAAACCCTCCGGCAAGGTGGTTCTCTCACGACCGCCTGTTCGGCCCTTGCGCCGACTGTGACCTCTCGGGTCATCGAAAGCAACCTTCACGTCAGCTTAGAACTCGCCGAGCAGCTGGATCCGATGGAGCTCTCTTCCGTAAAAGAGCTCTTGGATCGCATCGCCGCACTGGGGGTCGCTACAAATTACGACCAGGTTGGGCTTAAACCCGATCTAAGAGAAATTAACTCTCCCCAAGTCACCCACCACGTTGCCGTGGTAGAGGCGCAGTGCGGCGACCCTTCATCTATTCTAAGGACTAGCTACGTCCGAATTCCCGAACCCTCCAGGCCGGATACCCGCGGAGGGGAGGATACAATCCAAGACCTGAGCTTAGAATCAGGCAACGGGCTAGATTCATTGGACAACATCCAAGACTCCGGACTTCAGAGTTCGGAAGCTCTTCGGCCTCCGAATCTTAAATGGGGTGAGGTCTCAAATTCAACGCCACCCGCCCGCCCGAACATAAGCGATCTTTCCCAAATCAGGCAAAAGCCCGAGGAAACAGTACATTACTACTGGGCCACATTCCTCCTAGTTATGAAAAGGACAAAGGACTGCCGTGAGGGAGACTCAATTTCAATCTTTTGCAGTAACTGCACGGACGAGGTAATACTTAACGCCATAAGTCGTCGTGATATTACACGCTTCGCTGACTTGGCGTCCATAGTACAAAAGTACTGTGCGATGGAAAGCGTTTGGAAAACCGAAATAAAATTTTGGGATAATCCGGCCTTGAATAGCAATCCCGTCCAAACTAAGAGGGTGTACCACAGTAAGACACCCGGATTAAATATCAAAAAGCCAAAACCCTCTACAGGGCATGGAACCGTACTGGAAAGGTGGCTTGATGGACCCTGTAGAATTCACAGTACAGAGGATGCCACACCAACTCACAGCCTTAGAGCATGTTGGATACTCCGGCAGGTGGCCAAAATTGGCGAGGACCTCCTAATTTCAGAGGCCGAAGAAAGCCAGCCCGAGGACACCAGTACCGGTCTCACAGTCTTCGAGACTTACGCATCAAATAATATGCGAAAAAGAACACTCCGCAGCCTCACCGAAGTCTATCAAGTAGCAACAATAAACCCATGGAGCGACACTGCTATCACCTTCAACGCGAGTGACGAACCTAAATTCCGAACAGCCCGAGCACCAGCCGCATTGGTCCTCAGTCCCATAGTGGACGGCTCTCTCCTCACAAAGGTACTCATGGATGGAGGCAGCGGAATGAACCTCATTTATGACGAAACCCTTCAAAAGATGGAAATAGACTGGAACCGCATTGAGCGAAGCAGCACAACCTTTAGAGGAATAATCCCCAGTCAGGAAGCGCGCTGCACAGGAAATATCACACTAGATGTGGTGTTCGGCACGCCGAATAATTACAGGTCCGAAGAAGTCACGTTCCAGGTGGCCCCGTTCAATAGCGGATACCACGCTATATTAGGATGGGAGGCATTCACAGTCTTCCAAGCCGTACCCCATTACAGGTACATGAAGCTCAAGATGCCTGGACCAAACGGAATTATCACTCTCGCTAGTGATCCGGACATAGCACTCCGCGCCGAAAACAAGACAGCTGCATTGGCCCCTGAGGCACTATCCGAAGCCTTGGCGGCCGAGGAACTGGCTGCGCTGCGCTCCACGGTTAATAGGGATGATGTGATACTCGACAAGAGATCCAAATCCACATCCTCCAAACCAGCGGACGAAATAGTCAAATTCCAGGTCCATCCAACGGACCCCAATAAAATAGCTTCCATCAGGGCACGACTGAACCCTGATGTGGACGCCGCACTGCGAGAGTTCCTACGAGAGAACTGGGACATTTTTGCTTGGCACCCTTCAGACATGCCAGGAATCCCACGCAGGCTGGCCGAACACAACTTAACTATCCAGAAAGGATTCAAACCTGTCAAACAAGCCCTTCGGCGCTTTTCCGAACCGAAGAGACAAGCTATGGGAGAGGAGCTAGACAAGTTATTGGAGGCCGGATTCATTAGAGATATAAAACATCCGGACTGGCTAGCAAACCTGGTGATGGTACCAAAGAAGGACAAATCCTGGCGCCTGTGTGTCAATTTTAAAGACCTTAACAAGGCCTGCCTAAAGGATCCCTTCCCCCTCCCTCGTATCGATCAAATTATCGATGCCACTGCAGGGCACGATTCGTTGTGTTTCCTCGACGCATACTCCGGTTACCATCAAATCAAGATGGCAGAATCAGACCAAGCCGCAACGGCATTCATCACACCATACGGCCCATTCTGCTTCAACACAATGCCCTTCGGGCTAAAAACACCGGCGCAACATATCAGCGCATGATCCAAACATGTCTGGCAAACTAGATCGGCAAAACAGTGGAGGCGTACGTGGATGATGTGGTCGTCAAATCAAGACATGTCGAATCCCTAGTCGACGACTTGAGTCTTACATTCGATAACCTCCGAAAATACGACATCAAGCTCAATCCGGAAAAATGCGTTTTCGGCGTTCCAGACGGAAAGCTCTTGGGCTTCATTGTATCCGGTAGAGGAATCGAAGCAAATCCAGCCAAGATCCGAGCTTTATCACAATTGGATGTCCCAAAAGACCTCAAACAAATACAGAAATTAACCGGATGCGTGGCGGCTCTAAGCCGCTTCATCTCCCGCCTGGGAGAAAAGGCGCTGCCCCTTTACCGCCTCCTACGGAGCACCGAACACTTCGAGTGGACGGATGCCGCCACGGTCAGACTCGATGAAATAAAGGCCATATTGGCAACAAACCCAGTCCTGGCCGCGCCACACACCGGCGAGCCAATGTTATTGTACTTCGCGGCAACCCATCAAGTTGTCAGCGCAGTGCTCGCCGTCGAGCGGGAAAGGGACGGACACAAATTTCCCCTCCAAAGGCCGGTCTACTACGTGTCCACTGTCCTCACTCCATGCAAATCACGGTACCCGCACTATCAGAAAATTGCATACGCGGTATTCATGGCATCCCGGAAGCTATGACACTACTTTCAAGAGTGTTCGATTACAGTAGCCTCGGAAGTACCACTCAATGACATTATCAATAACCGCGAGGCAACGGGCCGGATCGCAAAATGGGCCATTGAGCTCCTCCCGTTCGACATAACCTACAAGCCACAACGAGCTATCAAATCGCAAGTGTTGGCCGACTTCGTCGCGGAATGGACGGAGGCCGAACTCCCTAAAGAGTACGGCACATACTCAAACTGGATCATGCATTTCGACGGCTCCAAAATGTTGGCCGGGCTGGGGGCTGGCGTCATTTTGACGTCCCCCACAGGAGACATAGTCCAATATGTACTCCAAATTATGTACACGGACTCCAACAATGCAGTCGAATATGAGGCCCTCCTACATGGTCTCCGGATGGCAGTATCCATGGGCATTCAATGCCTAGAGGTACGCGGGGATTCGAACCTCGTGATCTCCCAAATAAATGGCGACTTCGACGCCGAGGATCCAAAAATGGCAGCTTACCGTAATGCCGTCCTAAAAATGTCAGCTCAGTTCGAAGGGCTGGAGTTTCACCATATAGCCCGCGAAAATAATCAAGCAGCGGACGTCCTGGCACGCATCGGAGCAAAACGCGATGCAGTCCCCCCCCCCCAACATCTTTTTGGAAAGATTGTTCAATCCATCCGTAACACGGGAGGGGGAACCTGCAATTAACAGCCCGGACGCAGCCACACCACTCAACGCTGAACAACCTGACATAATTGGAGGCCCTGCCAACGAAATTACACCTTCAGCCCACGTAATAATGGCGGTTATCGCCCCGTGGACAGAACCATTCCTAGCCTACCTTACTAGGCAGGAAATCCCAGAGGACCAAAACGAGGCCCGTTGCATAGTGCGGCGATCTAAAGCCTACAAAGTCCACGAGGGGGAGCTTTATAAGAAAAGCACTACCGGAGTCCTTCAAAGGTGCATCTCCGAAGAGGAAGGGCGGAATCTTCTGGCCGAAATTCACGCCGGACTCGGTGATCATCACGCTGCTGCTCGGTCCCTTGTTAGCAAGGCTTTCCGTACAGGCTTTTATTGGCCGACGGCCCGGGCAGACGCTCAGGACCTAGTCCAACGATGCATTGGTTGCCAACTTTTTGCCAACCAAAGCCATATGCCACCCACCGCACTCCAAACTATACCCATCACCTGGCCCTTTGCGGTCTGGGGGCTTGACATGGTCGGACCCCTTAAAGGTGGAACCCATAAGAAAAAATACTTACTGGTCATGGTGGATAAGTTCACCAAATGGATAGAAGCCAAGCCTGTTAAAACGGCTGAATCCGGACCTGTGATAGACTTCATATCCGGGGTTGTACACCGTTATGGCGTCCCCCACGGCATCATAACCGATAACGGTACAAACTTTACAGCCGACGAGGTAAAACTCTGGTGCAAAAACATGGGCATCAAGCTCGATTATGCTTCAGTCTATCACCCACAAACCAATGGCCAGGTCGAACGTGCAAACGGTCTTATCATGAGCGGCATCAAACCCAGACTAGTGCGGTCCCTCAAGGAATCTAGCACGCACTGGGTAGAGGAGCTCGACTCCGTACTCTGGGGGCTGCGGACCACGCCAAATCACACCACCGGATACACACCATTCTTTATGGTGTACGGCGCAGAGGCAGTTCTGCCCTGTGACATAATTCATGACTCACCTAGAGTGCGCATGTACGAAGAAAGAGAAGCCGAGCTCGATCGACAAGACAGCCTGGACGCCTTGGAGGAGGAGCGTGACATGGTGAAAGCCCATTCTGCATTTTATCAACAACAGGCCCGAAGATATCAAAGCAGAGAAGTACGGGCCAAAAATTACAATGTTGGCGAACTAGTTCTACGCCTGCCGGATAAGAAGAAGGACAAACTCAAGCCCAAATGGGAAGGCCCATTTTTAATCGACCAAGTCCTGGCTGGTGGGGCATACCGCCTGCGAGATGCGTCGGATAACCGACTCGAGCCAAACCCGTGGAACGCCACACGTCTCCGAAGATTCTATGCCTAGCGCCGGACTCCGTGTTTGTCTCCTTCCCCTGTCCATTTTTTACATTTTTCTGTCTTATATTTCTCTCCTTCCCCTCTTTTTCCTTTATAGCCCTTAAAAGGCTCACTACATGACGCGCCACTTGCACTCATTTAACCTGGGGGCTTCTTTAACAGAAGCTTATTTATATGGGCTTCATGCCCCACACATGTGTCAAACTTCCGCATGTACCTTTTTCTTCACCATTATATGCATCGATAAGACTTAAGTTTTGGCCAAGCTGGGTTGCCTGGCTCCTGTGCTTACCCCTACGTTCCTGATTGTTCGGCTAGGCGGTAAAGGGAGCACCTCTGCGATTGTTACTGCCGGGTCAGCCGGATGTGTACCTCAGACTGGGTGAAGCCGAAAGCTAGCGTTCTTAAGGGAATATTCGGTCGGTGAAATAAAAGATGATCTTTTTATTAATTTTCATGCGCCCCCAGATGCTTTTTCTACGTCTTTTTTACGCAGTTCGTACATGCACTTTAGGGCATGCCTCCCCACGGAAAGGAACCCTTAACGGAACTATTCTCTCTGGAAGATGTTTCTTACTAACCATGTAATATAACATAACTAGTTGGGCACTTGTCTGATAAAGCACTAATGACCCCTACGCCTGGTCTCCACGCATACCACGGTTCTTGTATAACCGCTATGGTATTCGGACACACTTCGGACCGTCAGGTCCCGAGGTTGACGCGAAAAGGTCGGCAACGACAAACGATCTACAATCCGGCTAGAAGGCATTACATATGTCAATTCAAAAGAACATAGTCATTTCGACTGATTGTATTCCTCCTCTATACCATCTAACCGGCTGTCTAATTTACAGTCATGCTGGGAATACTTTGCGGCCAATTCTACTTGGCCGTATACTAAGCTTACAGGGATTTCCTTCCCGTCCGGCCCCACCGGTCCGACCTCGGCCATGTGGTTTGGGTCAGACTTCATAAAACGGGTCTTCACCATGGCCCAGGCCTCCCTAGCGCCTTGTCGGCAGGCTGATATCTGCCACAACGGGAAGTGCCGCCGAGCTCCCTTCAGCTTCTCCACAAGCTCTCCAAGGCCCTCGGGCGTGGAGTGGGCAGGCCATAATGCTTGGGCAACGCCTTGCATCGCCTGCCGAATTCGCTCGTGCAGTTGCAGGAGTTCGGGAAGAAGGTCACCCGTAGAACCGGGCATCTCCTCTACAGGACGACCTGTGAGCATACCTACAGACAATACTCTGTTATTTGACTTCCTCGCCGAACTCATTTTTCAAAGTTCGTTCAAGCACTTACTAAATATGCCGCGTCGAAGCCGCTGATTCTCCTTCGTGGAGTCCGACAGCTGGCCACGAACGTCCTTAAGTTCAACGTCCAGCTTGGTGTTGGCATCCTGAAGATCATTCTTCTCTCGCCTCACCTTTGTCAACGTACTCTCACCGTCCTTTAACCGGCGCAAGAGTTGTTGCTTCTCCGGATCAAGTGCGGCGCCATCTGCAACATGAATTGTCAGATTTGCACCCAAACCGCACAATACTAATCTTTCAAAGTGTATCTTACCTGAGGAGGTCCCTTTGGGCTCCCCTGTTGCGGCCAGTGCGGCCTCTAGTTGGGCCTTGCACTTTTCCAGCTCCTGGGACAGCACGGTGTTCTTCCCGGTAAGAACCTGCATGTTATATGATCCTTAAATCAGTTACTTTCACTATTTCAAGTCTCGGGGGCTACTGGTATATATATATTATATATATATATATATATATATATATATTATATATATATATATATTTATATATATATATATTTATATATATATATATTAACCAAAATTTTCTTACCCGTATGTCTTTTACATACTGCTCTGTAGCTCTGGCTAAACCATCTTGAGCAGCACGGAGGTACGCATCTCCCGAATTAAAGGCATCTAAAGCCTCTTGGGAGAAACAAGCATCGCGTAACTGTCCGGCGACGCCTGTGGTTCATGGCACTCTCCATTTTAGAATTTGTGGCAGACAGGCTGTCTGCATCCTCTGTCGGAGGAGCGCCCGGTGCACGCCTTGTGCTCGCCTCCGCTTCCTGGCCGGTCACTGGAACCTGGCTGGTGGAGGCACGATTGGCAGCCTCTCCGGATATAGTCTGGCGAGGTCTCTTCGTCCTGAAGAAAGCACGAACCTTAATATGCCCTGACAGAATAACACCACGGAAACGGAGGGTGCGTGATACCTTTGCGCCGGCATCTCGGTCCGGACTACATTTCTTTTTTCCCCACGGGGCCCTGCGGCCCCTCGCTGGCTAGCCGTCGCAGGTTCGGCCTCCCGCCTCGGAAATTTCCCCTGTGAAACACGGTTGTTGTTAGAAACGCCAGAATACGTGAAAATGGAATCCCCATCAAGGGAATAAAAACTCTGGTTTCTGTCACCTGGGAGGCCGGGATTAACCCGGGATAATCAGCCACAATAGCAACCAAGGTGTTGTCCTTGCTTAGCTGATGAAACACCCCGTCGATAAGCTCCACCGATATGTCCGGATCTTCTTCAGAGTCCGGATCAAGGGACGTTCTGGGTCCTCAGGTTGTGGAGGGCGGCTGCTTATATCTTTCACTTCATGTCGCAGTTCCTGCATTAAAATAGTCAGACTACGTATCTGACCATGGAAGTATAAAATAAATGGGCAAGCGCAATTGTTCGCTTACCCAACTTGGAGGTTCATACATAGTGAATCCGGCCCATGGGTTAACGCGGAGGAACTCCTCCTTCTCTCCCTTGTACAAAGAGGACAGAATCTTTATTAGGGCGGCAGCCGAGGCCGGCCCCTTACGACCGTAACGCGTGGCGTCATCCTCCCCATTGAAATCCCACATGGGGTGGCCTCTGTATTGAAGCGACTGCACCCCTCGCATAATGCATGCGGCCATGACTCCGATCATGGTTAGTCCGGAATGAGCCAACAGTCTTATCCGGCCCATCAGGTAAAGGACGTCTCTGTCGCTTTCTCTCTGAGAGCTCCGCGGACGCCAGCTCAAGCGTTTCTTCAACGGAGCACTATTGAACTCAGGGAGACCGGCCCGGATCGGGTCCGGCAGCGGGACGTCGTCTATGTAAAACCATTCCGAAGGCCAGTCCTCGGACGCCTTCTTCGGGGTTCCGAATAGGTAACCGGTCCCGGCGATGCGCCATACTTCGGCTCCGCCCACTTGGTATATAGACCCCTCTGGAGAACAGGGCACCAGGCAGAATATCTTCTTCCACAGCGTGAAATGAGCCTCGACGCCTAAAAACAGCTCGCAAAGGGCAACGAAGCCCGCAATATGTAACACGGAGCCGGGCGTGAGATTGTGCAGCTGGAGGCCATAGAACTCCAGAAGCCCGCAGAGAAATGGATGAATTGGAAACCCCAGTCCCCTTATTAGATAGGGAACAAGGCACACCCGTTCTCCTTTAGAAGGATTAGGGGTGCTCTCCGCTTGTTTTCCGCCATTGTAGGTGGCGAGGCCGGCTCGGACCGGGACCATGTATGCCTGAGGGAGAAATCCTTTGGCCTGAAGCGACACTAACTCGCTATGCGGAATGGTGCAACTCTCCCAGTCCCCGGGCTTAGGACCGAAGGGGCGAGGGGAGGAGCTGCGAGGGCTGGCCATGTTGGAATGGACTTTAGCTGGGAAAGCTCTGATGATAACTCGCGGAGAGGAGAAGATGTAGTTTGGATCTAAATCCTCATCCCGTTAAATAGGCGGCTCGTTTATATGGCTAGGGGTGTGAATGTGAAAACGCCCCAGGCCTTTCGCATTCGTTCAACACGTGGAAGACAGCCATTATTGGGCGCAGAAGCCGAGGAGCGCTACATTACAAAAATCGGACATTATTCGTACACGTACATAGAATTTGGGAAAGAACCCGCCTTGCAATGCCGAAGACGATTTGCACGCCGGATTCGTCGTCATTGAAGCCTGGTTCGGGGGCTACTGAGGGAGTCCTGGATTAGGGGGTGTTCGGGTAGCCGGACTATACCTTCGCTGGACTCCAGGACTATGAAGATACAAGATTGAAGACTTCATCCCGTGTCTGGATGGGACTTTCCTTAGCGTGGAAGGCAAGCTAGGCGATGCGGATATTCAAGATCTCCTACTTATGTAACCGACTCTGTGAAACCCTAAACCTATCCGGTGTCTATATAAACCGGAGGGTTATAGT